>CM021101.1:232342356-232389056 GCA_007115665.2 Sequoiadendron giganteum | reverse complement strand
GTATCATTATATTGCAAAAATTTGATAAGTTTAGAGTCTCCAGTACTTGTTATGTAAGGTCCCTTTGTGATTACCAACATTTTCACATTTATCACTAAATTGTTTTGTTGCAAGTCATGACCTGGCACCCGAGAGACCTTGGGGTTATCTCTTTTTCAATAGAGATTGACATTTCAAGAGAGATAGGATACTATATTTATTATGTCTGAGTTGTTGCTGTGCAGAAAACACCATTAACAACTTCCTCTTGTGCCAACATTTTGGGAGTTGCACTAACTAATGAGTACTTGTGCCAATATTTTGGGACTTCTCATGAAACATTCCCTTATATGTTTTAAAAAACCCACTAAACTACAATTCCAAAGTGAACTCTCATAAGTATAATTCCAAAGTGAACTTCCACAAGTTTAGTTACAAAGTCAACTTCTACATAGGTTTCGATGGAAAGTGAAAATCCGCATGGTTCTGATCCGAAGAGAAGTACTACATATTCACTTGCAACTTCAAATCTTGATTAGTGTAGTTGCAAATTTAATTCCCGCATATCCAATAGCACCAAAGAAACCCACAATGTAGTGAAGTTTTAAAGGATGTTTTCATCCTCATGCAAAAAAAAAATCATATAAATATCAACCTAATTTTTTGACATCATCAATTCCATAAGTTAGTTAATTGAACATTTCAAAAAGATGACATCATATTCCTTTTTAATGACATCATGAGTGGAAGAAATTGCTCCAAGTGAACCCGATCCTTAATGTAAATGTTTAGTAACACTTAAAAGTCTCACAAATCCCATAGTGATCAGATTTCCCATAATTATGGGGAATTTTGATCAATGTGAACTAAGTGTTTGTAGGGCAGATGGGTTTATTTGATTTGATTAAAGGCTTTGGAGAAACATGTTTAATCTTAACACAAACAAAATTAAGGTAAGTTTGTCACAAAAAGTGTGTCATCTGCACCTAAAACCAAGAATAATAAGTGTTTACATTGAAAAAAAACATGTCATTGAAACACAAACATAATATTCACTTACATGAGCTTTTGAATTCCATCAAGAAAAGGTGCAATTAGGTCTATCTGACCTACAAGGTGAATTTTGGGTTTATCTAACCTACATAAAGTGCACTTTTTAATGTGAAGTTCCACAAAAGTTGTGCCAGCACCAGCACACCTAGATTTATCAAACCCATAAGGTGTAGTTGGGTTTATCTAACCTACACAAGGTGCATTTCGACTTTGTCTTCCCATAAAGGTTCACTTGAGAAGTAAAATTCTACAAGGTCCACTTTAGTCTAGTTCGCTTGGGTAAAATTCCATACACAAAAAGAAAGGAAATTTTGGATACAATGAGAAATTATGCATATTCACTTGTGAAGGGAAAACCTGCTAAAGTGAACTCCTACAAGTGTAGTTCCAAAGTAAAATTGAACATGTGTAGTTACAAATTCAACATCTGCATAGATTCAGATGCAAAGTGAAAATCTGCATGGTTTTGATATAAAGAGAAATCTTGCATATTCACTTGCAACTTCAAATCCCGATTAGTGCACTTGCAAAGGCAATTCTCGCATATTTGGTAGCACCAAAGAAATCCACAATGTAGTGGAAGCGCATTTGTAGGAAAGTTGTTGGTTCATCTGAACTCAACTTTACAAAGGGTGTTTTCATCATTATGCAAATAAATCTTCTGCAAAAATATCAATCCAATTTACTGACATCATCAATTCCAAAAGAACTAGTTAACCGACCATTTCAAAAGTATGATGTGATCTACCTTTTTAATGGCATCATTAGTGAGAAAAATTACTCCATGTGAACCCAATCCTTAATGCAAATGTATAGTAACATTTAAAAGTCCTAGAAATCCCATAACAATCATATTTCCCATAATTGTGATGAAGTTGGCTCCATGTGAACCAACTAAGCGTTTATGGGGAAGATGGGTATATTTGACCTGATTAAATATTGTAGAGAAATATGCTCCATCTAAACACGAACTAAATTAAGGTAAGTTTCTAGTGAAAAGTGTGTCATCTACACCTAGAACCAAGAATGATAATCATTTGTAGAAAAGAACATGCCATCTGAACATGAACATAATATTCACTTGTGAGATTTAGCAGCCCATCTGACAAAGATGTAGTTGGGTCTATCTGACGTGTAAGGTGCACTTCTGTATATTTGACCCATAGAAGGTGCACTTGTGTTGTGAAGTTTTGCAAAATTTGCACTTAGCTTTATCTGACCCATAATTTGCAGCTGGATCTATCTGAATTGTAGAAGGTGCATTTGGACCTAGTCTGCATGCAAAGGTTCACCTGATAAGTGCAACTCCACAAGATCCACTTCAACTTATTCCACTCACAAAAAGTCTAGATGCAAGGAGAAAGGAAAATTCAGCTACAAGGAGAAATTTCATATATTCACTTGTTAAGAGAAAACTCGCTAAAGTGTTGTTCCAAAGTGAACTCTTGCAAGTGTGGTTCCAAAGTGAACTTTTGCATATGCAGTTACAAAGTCAACTTCCACATAGGTTCAAATGCAAAGTGAAGATTCATATGGTTCTGATCCAAAGAGAAATCCTACATATTCACTTGCGACTTCAAATCCTAATTAGTGCAGTTGCAAAGGTAATTCCTGCATATCGGATAACACTAAAGAAACTTGCAATGTAGTGAAAGTGTCTTTGTGAGAAATGTTGGTTCATCTGAACTTGAATTTATAAAGGATTTTTTCATCCTTATGCAAACAAATGTTTTACATGAATATCAACCCAATTTACTGACATCATTAGTTCCAAAAGAGTGTTAGCTGACCATTTCAAAAGCATGACATCATCTTCTTTTTAAGGATTTCATTAACGGGAGAAATTGCTCCAAGTGAACGTAATCCTCAATGCAAACATTTAAAAACGCTTAAAAGTCTTGCAATTCCCATAGTCACTATATTTCTCGCAATTACGGGGAAGTTAGCTCCATGTGAACCAACTAAGTGTTTGTGAGGGAGATGGGTTTATCTAACTCGATTAAAAGCTACATAGAAATATTTTCCAATTGAACAAAAACTAAATGAAGGTAAGTTTGTGAGGAAAAGTGTGTCATTTGCACCTAGAAGAAAAAATGATAAGCGTTTATGAGAAAAAACATGTCATTGAAACACAAACATAATGTCAAAGACAAGTTTATAGAAAAGAGTTCCATTTGAACTCGATAATGTTCAATTCATTTTATTTAATAATTTAACTATATTTATGTTTAATTTTATAATAATTTTTATTTGTTAATATTTAGTTTATGTATCTATCTTCCCCTATTTCTTTGTCCCTCTCTCCATCTCTATTTGTTTATCTCTACTTCTCTTTTTTTCTATCTCTCTCCCTTTTCCCCTCTATATATATCCTTATATCTCTTTCTCTCTATCAATCTATCTCACCATCTATATCTTTCTCTATCTCTCCCTCTCCCTCTTCCTCTATACTTGTCTATGTCTTCCTCTCTATCTCCCTACCTCTCTCTATCTGTATCCCTCCTTTTACCTCTCTCTTCTCTCTATCTATTTGTCTCCCTCTTCCTCTTTCACTTTATCTTCATCTCTACCTCTATCTTCCTCTCTCCCCCTCTATCTCTAGACATGTCTCCCTCTCTCTATACATCCATCTCTCACCCTCTCCCTATTCCTAGACATCTGTCTCTATATCTCTTTTCCTCTCTATCTCTATCTCTATCTCTCCATATTTCTTCTTTCATCTCTCCCTCTATCTCTTCTTGTTATCTCTCCATCTCTCTACTCGTATATCTCTCCCTCTGTCTATCTCTCTATATATCACTTTCCATCCCTAACTATCTTTTTATCTCTCCCTCTCTCATTTTCTCCCTCTCTATATATTATCTCTTCCACCTGGGTAAACCCATAATAGTGGTGTACAATTTTTATGAAGAAGGAAATTTTAAAAAATTCTCATGCATACAAAATTTCATGTTTTAAAGGGTTCGTTCGAACTAGGGGGTTTGCACAAACCCAAAAGAGGGGTTTAGTCGAACCCCTAGTTCAAGCGAACCCCCTTTTGCATGGTGGGTTCGCTCGAACCCTATGATGCCACGTTTCCTTATGGGGAATTCAAAAAAAATGGGGGTTCAAGCGACCCCTTCAACTAACCCCTTCACCTTTCGGTATAGTTCGCTTAACCCTTTTTTGCCCTTCTCCCCCTCTTCCACCAAATTTTAACAGATTTCTGCTCTTCAAAGCTCGAGTTGAGGATGAAAATGGAGGAGACTTCACAAACCCAACTGGAAGATGGTAGTTCTTAGAACAAGCTATCCAATGAATTAAATTTTAATATGTTTTGGTTTTATTATTTATGTGTTTTTTTAGTTTTATTAAACATGGGTTTTTCACCGAAAATCAAGCTCTCTGTTTTGCACATGTGGAAAAATAGCAGATTATCAAAATAAAAATTTTAAAAATATGTTGAGGCTGGGTATTGATGTCCTCGATCCATTAAAAAAAAAAATTGAATTTCGATTCATACAAAAAAAGTTATGTTGTATACAGTCTGCCTATGTCTGAATTGCAATTGGTTTGACTTTGAAACTTGATTAAGGAAAAAATATTTAATAAAAAACTATGAGACCAAATGAAAGTGCTAGATATCGTAGTTATAAATCAAAATTCGAAAAAAATAGAATTTTATCCTTCATACAAAAAAAGTTATGTTGTATATAGTGAGCGTCACTTTTTAAAAATGTTGTTTTCTGAAAAAAACCAGTTTTAGTGGGAGATAGAAAAAAAAAGTGCAATCTGATTCCAAAAATTTTGAATTTTTTTTTATAAAAATCTATAAACAAAATGTGATGAGACTCTAGTTTTCATCATATTCAAATTCCTCACGGTTTAGTCGCTATAGGTTTCCGAATAGGAAGATTTAGTTAAAAATAATAATTGCAGTGTCCAATTTGACCAAAAATTGTAAACCATTATTGTGAGATCACCCACCTCTATATATCCCTCTCTCCTCTCTCTCTTTATCTCTCCTCTCCATATCCCTCTCCTTTTCCATCTCCATCTCCATCTCCATCTCTATCTTCCTTTCTATCTCTATATCCTTACCCCTTTGTCTTTCTCTCTTGATCTTCTCCTATATCTCTCCCTCTCTCTCCCTCTTTCTCCGTCCCTCCCTATTGTAAGCATAACATGATCCTGTTGGTAATGGAGCTTGATTATCTTCTTGCTTGAGAGGTTTTATTTCAATCGTGTTTAGATCCTTGGAAGTGGATGCATAGCTGATTTAAAGCTATCACTTCTTGATTGAGGACTTTGTTGTACAAACAACATCATTTACTAAATGTCCTACCAATCGATCTCATATACTGTCCAAATGTATGCAATAAATAGATAAAAAAATTATCATACTTGAGCTTTCACACCTCTTTGATATACCCATTACACACCAAAATACAATTGCTAGTATAAATTTTTTATCAAACACAATAGATAATTATGTCTTAATTATAGTAAAGGATTTACAAATAGAGATCTTTTTATTTATTTCTAACTTCTCTATCCCTGACAAGACAATGATACAATTATTTCAACTTCTTTATCCCTGAAAAGACAATGACGCAATCAAGAGAATCAAACTTAGTGTAAAGACAAAGTCCAAAGCTGCAAGAGAAGACAAGAGTACGAAAAGAAAGCTCGTGGCAATTTTAGTCGGGGCAGCGATCTTCAACGAACTTCCTTTTTTCCATATATTCTAAAAGAGGAGTCATTCCATTCAATTTCGACAATCCACTCCGCTCGGACTTGAACGGGCTGTGTCTTGCAACGTTAATGGAAACTCCCACCAGTCAAACATGCCCCTTTTTCTGACGACGAATTCCAACTGGTTTTAGACACTCGTTTGCAACACTATATATTTTTCACAGACCGCCGAAATTCTACCCGCATACAGTCTTCAATATTTTGAATTGTTTATTACGGCAAAATTGCATAAAGACGACCAGAATGCCATCAAATTTAGACCCTGTAAAACCCCTTTTCCTGATTTTTTTAATTTCCGAATTTGGGCGGTTCTGTCGTTCAAACCTACTTCCAAATCCCTATGTAAGTCAAAAGTCACTAATAATCCATCTAGCGGGACCTTCCCAGCACCTTCCTAATCCATCCTTGTAAGGAAATTGTCTTCCTATAAACAATCAATAATTATAACACAGATCCCAACTGGGTGTTTCAGCCCTGTTTCAAGGAAACTAGCTAACTGTCAATCAAAAGACTTTATAAGGAGGAGTAGTAGATAGCTTTAGCAACCATTCTTCAGAGCAGAAATAGTTCCCAAGCCTTTTTGTTTGTGAATTTGGTTGCAAGAACTTTTGGTTGTCATTCAATTCAATCCTTTTCATGATGGTGTTGGATATGATCAGAAACTGTGTAGATCTTCATGCTTCTTACAAGTCTATATGTTTGGAAAGCATTCTCTTCTCAGCCATATGTTGCCTGCTGCAATTCTACCGTGCTCTTATTTATGTTTTTGCAAGCCAGATGATAAAAACAGCGTTTTTTGGCTTTAGCAATGAAAAATATTCAGAGATTCTGCCAGAAGGCCAGTGCCCATCTTCTGTGAATGATGAGAACAGAAGCGATTCTGAGAATGAAAAAGTCCAGACTAGTATCCAAAGGGAGGACCTTGTTAGAATATTTCATGCCTTGGACAGCAACAAAGATGGCAGTGTAAGTGCAGAGGACATACTAGGTCTGCTGGAAATGCTTGGGCTTCAGTACCTTTGTGATGATAATATGAAGATAATGATGGGTTTGCAAGAGCATATGAGCTGTAATGACTTTTGCAAACTTTGCCAGAGTCTGTGGGAGGAAGCTGAATCTGAAGAAAGCATGCAGGAAGTGTCACATGAAGGAGAGTTAAGAGAAGCATTCTCTGTTTTTGATAAAAATGGTGATGGTTTTATCACCCCATCTGAGCTTCAAGAAGTTCTGCTAAGCTTGAGACTGAGAGAAGGGCATGACTTGGAGAATTGTGAAACAATGATTGCAAGATTTGACAAAAATTCTGATGGTAGGATTGATTTTATAGAATTTAAGCATATGATGAAACTGATAAACAGATCTAAGGAGAATTTTTAAAATTGGTATCTAAACTTCAAATACTCTGTTCAGAGTTTTTGAACTGTATATCAAGGAAATTGAATATGCTCAAATCATTTTGAAAAGCATAGATATATAATTTCCAGATTGTTTATATAATGACTTCTGATTGTTGCCTCTCTCTTATGATCCCATTTTTTATCGTTTATGTATATTATTTTATATGCACAATCTGTGAGCAGTTAAGTGTTATATCTGTTGGCATAGGAATCATGAGTACATCAATAATATTAATAAATTTACAAGTGATGTATAATATTTTATTTTGTTTTTTAATACATTTGCATATATTTTTTATGGTTTATGTATATTATTTTATATGCACAATCTGTGAGCAGTTAAGTGTTATATCTGTTGGCATAGGAATCATGAGTACATCAATAATATTAATAAATTTACAAGTGATGTATAATATTTTATTTTGTTTTTTAATACATTTGCATATATTTTTTATGGTTTATGTATATTATTTTATATGCACAATCTGTGAGCAGTTAAGTGTTATATCTGTTGGCATAGGAATCATGAGTACATCAATAATATTAATAAATTTACAAGTGATGTATAATATTTTATTTTGTTTTTGAATTCATTTGCATATATTTTTGTATTCTACGTTTCAAATCACATTCAATGATCTATTGTCAAAAAAAATACAGTAACAAATTTACCAGTAACGTCCATTGAACCTAGATGTTTTCTAATTTATCTTTCACTTAACCTTGAATTCTCAGTAGAGAATATAGAGCTTAAAGTTTTACAGTGTCTCACAAACAGGGAGATATATAATCCAATAGAATTCATCAGCTCCTGGGATCATACTGCAATATGGTCATTAATTATGGTGCAATATGAATAACATTTTAGCAACATGGAATCTTACCCCAGGATAGCCATAGTGTCCTTCTAGGGGAAACCCAGTTTGGATACCCAATATACAACTGATGCTTATTTTGGGCAGAAAGGCAAACTAAAACTAGGGACGAATTGCATTGATGATGTGAGGGCAAGAATAATAAAAAAAATCTTAATTGAGTTAGTTGAATAATCTAAATGAAGATTACTGAAAACTTTTACAATAATTTAGAATATGACAAATGCGGAAGAATCTGTAAATGTTGTTCTGGTTAGATAAAGAGTCTGAAGAAAGTGGTAAACACCCTTGAAATGGAGGAAGGAATCATTTGAAGCAGCCAAAAAGAGGAGTGTAGGAGGTAACAAAATGATAATTATGAAAGGGAGGGGAAAGTGAATGGAGATACATATCTATCCCACATGTATACAGGGCAGGGCAGAGGAAAGAGAGGGCGCATACAAACATAGGAGGAATGGAAGGCGGAAAGCATACCTTTCTCGGCCTTTTGGCTAAGATCAAGTGTAGTATCTGTTCTTATCAGTTTAGTATCTGATACGTGGTTCAATGTTCAGCACCATTCTGGTATGTCATTGAGGAAATCAATGGAAAATGACATGCAGAATATATGTAAACGTTATTCCCTTTGCTTGCGCTGCTCTGCTATTTTATTATGACTTTTTTATTATGAAGATGATACACGTAAAGATATTAACGGCTGAACTTGTCAAAATGGGGTGGGTGTTGAATGAAAATTAATGGTTTGGTTTGTATACATGTGACTTTCCCTTTGTTTTTTTTGGTCATGGGATGTAGTAAATGCCTGAAAGAGATGTCATCTATATATTTTTGGTGCTGGCTTCTGACTATTGTGGTTGCTTGTGTATTGTTGGTCTTGCTTTTTTCTTTTAATGTTGTTTATTCCTGGTTTGGCATTTTCCACCTTTATTTCTTTTTCTTTTAATGTTGTTTATTCCTGGTTTGGCATTCTCCACCTTTAATGAGTGTTATGGGTTTGTAAAAGGGTTTGAATTTTGTAAAAATAATCTTTTTATTAATAATAATAATAAAATTGTTGTGGAAATCAATAAAAAAAATTATATTTATTGATTTTTTTTTAGGATTTCTTGTTTTAGGTTGGTTATGTTTTTTAATGGTGATCAAGACTGGTAGAAATTGAAGTGAACAATGATGCATTTAAAGAAATAATCTCACAAGTTTGTTTTCAAGGTGTTTCATGAGGTATGGTTCTTTAGATCCTTTCTTTTTGTCCATGAATTTGATAGTTCTTGTAATTTGTTTGACTACAACAAAAAATCTACATGGAGATTGACCTCTCCCAATATTTAAATGGAACTCTTGATACATAGATTGGTGACATGCACCATGCACAATGTATTATGTATATCTTGTCCAATACTTAATTTTGGTGCCAAGACTTTGACCATAATATTAGAGATTTCCTCTTAGTTAACTAGACGTCTAAAGTAGCTAATGATGTAGGGAAAGTTGATGATGGATAGACCAATGCAAAAAACTATTAAATTGGTCACAATGGCTCAATTAAGGCTTTAAATCCAACTATGGTGGACCTAACAATGGGCTAATTGCCAAAGTCGCAAGAGTGAATCCCTCTTGACAAAAATCTAATGATAAAGCAATAAGGATAGCATGAACTTCTCAATGACAATCCATTAACAAGGTCAAGCAAGTAGTTGTAGCTCAACCAAAGCCCACATGTCCTTATAATGACCTTTGAAAAGGTTAGGAAACCTCAATGCTCTAGAACTCCACTTCTTGCAAGTGGTTTATCCTCAATAGTTGGTAGTTACAAATGCTTCTCGACCAGAGGTAGGAAAATGTACTCACAACCCTCCTTGGGAGGTTGAGGAAGGAGAATATGTTCCTAAGAAATGACAATTGTAGTTTGCAATAATTCTCTCCTAGAAATTAGAGTCAATTTAGGTCAAACAATTTTTTTCTTTGCAAGGGTTGAACTTTGAGGAAATGTCCTTAGACCCACTTTCTTCATGAATTTCATCTCATGGGATGTGAGAGGTCTGATAGAACCAAACTACAAATTCATGATGTGTGATTTTCAATAGGGATTTATCCCTCAAGTCATTCTTTGTCTTTAGGAGATCATGGTTATTGGGTTTTTTCTTTCTATCATGTGTTGTGTCATTTGACAAATAATATCTATTTTAGCAATAAACATGATCAAGTTTTAGGTGGTGCAGTAACTTTTGTTGATGCCAAGTGGCATTCCCACTATATTACAAATAGTTGTGACCCATCTAATAGAGCTTTGTGGGTCCTTTTTTAACATAGATAATAGAGCCTTCAACTATGTCTTGATATCTATGCCTCAAATGATACAACTAGAAAGACATTACTTTAGTGCTAGCTAATAGATAAACTAACCCAATAGTTCTTTAGTGGCAACTTTAATATGGTTGAGGTGGCATTTGATAAGCAATCACTTACCCATGAAATAGATAGCTAATAAAAGATAGATGTGATTCTACATACACAATAAATTGGGCATGTATAACCTCAATCTTAGCCACCAAAACAAATTTACTATTTGGTACACACGGTTCAATTTGCATAGTGGTACTGAAATAATAATTAAGTGGCTTGATCATGCAATGATGCAACGCAACCATACTTCTCTTTTGCCAATTGTTACTCACTTTTGGTGCAACCCCTTTTGGATTGTGTTCTTTCCAACCATTGATGATCTTTAACATTGATTGGGTTCTTTAAAAAACTAAGATTGAAATCACTAAATTCTCTATGAACACACCATTGCTCCATCACAAGTCTAGATTAGATCATATCCTAGTGTTTGGAACTTAGGGTCACATCCAAAAGGGAACACTAGATGGATTAAATGGTGTAGCGCTCTTTTCTTGAGAATGTTTAGTCATCAGTTGGAAAGGATACACTACAAGTCCCATTTTGCCATGTCCTTGAAGCTCATTTGGCTAACCACTTAGTCAAAAGTAGCATCTTTTCACAATCATTCCAAATACAAGTGGCTAATGCTTATGTCAAGTGGCTAATGCTTGAGTCTTGTAAGATCAAGTATCCTCATCCATATGAGAGGAGTACTAGGTTTTGTGGATGTCATACCTTTGAGCACCATGATGGAAATCCCTAACTAGCTTTTCTAACATCTCACCCTAGTGTCTTGTGTGTGTGTGATCCGCCATTGGTGAGTTGGCCCAATGACAATCCTTGTGATACCCTTCCATTGAGTTATTCCATGTGTTATTCCCTTGGCGAGTTTACCCGAGGCGGATTTCTCGTATGACATTTTTGACTTGGCCCAATGTGGATTGTGATGTGGCATTGATGAATTTTCCCAATTAGATCGTATATTTGATCCTATTGTATTTGATCCATCTTGTGTTGGATGAGTGTTATATGATGTGTTTATGGAGTGTTTTCATCGTGTATGGTGTGTGTACAAACTCTCCCCATGTGTTTGGCATGAATGTTATGTTAGTGGCCCATGTGACTATCTCCTAGCATGATGGGAGTGGATCCTTTCGATTCCATGAGGTCTGGTGGCATGGTAACCACCGTTGGGGACCTAAGGTTTGTGGATCGAGGAATGACAGGGCATCATCTTCTTTCAAGTTTAATTCATGCAGATATGTGTATTTCATTCATATAATTGTAATAATGATGTTTTGGAAGCTCTTTTTAGAGATGGATGTAACCTTGAAAAGAAAAGATTTTAATGTGATCATTTACGTGTCTCGATGTTGGCACTGAGCACAAAATCTTTATGCTTAGCTTTATCATGATGTAAAATGCTTAATCAAATTTAGGAAAACTTCATTTGGTGCTTAAAATGAACCTAAGTGTCAAAATTCATAGTTGGGTAGCCTGGTCCTGTACCTAGGCGACCCTTTCATACAATAAGTTAACCCATTTTTTAAAAAAATTGCCTCTATTGGGGTGGCCTGGTGGCATCTAGGGCACCTTGATAGAATCAAGGGCAACCTAGTATTCGGGGGCGGCCTGGTCCCCATACAAATTCTTGAATGTAAAACCTCTTAACCAGGGTTAGTTAAGGGTTTTCTAAGGCCTATACCCTTGTTGAATATTTTTTGTCTTTTTGTTTGTTTGTGGCAATTGTTTTTGTTGACTAGGTCTTCAAAAACCAAGCCAAGTTTTCTCTCCTTTTGGACTTGTTAGTCCCTCTCAATTTCGGGACCTTAGATGGGTGAAGCATGTAAATGAAAGTTGTTTAGGTCATGGTCCTAGGGGTCTAGTTATGTTGTTGTGCAAGTGCGACATGATATTGTTGCCACTTTGATGTTGTAATTGTCATTTAAAAAAAAAGTAGTTTCGTTGGATTTTGTTCCAAGCTTATTAGTTTGGGGCATGACAAAAGTGCTTGAAAGATTTAAAAGATTGTAAAAATCTACAAGAAGATGTGATGTATTCAAAAGATAGCAAGAGCTCATTAATATAGGACCAAATTTGTTAATTTTAATAGGTGACATGGATGTGAGCAATTCTAAAAAGAAAAAAATGCTAGAGAAGTTCACTTATCAAATGTTTTAAATTGATTCAAATCATGTAGATGCTATCACAATCATGTTGGTGATTAGGTCACTATTGCAATCATGTTAATGTCCTAGTTGTCACAAATTTATAAAAAAATAGAGCGATAATTTGAAATAGAAATTGGGTTACTTGACATCTTGATAACTCGTAGAAGATTGCAAATTTTGATTGAATGTGATCTAAAATATACTACGTATTGAACACCAAAATAGATGCAATACATAGAATATAAATTACAAAGTAAATATTTTTGAACTCTAAAATTATGTGAAGCTTGTCAACATATATGAACAAATTCAAAAATTTAACTTAATTATTTACAAATATAATATAACAACAAATCTGTTGTGAACCGTAAACTACAAGATAATAAATCAAATCTCACCTAAATTAATACAATATTAAAACCTAACCTAAAAATGATAATTCAAATCTCACCTAAATAGAATACAATTTCTTAAAACCTAACCTAAAAATAAGTGACATGACTTTATTTTAAAATAGTAATACCCACAATTTTAAACTATATGTCAAATGATTATTTCATAGTTACCTCATAGTTACCCTCAACTATAAATTTTTTTTTATCTCAAGCCAGTTGCCAAAAATATATCCTCATATCTGTGTTGTAACAGTTTATGAAATGAATGCTTTTTTCAGCCTTTCTATAGCTGCGTTATAATCTGTATGTTTTTATATCCTTCAATTACCTATTGGTAGCTCCTATTCTTTATAATCTGTTTTGATTCAATATAAAAAAAATCTATATCCTCATACAATCTAAACTAAAAATGTGGCCACATGACCATCAAATTTAGATTGAAAAAAAAAAAAAAAAAAACAATTCTCTCAACTCTCAAGGTCTGACAGGGAAAGCCAACTAAAAACAATTCCAAATTAAAGGTAGGTAATGATAATCCATCTAGTCACCTTGCACCTTCTTAATCCATCCTTGTAAGGAAATTACCTTCCTTTAAAACAATCAATATTTATAACACAGATATCAACTGGGTGTTTCAACCCTGATTCAAGGAAATTCCCAAACGGTCAATTAAGAGACTTTATAACAAGGAACTATAGATTGCATTAGCCACCATTCTGCAGGACAAGTAGCTCCCAAGCCTTTTTATCTGTGAATTTGGTTGCAAGAACTTCCAAATGTCATTCAATTCAATCCTTTTCACATGACCCTTAAGATGGTGTTTGATATCATCAGAACCTGTGTAGGTTTTCATGCTTCTCTCATGTCTATATGTATGGAAAATACTGTCTTCTCAGCCATTAGTTGCCTGCTGCGATTCTACTGTGCTTGTATTTATGTTTGTGCAACCCAGACGATTAAAACAGAGATTTTTGGATTTAGCAATGAAAAAGATTCATAGATCCTGCCAGATGGCCACCACGCACCTTTTGTTTCTGTGAATGATGATCATATGAAGATCATGATGGGCTTACAGGAGCATATGAGCTGTAATGATTTTTGCAAACTTTGCCAGAGTCTTGGGGCGAGGAGGGGATGGGGGTAGTTGAATCTGATGAAAGCTTGCAGGAAGTGTCCCATGAAGGAGAGTTAAGAGAAGCATTTTTTGTTTAGGAAAAAGATTGTGATGGTTTTATCACACCATCTGAGATTCAAGAAGTCCTGCTAAGCCTAAGACACAGAGAAGGGCAAGTCTTGGAGAATTGTGAAACAAAGATAGCAAAATTTGACAAAAATTCTGATGGTAGAATTGATTTTACCGAATTTGGATGCATGATAAAAATGACAAACAGATTAGCTAGTTTTTTTTTTCAATTAAGATCCAAACTCTCAAATTCCCAATACTCTGTTCAAAGTTTTGGAACTGTATACAGAAAAAATTCAATATATTCGAATCATTTTTGAAGTATACATATATAATCTTTGGCATCTGGAATATTCATAGTCAGCAATTCACCGAAGGAAAATTCACCGTCAGCAATTCACTGTCATGGAATATTTTTAATAAAATCAAAGTTTTACTTGACGGTGATGAATTTTCCGTTGGTGAATTTTCCATGATGCTGAATCGCTGACGGTGAATTTTCCTTTGATAAATCACTGGTGATGAATTTTCCTAGAACCATAATCTTCATATCAGGAAACTCCTAATCCTCTGTTTAAAAATTTGGAACCGTAAGATATTGAATATATTCCAAATCATTTTCTAAGTATAGATGTATAATCTACATATTTGGGATTAAACTCCAATACTCTCTTCAAAGATTTGGAATTGTGTATTGAAAAAATTGAATATATTACAAAATATAGATCTATAATCTACATTGTTCAGTTAATTGCTCATATATCAGTGTTCACTGTTCAGTTAATTGCTCATAAATTCAGCAATAACACTAACAAACTTACAAGCAATGTACATCAGATCTTATCTCTCAATTTGTCTTGATTTTAACTCTTTCTCAATAGAAAAAGTAGAGCTTGCCTAGAGTATTGTGCTATGTCTCACAAATGGTGAGAGACTTTGAAAATTTAGATTTAAACCAATAGAACTGATCATCTCCTGGATCACCTGTTAATAACTATGGTGCAACATAAATAACATTGAATCGTACCCCAGGATAGATAGACTGTCCTTGCAGGGGAAACCCACTCTGGATGCTCAATATGACCCCCATAAATGGCAACGGTGGACAGTTTATGCAGAAAACCGAACTAAAAATACGGGTGAATTACAATGATCATGTGAGGGCTATACATTAATATGTTAGGAAAAAATTTCTTAATTGGTTTCGTTGGATAACCATAACAAAGATTATCGACAACCTATGTTATAAATTCTCTTAGTCGACTTCGTTGGATAATCTTAACGAAGATTACTGACAATCTTTGCATATAACATAATTTACAATAGTTTATTTTACTTAGCATCATGATAAGACAAGTAGATTACCACATGTTGAGTATCTAAATATTTATATTAGAAATTTTATTTGACTACGTTATTATGAGGAGTCATTTGTTCCATTAAAGTTATTTAGAGATCAAATTTGATTTATGCATCGCAATTGTATAGAATTCAAACCTGATCTAATTGTACCTGCAGAGATTTGACCCTTAGTAGTTGATTAATACACTGTTGTCCTCATCAACTTGGAAATTTGAATTTCTTATTTTCAAGGAAAAATATAGAAAACATTGTCTTTATAATTTTAATCCAGATTTATTTCATTACGAAATTAAAGCATTTTTGCATTTTATGTCTATTTTAGCTTAGATTTCAACATTAAACCAAAATTGAAAATTTGTTTCAGCTTTCTAAATCTTTGAATCTCCTCAACTTGATCCACAATTCTGCAAGCATTGCATTCGTCATTTACCTGTTTGAACACTTGCAGGCATTGATATACTTCTCTTTACATTTTATTTCCATGCATCTGGCAATTGAAAATAAAACTTAGGAAAAAGTCTTCAGAGGTTCAATTTTTTTTGAAGGCAATATTTTCCCTGTTCTTTACCGCACAGAATAAGCATGAGTAATTAATATTTATGTGGTGGGAAATAGACATGCACTGATCTGGTCACTTTGTGCAAAACACTGTTTTGCTTTTGCAGCAGGTAGTTAGCAAGTGCGCTTTTTTAGACCCAGATTTACACAATTTTTAATGCAGGGGAAATATTTCATTTATTTGGAAAATGGTTAAACACTGTTGAAATGGAGGAATGAAACATTGAAGCAGCTAGAAAGAGGAGAGTAGGACGTGTTATGGAGGGGGGGTGGAGATGTGGAGAGTGGTTGGAGAGACGTATTTATCCCACATGCAGGCAGGGCAGAGTAAAGGGAAGATAGGACGGATAGAAAGAGAGGAGGAAGTGAAGATGAAAAGCATACCTTTCTCGGCCTTTTGGCTAAGATCAAGTGTAGTATCTGTTCTTATCAGTTTAATATCTGATACGTGGTTCAACGAACCACACGATATTAAATTAATTTCTTAAGGGGGAAGGGCCAAACGGTAGCTTGCTATCAGGTTCTTTGCGCGTCGCTTCTGTATTGCACTACAGCAGAAGCCTGGCGCACCCCACACCACCCAAATCAAATGTTAAAATAATTTCTCATTTTACCCTAGTATCAAACCTTACCCTATATGTGTGAGGTTTAGTTTGAATAAAACCTTCATTGGAGTGAGTTATGTGAGGTTTAGTTTGAATAAAACCTTCATTGGAGTGAGTTTTGGTTTGAAATCTAATATTTAGTTCAATTCTATTCGATTCTATTAACTATGGAATTGATTTGATATAGAGAAAAGTAAAACTAAAAATCATGTTCATAACCTTACGATGACTAAAAATCTAAAAATCATGTTCATAGAGCACGTCTCTTCTCAATTTTTACATGGAAATATGTTATTGGTATATTAGTCATGACACTTTGGACAAATGAGTCAAAGTGAGTTTAAAATAGAGGACACTTTGGACAAATGAGTCAAAGTGAGTTTAAAATAGAGGGGTAAGGTGCAGAGTATACACCATTTACATTTTTCTTCCACTTTGACTTACATATGAACTATTATGAATAATGCATGTCAAAATAAACAAATATTAAACATGAAAGTAAATAACATAGACTCATATGGAGGATATGGATATGGATGGTAATTTCACAAGTGCTTCTAAATCAACAACTCATCTTGTACCTATAGTCATAAAATTCCATGAGTGGAATTTAACAATAATTTAAAATAAACATCAACAACAACTCCTTTATAATACAGACAAATAAATTGATGAACAAAAAACAATTGTGTAGGAACACACAACAAAATGAGTGATATGGTCATGCAAGAGCCTAAAAAGGATATGGCTGTGAAGGAACTTGCAAAAGATATTGGCTAATTAGGGGCCTATAAAAAACCAAGTGATTCATGTTACAAAGTACACATGATGAAATAATGTTCAATTGTATGGGAACTGCTATAACCATGAGTTAATCATTGTAACCATAATAATCAAAGAGCATTAGTGATATTATTCCACCCCCCCCACTCGTCTAAGTAGTTGCATGTGAATGATGCAAGGCCTTGGAGGAGAGGAGAGGTGCCATGCAAAATGTATGATCATGTAAAGGTTAATATTCATGAAGTGTCATAGATTATATTAAATGACAATCATAAGGTAGGATAAGAAAATGTAATCATGATAGGACATGTGTTCAAAGGGCAATGCGATGGCCCTAATGGTGAGGTCAATGAAGCAATAATAAAAATCATAAATAGATCGTGTAAGAATAGGAAAGTGTTGTATGAGATACAAGCATGTAAGGACAAACATATAAACATATCTCATACAATGTAAACATGAAAGCACATGGGTAAGACCACTCGTGGTCAAAGAGATAATAATGAGAACAAATTGTTGGGAAGCATTTATCAACCTTGCATTCTAGTCTTAAGAGTAGAAATACAATTTTTCGGCTATAGTGTTAGGGTTAGAAGGAAGATATCTAACAAGTTAAATGCAGATTTGATCAATGAAATAGAGAAATAAAATACACAGAAAATTATAGTAGAAACAAAACAACACAAAGAATTTAACATGGTTCACCCAATCCGAGCTACATCCACAAAACCGTAGCCATCCAATAATTTTATTATCCAGTGCAAAACTTATTACAATCTTGCGAATAATGTCATACTACAACTCCCCATCCCAACTGCTTATAAAAAGTTTTTAGAAGCTTCTAGAAATTAGGGTTCTACAAAGTTAGCTTTTTCTTTTTCGGTAACGAAGCGAAAAAAGTAGAAAACAAAATTTCTTAGGGGCTGCCGCCCCCGAACCCCAGTCCAAGGCTCGACCCGACCCCAAACCCCGACGAGGATACATGAAGAGTGTACAATATAGCATGATCAGTCACGAAATACCAACATATAGAACACAAAAATACAATTTTCAAGGCTTTAGAAGTTGATTTGACCCCACAAAAATGTTGAAATAGGCCTTAATCAAAGAAAGTTATGGTGACATGAATTTCTTCTAATATTTAATTTTTAAATATAGGCTCAATTAGCTTCCAAGATAAAAAAATTATGGATTTTGAAAGTTAGATGTTCCATATATAAAAATGTAAGAGCATCTATGCCTTTTATGAGACATTATGTGACAATTTTGAATGAAAATAATAAAGCACCCAACTTGGTGAGTGAATTATGATAATCTTGTAATAGATGTAAGGAATATGCTATTATAGAGCTTGTGGACTCATCTTGGGATTTGGGTGCCACATTTTGGGCGGTTTTAATTCATGGTTCCCTAATTACTATTTGATGGTTTCATGTATTTTTTTCCTATTTATTGGATGCTTGAGATGGAAGTTATATAGTGAGTTTTGTACGTACTATTATGTTATTATAATCTCTTATTAGTGATACTCTTGTAAAGGCTTAGGGATAAACCCATAATAGTGGTGTACAATTTTCATGAGGAAGGAAATTTGAGAAAATTCTCATGCATTGAAAATTTCATGTTTTAAAGGGTTCGTTCGAACTAGGGGGTTCGCACAAACCCAAAAGAGGGGTTCGGTCGAACCCCTAGTTCGAGCGAACCCCCTTTTGCATGGTGGGTTCGCTCGAACCCTGTGATGCCACGTTCCCTTTTGGGGAATTTAAAAAAAAGGGGGCTTCGAGCGAACCCCCCTTTTTTGCCCTTCTCCCCCTCTTCCACCAAATTTTAGCAGAATTCTGCCCTTCGAAGCTCGGGTTGAGGATGAAAATGGAGGAGACTTCACAAACCCAACTGGAAGATGGTAGTCCTCAGAACGAGCTATCCAACGAATTAAATTTAAATATGTTTTGGTTTTATTATGTATGTGTTTTTTAAGTTTTATTAAACATAGGTTTTTCACCGAAAGTCAAGCTCTTTGTTTTGCACATGTGGAAAAATAGCAGATTATCAAAATATATTTTTTTTAAAATAGGTTGAGGCTGGGTATTGATGTCCTTGATCCATTAAAAAAAATAAAATTGAATTTCGATACATACAAAAAATGTTATGTTGTATACACAGTCCGCTTATGTTTGAATTGCAATTGGTTTGACTTCGAAACTTGATTAAGGAAAAAAAATTCAATAAAAAACTATGAGACCAAATGCAAGTGCTAGATATCGTAGTTACAAATCTAAATTTGAAAAAATTATAATTTTATCCTTTATACAAAAAAAGTTATGTTGTATATGGTGAGCGTCACTTTTTAAAAATGTTGTTTTCTGAAAAAAAACCAATTTTCGTGGGAGATGGAAAAAAAAGTGCAATCTGATTCCAAAAATTTTGAAAAAAATATTTTTAGAATCTATAGACAAAATGTGATGAGACTCTAGTTTTCATAATTTTCAAATTCCTCACGGTTTAGCCGCTATAGGTGCCCAAATATGAAGATTTAGTTAAAAATAATAATTGCAGTGTCTAGTTTGACCAAAAATTGTAAACCACTATTGTGGGATCACCCTTAGTCTTGGAAAGTGTAATGTAACAATTTAATTATTAAATAATATATTAACTTGTTTTGGAGTGTGGGGTTTTCCTCTCAAAAGGATTTTCACTTCATAAATCTATTTATTATGGTATATTATTTTTTTCTTATTTCTCTCTAACTATAATCAATGCAATTTTTGTAGATCTACCTCTTCTCATGGATTATTGTAGGAAGTGCATTATGCAACTTTGCTTCCTTTCACAAATAAGATAAGAGGAATCAACTATAAGGTATGCCATCACTAATAGCCACATTGAATTGCAACCCACTTGAATCTTCATTCTACAAATAAATATTTATGAAATTTAAAAAACTACTAAAATTGTGAGTATTTGAAACTATAATCATTTAAATCAAAATGATGGTTGAATCTATCATCTAAAGCTATAAATCAACTATCACTTAATATCATCTATAATATAAACTATTTGAAACTATAAACCATATGAACTAAAGCCCATCTAGAACTAGATAACAAATTTGAAATTGTAATTCACTAAGTTATAAATAACTAAAGTTTTATATTGCTAAAACTATTACCACTAAAATCGTAACCTACTAAAACTATATCCTACTAAAATTAAATAACATATAAATGTGTATCATGTAATAAAATACTTACTAAATCTAAAATTGAAAGTTGAGTCTCTCTAACATTATATCTATCTATTAGGAAAAGTGTTTCAACCTTGTGTCCCAATATTTTATATTTATTAATTAGCATGTATGTATTTATTATTTTTTCTCCACATGGAAAAGAGGGTGTCCCACTCTAAGGTGGCATTCTTGGTTGTGTGAATATTTTGTAATGTGTGTAAGAGATTGTAAGAAAATTTAATGTTATGATATATAAGAGCATCCTATGACATTATAAGATGGGATTTACTTATGATGTATTCTATGACATGTAAGAGAATGATTATAAGGGTGTTGCATTATAATCTTGACCAACATTATGAAACATTTTATGGTGCATAATAAGACATCTTTGAATTGGGATAAAGGAGCCAAAATAGAGGGCCTAAGTTGGCAGGTTGGTTATGATAAATTATGACAATGTTAGAGAATCTTCTAATATTAGTAAGTTGACTTATCATGAGAGTTGGGCCTTCAAATTCCTCATGAGGATTTAGGTGTCATTTTTGAGGTGATATTATTTGATGGTTTATTATTCACCATTTTTAGTTTCCTATTTTTTTCTATATATTGTTTCCTAGGATGAAGATGTAGTGGTATGTAATTTTGTAGAGTTATGCTACCAAAATTTCTTTAAATTTTTTATAGTTGTTCTTCTATGAAGGTTTGAGCTTGTTGATGCGTTTTAACTAGATTGGCACTATAAGCACATTGGTTTGAGATTTGGATATTATATCTTTTGAAAGGTTTTTCCTAAGATAAACATTGTCGCATTGTACGGTATATTTTCCGCACATGTATATTTTCATTTAAAACTACTAGATTGTATTTTGCATGCATTTTTTTCCCTCATAGATTAGTGTAGGAAGTGTATTCACTACAACCTCCTTTCATTTGATATTAGATAATGATAAAATTTATTTTATTTGGTGGTATTATTTTTTTCACTAATATTTGTTTGAGTGGAAGTTGTGAAGAAAATATCTTTATTTTCAAGAAAATGGAAAGTACTTCTTGGTTGGAGATGGAATGATTTAATGACACAAAATTCAAGAAATAGAAGCTTGAGATGGAGGATTTCATCTAGAAGTAAACCAATAGGAATGAAGGTTGAATATGGTGATGTGTTAGATCAAAAATTAAAATGCTTCATTTGCCTTTGTTTAGTAAATTTAATGCTCATGAAAATTGTAGGGGAACTTGTTCTAAAACCCTCTAAGAAAAGTTAGGGAAGTTGTATCAAGATAAATCATCAGTGAAAAATATTTTTCTAAGGAAAGTTGTTATATAATTTGAGGATGAGTGAAGAATACTTAGTTGTTAAGTACCTAAATGAGTACTACACCATCACAAGCTAGTTATAGTATGCCAATATGTAGATGGAAGAAAAACATTGCATTATTTTTCTATGTTCTTTCTTAGACTCATGGGACAATTTAGTGATAGCCATTGGAAGTACTACTTCAATTTTTTTCTTGATGAGATAGTGGATTCTCTTCTTTCAAATAAGATGAGGTGGAAGGATTTGAATAAACCATGGAAGTACTAGTTGTTTGTGAACAATCAAAGGGAAAAGGGAAAGAAGAAGGTGACAAAAAATGACAAGAGAAGATACAATTCTCCTAGTAAATCCAAGGTAAAATGTTGGAACTATGGTAAAAACTCCAACTCAAGAAAGACTACAAGGAGAAGAAGAAATAAAATAATGAGTTAGCTGATGATTCATATTCTAGAGATTCTCAAGATGAATCAAATGTATTTGTTGCAACCCTTTCCACACATGCATGTAAGGATTCATGGATGATTGACTTGGGTTCCTCTTTCCACATGAATCCCCATAGGGAGTGGATTTATAACTATGATAAGTTTGATGGTGGAAAAGACTAGCTTATTGACAACTCTTCTATAAGAATTTATTGGCATGACTAAGTCGAGATCAATTTTTTTTATGGGTGGACCAAAGCTATTTCAAGATTCTTGCACATCCTAGGCTTGGAATTGAACTTGCTAATTCTTAGAAAGATAAATTATATGAGTGTGTAGATTATCTTCAATAGTGGTGGGTGTATGATGGCTCATGGAGCTATGGATTTGGCAAGGGTTTTTGGATTGGAACTCTTTTCTACCTTGATACACACACATATATTTCATGTAAAAATTTAGTAATACTTGCATAAAATTTAATTGTATCATCTAATCTTACAATTTTCTTACTTGAAACATCTATACCTACATGATCAATACTTTAAACAAAGAGACCTATATTATTAGCACTTGCAACTCTTGGGATTATAGCAAAGGGACTTGTTGCACTTGGAAATGCATTGTTAGTTCCTAGGCATGTTCTCACCTCAAAGAGAAATTTATCAACTAAGATGACTATGTTGTGGCATGAGCGCATGAGCCACATAAGTGAGAAGGGTTTTAATACCTTGAAAATTAAACTTATTTTAAACAAATTGTTTGATTGTGTAGACATGGAAAATGTATAATTTTGTTTTGACACACTTGATCCCGATCACTAACATCATTTCCTCCGGAATCACACTCTCAGCATTTCATCGTAATTCTATCTCTTAATCTAACGAATCATTATTCATCTGATTAGGTCTATCACCTCCTTTGATTAAATTAATCAATTTAATTTAATCAACCTTACATTTCGGTTTAATTAAATAAATCATTTTATTTGATTAAATTCTCTAGAGTCCTCTTATTAAATTAAATAAATAAAACCTTATTTGATTTAATATAATATTTCCCTCCTTAGTTAAATAAATCAAATCATTTATTTAATAATCTCTTCCTCTCAATTCTTGACTTAAATCAATTCATAAATTTAAGTCTAAATTGTCACATCATCTAATTCTTCATTAAATTAATCAAAACCATGATTAAGTTAATCCCTCTCATTAAAATCATCTAGAGAATGCAAGTTGCACAATAAATCAATTACTTTGATTTATTTAATTCCCTATTTTCCCTCACATGGCATCAAAAGGGAATATTCCCTCATTTGAATTCAAAAAGGCCAAGTGGACTTGGTCCTTCCAACAAGGCATTTAAGGCCTCTTACATGTCCTTGGCCTTGAGCCAAGTGACATTAACTCCATTTCCCTTCCCTCTTCAACAAGTCATTTCACAATTTCAAATTCAAACTAAATGCATTTATTGGTACTTTGACCAAAATGTGCACAACCACTAACCATTCACATCATGACATGTGGCATTCAACCATTGGATTGAAAGTTAGTCCCACATTGCTCAAATCTTACTTTCTCTTCCAAATTCAAAGTTATAAATTGGAGGCTTCTCTCCTCATTTCTCATCCACAATTGCATGCAAAGTTACTGTCTTCACATTGAGAGATAATTTTGCCCATTTCACTCAACCTATCACCATTTTTCATAATTTGTAACAAGGTTATGCTCAAATCTCTTTGGGAGATTTGACCATTTCTTAATAACTCAACATTGCAACTTAGGAATTGGGAAAGGGCCAATTGCAACACTTCATTGGCACCAATTCCCCCATGGGATCACTAATTTATTGGCTTAATTAGGATTTAATTTCATTTCTTGTATTGTGTTCTTCATTTCCTAATTTTAGTTTGAATAGATGGATTTCATGGGGAATCTCTCATACTTGTTTGCATGCATTTGATCTAACAACCTAACATGTTTGTTGCTCTTGTGCATATGCAGGTTTAGGGGTTCACAGGTTGTTCTCTTGAATTTGACTTTTATGAGCATTATATTTATGGTAATTAGAATCATATTAATTTTAATCAAGGTTGCATAAGTCTCATGAGATTTTGGATCTTATTCATAACTATATTTGTATTCCTATAAACGTGTCTTCATTCATGAAATCCTTGCATTGTGTATTTCTTATTAATGACTTCTTCAATAGGACTTAGGTCTAATTTCTCAAAAAAAAAAAAGGTATATAGTTTTTCAAGGAGTTTAAGGATCTTTTGAAAAACCATACAAGAAAAAGGATCAAGGTGTTGAGAACAAATAATGGTGGAGAATATTTTTCTTGGCCAAGTTTGACAAATTTTGGAAAGAGAACAACATTGGAAAACACAAGACAACTCTATACACTCCACAACAAAATGGAGTTATAGGGAAGATGAATAGGTTGTTGGTGGAGAGGGCTAGAAGTATGCTCAATGGGGCCAATTTTAAACATAAGTTGTAGGAAAAGGTAGTTAGTTATATATTACTTGATTGATAAGTCTCCTACATCAACAACTATGGATAAGACCCCTATAGAGGTTTAGATAGGAAAAAACCATCACTTCAAAAAATAGTTATATAATAAAATGAATAAAGATAATACCTTTTAGTTATGTAAATTCCCTAGAATGATGATATGGGGTTATAATACTTATAGTGCTCAAAATTGAAAGATTTATACAATTAATACTCTTTGAATGTGGATGATTAAATTCAATGAATGTTTTTGATTATATGATAAAGGAATGCCCACTAAATTCATGTAAATACTACTACATAGTCATAAATCATGTGAAATGAATACTAAGACGACTTGTGGTAGGAAAGAAATGTGTAGAAGTTGAAAGAATTAAAATTTGAAAAATGAAATTCAAAGATCATTTCAACATGGTGTGGGATTGAGTTGAGTTGAAGAAACACCAATATCAATGTAATGAATGTATAGACATTTTGGTTTAAAAAATATCAATTATATGGTAATATATGTAGAAATGGATGAGATAAGTTTTTTATATTTGTGAATATGTGGTAGTGGGTATATGTGAAGGATCAAGGAATGATCCGACTCTCAGAATATTGTGTCATTTGTTGATATGTAATTGTATTAAGGCATTCCATCAAAATGAACACAAAACTAAATGGGAATTGGTATGGGCATGCAAATTTCACCAATATATTTTTCCTCCATATTGAGGTGCATACATGAATCCTAACATGAGCATGTATCTTAAAGTAAATAGGCACTTAAATAAAGGATATTGATATCCATTTAAAGTAATGAAATCCTCTTGATCTCATAATGAGTGTTCATCATTTGCCATGCATACTTCATGGAAACTTGTAAAATAAAAGATATACACAATGAGTGGATTATGTCATACAAGTAAATAAAATCATAAATGCAAGCTAAATTTTACTATCAAGGTTCATCAAAAGGAGAGAGTATGGATAGAATATTTCCATCTATATAAAAATTGGCATTTTAATGCTCAACCTTATTTGGTTTCCATAGGGTGACATGGCATATTGTCTAGATGCTACCATGTTATGTGATCAAGATATATATTTTGAAATAGTGATGTCTTTATGTAGGTACCTATAAATACCTATAATGTCAACATAAGAGTGTTAGTGATAGGATATTCCTTTGTTCAATCGATTTCATCCATTAGATACAATGAATTGAATAAATGTAAATGTAAAATAATAATATAAGCATGTAAATTAAGAAAAGTATAAAATTGTCATGAATACACCTTGAAACAAAAACATAAGACATGCAGTAGAATACACATAAAGGCACGTTGACTAGAGATAATTTTCAAGGTATAATGTTTTGTTAGGAATTAGTGTTCACATGGGTGTCATGATTAATATGTTTAATAAAGTAGAGTTATGTACATTAATATTAAGTTGTTGAAAAACAACTTAATATTATATTATAGCGAGTGTTTGTATTATGAGTTGTTTTAACAACTCATATATTTAGGAGTTTGTTTATTTGTTAGTCATTCGATTATCTATGTAAGGGGGTTGTTATAGGAGTTTTCCTATAATATAGGATATACAAGTCCTATAAATATGTAATGTGTATTGAAGACAATTGAATTGGAATAAAGTATTTATTTTGTGTGCATAACACTTGCAACTACAATGTAGCATTTTGATTTCCAATATGGTATCAGAGCATTCTCATCTTGTTCCTATGTATATGGAATGAAGAAGCATTTATTTTTGCTGGAGATATCAGAGCATTTATCCTTCCTATACCCGTGAGTAGTGTACAACACCATTTTTTTAGTAAATTGTGTTAAATTTAAAATGGCATTTCATTATATTAGTTTAACATAGTTGCAGTAAAATGGCAATATCTTTGTCATTTAAAACCAAATTTAAAAATGTTTTGGAAAGATGAAGGGTACAATAAAACCTAGAAACAGTTTGAAGATATATTTTGTATTGAGTGAGAAGTTTGGAGCAAAAAATAATGGTTGCAATTTTTGACGTGATAACTTATTTTTGAGTGCCATCAACTACAACAAAAATAATATCATGCCATTGGAGTAGTATGCTAGTGAAAGAAATCCAACAAGATAGATAATTCATATTTGTGAAGGAGTTTAATGATTTGGTGTTATAAAATTTTCAATGATCTTGCATTTTCCCTATTGGATGGCTACTGTAGTTGCTCTAAAAATTTAATTTTAGTTTGCTGATTAAATTGGTTTCTTATGGAGTTTCATTGAAGTTTATTTCAACACAGTATATCTTTTTTAGTTTGAGCATTATTAGAGAAGCTTTATCTAGCATGGCTAAAGATGTCATTCTTTTGAATGGATGACACAAAAACTCTGTTGAATCAAGAATGCTGGTTGATAGTGTTGATTAAATTCATTTTGGATTTGTTTTTAAAAAGAGATATGTTTAAATTTTTCGTGTAACTTAAATCCAAGAAGTGTAATACACGAGTTGGCGATATAAGAGTGTAGACATGGAAAATGTACAATTCTATCCAACACATTTGATCCTGATTAACTAACGACATTTCTTCCTGAATCACACTGTCTACTTATCATCACCTTTTGTCTCTTAATTGGATAAATCATTATTTATTTAATTAGGTCTTTCTCTCCCCGTTGATTAAATTAATCAATTTAATTTAATTAACCCTAAAATCCCTTTTAATTAAATAAATCATTTTATTTGATTAAGTCTCTAAAGTCTTCTTATTAAATCGAATAAATTAAACCTTATTTAGTTTAATCTAACATTATCCCCTTTAGTTAAATAAATCAAATCATTTATTTAATTAAATCTTTCTTCTCAATTCTTGATTTAATTCAACTCATAAATTTGAGTCAAAATTGTCAAATCACCTAACCTCTCATTAAATTAATGAAATCTTGATTAAGTTAATCCCTATCACTAAAATCCTCTAGAGAATGCAACTTGCACATGAAAATAGACTTAATTGATTTATTAAATCTCTATTTTCTCTCACATGGCATAAAAAAGGAATATTCCCTCAAGTTTGAATTTGAAATCCAAGTGGACTGGTCCTTCCAACAAGGCATTTATTTCACCTTACAAGTCCTTTTGCCTTGAGCCAAGTGGTCATTACTCCATTTGACTCTCTCTCCACCTTGTCATCTCAACATTTTCAAAATTCAAATTTATGCATTTATGGGCACTTTGATCAAAACTTGCACAACCATCAACCATTCACATGGTGACAAGTGGCATTTAACCATTGGTTGAAAGTTAGTCCCACATTGCCCAAATCTTGCTCTTTCTTCCAAATTCAAATCTATAAATGGGAGGCTTCTCTCCTCATTCATCATCTACAAACTCATGCAAAGTTACTTTCTTGACATTGAGAGCCAATTTTGTGCATTTCATTCCATATGTTCATCATTTTCATACTTTCATAGTTAGATCATGCCAAAATCTCATCAAGGAGATTCAATTACTCAAAAATCATCAAAAGCTTACAAAAGGAGTTGGGAAAGGGCTGATTTCAACACACCAATTGACACCAATTCCCCCATGGGATCACAAGTTTGCTTACTTAATTAGGATTTACTTACTTTGTTCTTCATTTTCCTAGTTTTAGTTTTAGTAAATGGATTTCATGGGGAATCCTTCATTCTTGCTTGCGTATGATCTAATCTTGTGATTGTTTGTTGATTTTGTGCAAGTGCAGGATAGGGGTTCACAAAGAGAAATCTCTTATTTTTGCTTGAAGTAACACTATAATAGAGAATTGCTTTTGGAGTTAACAAAGATTTTTTTTAGTTAAAAAGGTGCATTCTTATGGCTACATCCTCTTATTCATGTGCACATGGAGTTGATCCTATATCTAATTGTATTTTTGGAGATTCTAATACTACATTTGGCTAAGAAGGACTAAGGAGTCAACTTGGGGGCAAGAGGCAAAGGAGGAAGGAGGACAGTCAACATCCTCTCATCAACCACCAATGACGAGGTTGCTTATCGAATTTGGTGGTATTTTATTTTCTATTGTGTGGTAGTGATATTTTTCTATGCTATTGGAGATTGAGTGGAATGATTGGAAATAGTAGCTATTTCTATTCATGTGTGTTATTTTCTTATGTATCCTCCTAGTGTAAAATATTGTAATAAAAAAAGAACTAGTGTAATGTAGTTCATGGATATTGAAAAGGTTAATGGTGATCCAAAAAAAAAGATGTCATCTCATGGACTGCAATGATTGTAGGATATGTACAAAATGGATTGTTTGAAAAGGCTTTAGAAACTTTCAAGCAAATGCAACTGACAGGTGTAAAGCCAAATTCGGCCAACTTATCAACATAAGTGAATTTTAGTATTTATAACTAAAAAACAATTTTGGTCAAACATATGATCTAGTAAGATTCATTCTAGATAATTTAAATATGTCCACAACTTTTCCAACTAAAATTGCTGGCTAAATGCATATGTAGCACCACTTTGAGGAAAATTTACTAAAAAAATGAAATTATTTGAAAATTTTAATGTTTCAAAAACTCCTACTCATATAAATAACATTTTTTTATAAAGGTAAAAATGCCCTTTTGTAGATCCATAAGTGTAGCTTTCAAATATATATTTATTTTAATAGTTCAATTATTATTTATATTTCATTTTTAATTTTTACTAAAAATAGGTTATCAACACAAAAATATTAGGTTGATTACCATGTCAAGAAAATACTAAAACTTATTAAAAAATAAAAAAATATGATGCCCTAGATAAAAGAATCTAGATTAAGATAGTATATTTTCTATTTTAGATAAATATTTAATATAAAAAATGACGTCAAGTGGAAACAATCATGTTTTAATATGTACATTTACATATTTATTTAAAAATCATTTTTTTATTAAAATTGCAAAAAAAATAAAATTCATGCTCTAAAGTTTCAAGTTATAAATATACACAAAAAAATTGATGGAAAAAAAAGAAAATTTACTATATAAAGCTTGATGTCTCATGTAATGTCATTTTTTAGCATTTTATCAACAACTAAATTATACTGTTAATTTTAAAAAAGCTATATTCAAATAGTTTTTTAATTTTGTCAAAAAATACAAACATGAAATATACTAAAAAATACACATTTTATTAGTTTATATCATTTCAAAATTCAAAATATATATGCCACTTTCTAGTGATTCAAGTTTAAAAGTTAGATCAATGTTGGCTATTTCTTTTATAAAAGTGTGACACAACTTTGTACTTCTACCCATTGTAATATAAAAAGCACTAGTGTAATGTGGTTCATGGATCTTGAAAAGGTTAATGGTGATAAAAAAAGATGTCATCTCATGGACTGTAATGATTATAGGATATGTACAAAATGGATTTGTTGAAAAGGCTTTAGAAACTTTCAAGCAAATGCAATTGGTAGGTGTAAAGCCAAATTCCATAACCTTCACCAGTATCCTCCCTATCTATGCCAAAATGGGATCTTTGGAATAGGGTATGGACATCGATCAAAGCATCATTGAAAGTGGATTATTTTTAGATATTATAGTTGGAAATGCTTTGGTAGACATGCATGTGAAATGTTTGGTAGAATGTCTCAAAGAGAGGTTATCTCATGGAATGCAATGATTGTAGGATATGCACAAAATGGAGTTTTCTAAAAAAATATTTAGAAAATTTCAAGAAAATTCAATTGGTAGGTGTAAATCTAGACTCCACAACTTTTTCTAGCATTCTCCCTACCTATGCCAAGATAAGAGAATTAGAACAGGGTATGGACATCCATCAAAGCATAAATAATAGAGGAATTTTATCAGATGTTGTAGTTGCAATTGCCCTGGTGGACATGTATGCAAAATTTGAAAGCATAGAAAAGGCACGTGAACTGTTTGAAAAAATTCCCCAAAGAGTTGTTATCTCATGAAATGCAATGATTACAAGATATACACACCATGGATTTTGCGAGGCATTGTAAGCTTTTCTTGTGTTCTATATACATATATCCATGTAGGTTTAGTGGATGAGAATTGTACATACTTCAATCACATGAGTAACCCTTATTGCATTACACCTACAGTTGATTATTATGTTTGCATGGTTGACCTTCTTACCTAGGCTGACTATCTTGCAGACACTCTACACTTTATCATTAAGATGCTAGTTAAACATGCAATAGTTGTATGGATGTGTTTTTTGGGTGCCTATAAACCACATATGAGTATAGGATTAGTATTACTTATAACAACGATGCTTTTTTATTTGGATTCTAAATTTTTTTGCACCATATGTTCTTCCATCATAGTCCAATAAGTGAAGAAAGTCTTTACACACAAATGTTGCCAAGTCTTAACATCATCCATTCAGTCAGATCTCTCCATATCATAATAGTCACCAGTAGGCCAACTAATTTCCCTTTACCCCTCCTCTATCTTTTGTAGGTCCGATTCTTCTAACTCAAACCCAAAAACCTTCAAATTCTCCTCTAGATGATCAACATCCCTAATGCCAATAATAGGGTATATACGCCCTTGCTGCATAACCCAATTCAAGGAAACAATAGATATAGTGGCAGAGTGCTTAGTAGAAATCTCTACTAACACATCAACCAACTTCCTCCAATAAAACTCACCCCCCGCCACCTTAACAATGTTCTAGTACATCTTCAACTAGGATGTGAACTCAAAACAAATTTCTTGGAAAGATTTATCTTTGCAAACATACCCTTCTTCCCTCCACCCCAATTCTTATCAGAAAGTAGTTAAAGGCCTAGGGTCAAGTATAAAAAAATTATACCTAGTTGCAAAGAATAGGAACACCAACATCCACAAGCTTAGAGAGTTCCTTTTTATTCATGTTGGTTGTTCCTATGCTTGTAATTATGCCTCTCCTTGAGCTTTGCTAGAGTAAGAGTGATATCTAGTATTCCTTGGGTATAATAATTCCACCAATATAACTTCACAAGGTCTAGTTTTTCCACTGATAGAGCCTCCATGGACTATCTAATCATTCTTTATATTAAGGAAGAGGAGGGGGTACCTTGGAATATATTGGATGCATATTTTATGAATATTTTTACCTGAGTTTAAGTGGGATTTGTGGGCTTTTCTTTTCTTTTATCTCCCATTGATCCTTTAGCCTACCTAGGATTTCTTTGCTTTGATCATATATATTAGTAGTATCAAATGTAGTGAGGCCTTTGGATGAATAGGTCTCCATGGAAAATGATTTCTTCTTCTAGAATCCTTCCATGGCCTCTTGCCATTTTCCAACAACCATTCAAAATGGGTGCCAATCTTGTGGAGTACCCATCATTAAATTTCTCTAATGAGATGGTTTGGTTCTCATAAACTGCAATGCAGATCGCTACTTATATACAAACCTATTTTATGATAATAAACATGTTTCATTAATCGATTTCATGGCTTTCTACGATCATAGAATATGCTCAAAATAGATTTATTGAAAATTCCTTGGAAAATTTCAAAATAATGGAATCAACATGTACAAAGTTAGTCTCAAAGACCTTTGCCTACTTTCTCCTTAATTGTGCAAAAATAGGAGCTCTATATTAGGTTATGGAATCTATCACACTATAATGAAAGGGGATTATTAGACTTTATAGATGCAATTTTAACTATTAATCTCTCCCCTCACAATATTTGTTTCCCTTTTATCTCTCTTATCTCTCTCCCTCTGCCTCTTGGTGTCTCATAAGAATTAGGAAATCATTGAGATAAAAGATAAGCATACTGAACAATACAAATGATGTATTTAGTTGACCTAAAAATAAAATGATGAGGAAGCCTTGTATATATAGGAAAGGAAAAATAAATCCACCTATCATGTGGATTGACAAGTACCCCATGATGTGGCACAAATGAGTAGACAAGTGTCCTATAGATTTCAACCTTTGGATCACTTGGAATGTGAAAACAAATAACCTATTTTGAACAAGTCATGAACCTTGGTGACAAGTGTTGAATGACTAAAAAAGTGACCTTTGAGGTGAGATGAAAATTCTTCCAACATCAAACAGTATGCACATGAGGTTTACCAAACAACTTGGTAACCTCTAGAGGCATAAGAGATTGAACATTCAGTTAGACAAGATGTTGTATAACCTCATCAACCTGAATACACTTAATCTATAGTAAATAGATAAATTATTCACTCTAACATCTATGTGTGTGTGTGTCTTTATCTCCCTCTTTCCTCTTTTATCCCTCTCTTTCTTAGGTCCTCTCTCTTTGTTCTTTATGTATCACTCTATTTTTTTTCTCTATCTTCTTACCCCCCTTTCTCTCTATCTAGATATTTCCCCTCTATCTCTCCCTCTTTCTATCCATATCTCTTCCTCTCTCTATTGAAAACATAACATGAGACTACTAGTAATGGAGCATGATTATCTTCCTCATTCAAAGGTTTTATTTTAGTTGTGTTTGAATCCCTATGAGAAGGTGCATAGTTTATTTGGAGCTATCACTTCTCCATTGAGACCTTTGTTTCACAAACATCATTTGCTAAATGGCCCACCAATTGATCTCATTACTACAAAATATATGTAAAAAATAGACCATTTTTTTCCTAATTGACCTTCCACACCTCTTCAGTGTAGCCAATGTACATCAAGGTGTGATTACTAGTATATACTATTAGGAAAAAATTAAAACCTCAACATTAAGACTAAATACTTTTCCCACACAAAAGAGATGACAATAAAATATGAATAACACGAGAGATGAAAACCCTAAATCCTCGTAGCATATAATCCTATTTTTTCTTTTTAAAATGCCACACCTCATAATGATATTAGGGGAGAGGAGCTAAAATGTGTGTGCGGTCCCTAACGTGTGATAGGACATGTGCTCATTGGGGCCCACATGTATATGTTGGTCCTCCACAAAAAGTAGACTTGCATAAATAGGTGATGAGATCAAACACACACTAGATATTAAATGCACACATAATCATATATATTTGTCAACAAAACAAGTACACACTGGCAGATTTACAGGATGAATTGTTTACAACTTGTATCTGACATAACACCGTAGCAATCCAACTTGGAAATAAAACAACTGAAACATAATTTTTTTTACCCTTCCCCATAAACATTCAAACCCAACTATTGCAGCAATATAGGCATCACTTACAAATTAATCACAACTACACAACAAAATAGAGGTGCCAAGTCAACACAATTCAAAACCATGTGTCCCATCTTTGACCGAAATGAAAACCCATTACAACCATGTTTCCCACTGTAGAATAACCAAACCAACATGCAAATGCATCCACTTGTCCTTTCAAACATGAGAACTACAACACATATCAACAAGAGGTTGTCCCATCTTGCCAAGTAGGGTGCACACATAGTGGCTCCGAACTCAAAAATCCCACATGCATCCATTTTTACAAGTTGTATGGACACCATTATTTAAAACAAATTTATAGAAACAATTACAAACAATCCACTGAACCAATCAACTCAAGAATTAATAGCCAAAATCAATCAAATCTGAAATTTATATCACCCATAATTCAAATTTGAAATAGGACAAGGATTTAATTCACCACACCAAACAAGCATCAATTAGATTCAAATAATTCCCAATTCAAATAGCTATGAAAACCTTCAAGTATTCACTTATTCTTTAGTGACCGACATAAGAAAAGGAGTGACAAGCACATAATTGATCGACTTAACAACAAGAGGAGGTAACAACTTAGATTCCAGTCCACCAACTTCCATATTGTTCCAGGTATTCCTCTTAGTGTTTTCCATTCATGAGCTTTATATTGTTCTTCATTGCAATCATTAAAGTAATATGTTAGTAGTTGTGTTTCCATGTCATAGTTTATGATTTTTTTAATAGGAAACTTACTGTTTTCCATTCATAAGCTTTATATTGATCTTCACTACAACCATTACACTCATAGGTTTTTATTTCTATTTCCCTAGGGTTTATATTGCAAATATTACAATCACAGGTTAGAATTTTTGTTTCCCTAGGGTTTATATTTCCAATATTACAATCATAGTTTACCATTTTTATTTCCCTAGGGTTTATATTGCAAATATTATAGTCATAGGTTAGCATATGTGTTCCCTAGGGTTTATATTATAAATATTACTGTCATAGTTTACCATTTCTATTTCCCTAGGGTTTATATTATAAATACATAGTCATAGTTTACCATTTCTATTTTCCTAGGGTTTATATTGAAAATATTATAGTCATAGTTTACCATTTCAGTTTCCCTAGGGTTTATATTGCAAATATTATAGTCATAGTTTATCATTTCTATTTACCTAGGGTTTATATTTTAAATATTATAGTCATAGTTTACCATTTTTGTTTCACTAGGGTTTATATTGCAAATATTATAGTCATAGTTTAGAATTTTTGTTTCATAGGTTTTGCATTATCATTCACTCTAGTTATCTTATTCTCATAGGTTCTGCATTATCATTTATATTGCAAATATTACAGTCATAGTTTACCATTTATGTTTCATATGTTCCACATTATTTTTCACTCTAGTTATCTTATTCTCATAGGTTCTGTATTATAGTTTATATTGCAAATATTACAATCACAGTTTAGCATTCTCATACGTTCTACATTATCATTCACTCTAGCTATCTTATTCTCATAGCTTCTACATTATCATTCACTCTGGTTATCTTATTCTCATAGGTTCTGCATTATCATTCACTTAGGTTTTATATTTGTAAGCTTTTAATTGTTATTCATTACAACCATTACAGTCATAGGTTAGTAGTTTTTTTTATTGCAACCACTATAGTCATTGTTAAGCAACTCTATTTTCATACAAGTTATATTACAATCATTACAGTCATAGTTAAAATGTGAGTGTGGTTCCCAGTTTGCTGTGCATGAGAATGTTTATGTTGTACTTGCTTAAGAGATGTGATATATTCTTAAACTCTAACTCCCTTGCATATATCGCTCACTCCAAAATAAATGTAAATCTATAAACTGTTAACAGTATTTTTTAATTTAAATGCAACAAACTAAAAATAAAACATATATAGAAACTAATTAATCTTCTATTCAAGCATCACTATCTTCATACATATAAAGATAATTGTTTAAGCATTTGTGTTTCATAGTTAAGCATTTTTGTTTCATAGGTTTTGCATTATCATTCACTCTGGCTATCTTATTCTCATATGTTCTACTTTACAAACTAATTATTCTTCTATTCAAGCATCATTATCTTCAATAATATAAATATAACTGTTCAAGAATCACTGTTTTGATTGTAATTATTCTATGCAGATGGCTAAGGGTAATGCAATGGTGACCCATTTTGGTTCACCAAAAAAAAGAAAAGAGCCATGACAAGGTTTCCCTCCCATAAAGGAGGGGCTAAATACCCCCTTGAAGCAGATCTTGTTGCACAAGTAGAGGAGGTTTCTACTCAAATATCACAAAAGGTAACACAAAAACAATGACTATGATCTTTGAAAGACATGAAAAGGGAACTCTATGAAATTGAGGAGAATGACATGTCAATAAGGGGAGCTTCCAAAAAGTGGAAAATACCAACAACCACACTATCCAAATGGCTAGGGGGACTAACAATAACTTCCAATAAAGGTCCACCAATAGTCCTCACCAAAGAGGAAGAACATCTTATTATGGAATGGTGAAAGAAAATGACTGATGTTGGGCATGGTCTTGAGATAGTCAATCATAAGACTGAGGTTTCCAAAATTTGTCAAAATAGGCCAAACCCTTTCACCAATGGGTTCCCAGGGAAGTCTTGGTGGACAGGTTTCAAGAATAGACATCCTGAACTTGCATTGCAAACTACTAAATTCCTAGACAAAGATAGGGAATTCAATCTTAGAGCTGATGTTGTAGCAACTTTCTATAATACATTGTCTGCAACATATGAAGCACTGTCATATGGTCCTCATCACATATGGAATTGTGATGAAACTGGCATCCAGAAAGGAAAAAATGGGTCCATGAAGGTGCTGGCCAGAAAAGGTAGCAGGAATGTCTTACATTATTCTAAAGAGTCGTGAATGGATAACCATTCTATGTTGTGTCAATACTGTCGGGTAGAGTATTCCAAGCTTCTACTTGTTCAAGGGGAATAAGAACATAGATAATTACATCAAAGACTACAAACCAAGCGCTTGCATGGCAGCCCAACCTCATACATGGATGACTAAAGAGTTGTTTATAGATTGGTTGATCCACTTTAAAAACTTAGTTCTAGGTGGTGTCTCACTCACCAACAGGCTCTTGCTGATTTTTTATAGGCATGAAAGCCATGTAGCACTCAAAATCATCCAAGAAGTAAGAGAAATTGGTGTAGATTTTTTAACATTTCTGTCACACACCTCACATAATCTACAACCATTGGATGTGAGTGTCTTTTCACCTTTTAAATCTTACTTCAAATTAGAATGTGCAACATTTTTGTCAAGGTTTCCAAACATTGAAATGAGGACAACAAAACTTGCAATGTTAGGTAGCAAAGCAATGAAAAGAGCTTTGATAGTTGAGAACATCAAAGTTGGATTTAAAAGGACTAGTATATGGCCACTAAATCTAGATGCACTCGTGAATGAAATGCATCCCAAAGACACATTTGAGGTTAGCGTGGATGTTGATGTTGCAGAAAACATTCTTAGCATTTTAGGAGTTGTTGTGTTAGGATACAATGTATCACAATTGCAATTCACTAGATTCTAGATGGAGAATTGCAAATTGCAATAGAATCACAACAGTCACATAATAGCTGTCCTACTGAATTAGTTTCACAAGTGGTTGCTGATGAACATAGTCCTCCCATGGTGGACTGCCCTGTTGACCAATTCAGTGAAATTTTAGGTCTTCCATCAGAATGTAGCCAACCATCCTAGTTGGTGGAGGAAGAAATGAACTTAGGCATTGATTTTCAAGTACCAAAACAATAGGCTACTTATAGTTTCCCATCACCACCACCTGCAATTGACCTTTCTAAAGTTGTGCATTACTATGCTCCTTGCAATTCATATTTACGAGGAAATCAAGATGTAGTAGAGGACTCACAACAAGTGGAGGAGAATATTGCTTCATAGTTCTAGGATGAGATAAAAAAAACATAAATAGTTCCACACATTAGCAAGTTCCTCAAGCTACATGTGCACATTGTACGTCAAAAGAAATCCAAAGGTGGTGCAATTCGGTTGAGTAGATAGTCTCAAATGTTGATGACAAATGAATACATGAAGCTATTGATGGAGCAAGAGAAAAGGAAAAAATGGTTGAGGAGATAAAATATAGAAAGAGACAAGAGAATGAAGAGAAAAATGTAGCAAGAATTGTGGTAGCGAAGTTGAAGGAGAATACCATAATAGAGAAGGAGATACAACGAAAAGAAGGATAGAGATGCCAAAAAGGAGCAAGAGAGGCTTCAGAAGGAATAAGACTGAAAGGAAAAAGAGATTGAGGAGGAAAAAAGGGCTTTATAAAGAGAGGTGATTAAGGACCCCTTCTAATCCGTTGTCTCAAAGTAATGGAGTATTCTATGATATTCTCAATATCAATATCCATCACTTCTCAACAATAATGAATTATTCAAGCCTCTCCCAATCTGAGTTCAGGGGCACTCAATATCCATATCAGATTGCCACTCAGGATGTACAGATGCGTTCAGTACCACTGCCCCCAACACATGTCACTTGCACCCAATTTTCCAATCCAAGTCCGAGTCATGTAAGCAACACTCGTCATTGACTAGAAGGGGACGAGAACATGGCAAGTGACACCCCAAGAAACCAACAACCATTTCCCTATGATAGAAGCTAGATGCAACCTTTGTTTTGTTTTTATATGCAATTCAAGTTTCAGATAGCTTACAAGTTTTGATATTTACAAATATACCCTAATTGTTGACAATTTTAAATTTATGATAAGTACATATGCATAGTTATTGTTTTGATTTGCAATGTATTATGATTAGATTGCAATGTGTGTTGTATTTAATTTAAAATGTGTGTTATTGTTTTGATTTGCAATGTATGCTTCTTGGTTAACAATTTCTCATTTTTAGTTTATATTTTTGATTTAATTTGCTACGTGGGACGATGCGATTAGTCGATCTAAAGAAAATGCCCAAATTTACCATGTGACCGAAATGTTCTCGGTTGGAATTCCAATTGTTGTGTGGCATGGCGTGCAAAGTGGAGTGCCTTGCCATGTTAGCAACTCTCACTCCACTACCCTTACACTCCATTGCATCACATTAATCACTTGCCACCCCTTGTTATACTTGTCTGCAGTCGTGTTTAATGCACATCACTTCCTACAAGCTCCATGACATCCCAGATAAACTTCAATCCAACCTACATTCAATGCCCCCAATGCCTCACACAACTTGCCAACTTTAGAGCCTTTCAATATAGCATCTTCTCATATTTTCTTCACTTCAATGCCAAAATGTGCTCGTTTAAGGTCTTTGCAAGTTCCAAACAACGACCACAACATGCAATGCTTGGAGTCTAGTGCCCCTTCCTGCTTATTTATATTATTATATATACATATATGTACATCCTTATACATATGGATAGACATATACATATACATATACACATACATATACAAATGTATATGTATATGTATATACATATACACATACATATACAAATGTATATGTATATGTATATACATATACATATACATATAAATATACATATATGTATACATATATAAATATACATATACATATATGTACATATATCTATTTTGCTGTTGCTCTTCAATTCAATTATGCAACTATTGTAACCTTTTTAGGTGTCATTGATTAAGTTGGGGGTGTTATCTTTTACTTAGGTTTCACTTCATCTTCAATTTAGTCATACATCTATTGTAACCAATGTATGCATGTATGTATAAGTATATACCTCTTTATACATATCTACTTTAGGGTGTTGATGTTATTCAGCGTCGGTCTGCACTTCCCAAGGAAGAAATAAATTAAAGCAAAGGGCTGACCCTATAGTGTTTCACATAAATGAGTTATTGAATGGCCGACCTAAAGAATATTTAATTGTTTAGTGTAAAGGCCGACCCAAATGAAGTGGCGCCTATGTAACATATATATACAAGGTCATTTGGTTATTGAAGACATCCGATTTATAAGAGAGGCAAGTTCGCAATTAGTAGAGCAGAGCAAATCCGATTTCAAGGAAGAACATATTCATTTGTATCCTGTGCATCAAGGAGAGGTGCGACTCCATTGTATTCCTTATTGGCCATTGTTGGGCCTGAGTTGTAAAGCAGATTTCTGCTCCTGTTCCTACAATATATAAGAGAGATATTTGCTGGGTTTTTCCCCTCATGTTGGAGGGTTTTCCTAGGGTACTTGGTTGTGTTCATTGTCTCATGTGTTGCATTTTATGATTGCTTTCTTTCTGCATGTCTGATCGTTTAAACAACAACATGGTATCAGAGCAGGTTGAAAAAGATCTGATCAGATATTTTGCTAAGCATATAATAGGGTTTCATCTGGGCAATATTCAAGGAATCATTGAGCATTATCATTGGTGCAGGAAGTCCTAAGTATTGTAATGCTTTCCAGATATTATAGAGGAAATGTCTCATAGCAACTGTACATCAGCAAGTTCCAAAATCGGGCCTTACTCTCTATTCATAGGCAGAGTATTTGGATCAAAGAATTTATTAAGAATTGCAGATTTGTCCCAGGCGTCTCTAAGTCTACAAGTAAAGTGATTCTTCTTGTCTTAATTTGTGAATGAGAGCCAGCTTGACCATTGGACACTGTTCCATGTTGGGTGAGGTCAAACATTAGTGAGGGGTTGTGATTCATAAGGAAGCAGAGATAACGTTAAACCTAACGTCGCCATTGCAGGAAGGATCTTCTTTGTGAGTCCCTGTATGCCCAGATCTATCAGGGGATATATGAGATAGCATTTTCCTGGAGACTTCATCATCAACTGGCATGGCCGACAATCTTTATTTACCTCATTGTAATCTGGGCACATCTTACTCCAAATCACGTCAGCATATGACAAGTGCGGAATTTCATTTGTAGGCGTTAATGAAAGGAATCGTGAATATTTGACTATTAGGTTTCAACTCATGGGCAATTCAATGTTCGCAGGACAAAGAAAATCCCGATATACGTATATTGCATTAATATTGGAGGAAGCAGTGGATTCACTAATGATATCAAATATTTCCTGAATATTATTGAAGATTGCTACCATCGTTAATATTAACCTTGAAGAGTAGTTGGGTTTCGAGCATTCCAACATTCCGATATCGGGCCTGTGCCTTTTGGAAGTAATATTCATTGAAGTTAACTTCGTAGCTTTAAGCTGGACGGAATCTATTGCTAGAAGTGTTGTTTCTGTTGCCATCATGAAATCCATCATTGAAGGATGCATTGGGGTTCATCTTTGCTGAATGGAGGAAGTATTCAATCATACATATACATTGTAGATTTCATTATCCTTGGTGCTGGAGAATACTCATATGGATGTGATCATTTATATTAAAGAGCTGATAAATTGTAATTTGAGGATATCGTGGCATTTCAAATGAGTCATCGTGGCAGTTATAGAGAGGGAATCGACACAAGAGGAAGAAATATATTAATTCTTTAGCATCGTGTTTCACTTCCTTATCTGCCGTTCATTGTCTTGGAGAATAATGATTATTAAAGGAGTCGTAGGAAGTAATCCACCTCCTCATATTTAATGAGAATCGTGGAAAGAAAAGGATTCGAAAAGTCAAGCTTCTTTCTGGTATATGCAAGGGAAGTAATGTGGCGCTGGGAGATCAAAGGTTCTGCTATGGTTACATGGCTACGTGACAACAAACTGTATGGCGTGGCTTGAATACAAAGAATCATTTGGTTCAGAAGGCATCTTATGAGTGTTGGGAGTTTTTTGGAAGGTATCAACATTCGATAGCTAAGGGACTCGATGTAATTTGAGGCCAAGTAATGCAGAGAGGAGTCGACGTGGAAGAGAGTTAATTAAGGGAAGCCGCTTCTATATTTGCCGCGTATTTATCTGGGTGAGAAGCGAAGGGAATCATATTGGAATGTTCTGAAGACCTCAAAAGAGTCAAATTCATTTTGAAGGCTCGAGCATCTAATATAAGCAATTCATCCGTATTATGCAAGCTCTATATCTCAAATGTGGTTGGCATGAATTTTTCAACATTGAGTATCATCATATCGGGCAAGTTCAAGTGAGCTCATGTATTAAACCAGCAAGCCTGTATTTGCTTTATCCACCTTTGTCTGGAAATGTCCTGTAAGTTGCATGGCACTGTTAACAGATGTAAGGGTTGTTGCATAATCTGGTAATATTATGATGCACCGAAGTTCATCATTGTTGTTCTCTACATCCACACATCACTAGCGTGTTGTAGCTGCATCATAATTTGGTGGGTTGCAGTTGGAAACAGAGTACATCGTAAATTTGAATGATCAAAGACCATGTTCAAATTTAACTTTGTCAGGGGCCTGTGTTGAAGCTGTGAAGGGTGCAGACGGATCTGAGCACAAGAGTAGCGTATCATACTATGTCCAACATTTGGATCCATCAGAATGTTTAAAGAGATAAGTATTCTTTGGTTGCTGAGTTATATCATTTATTTATTCTTTGGATCTTGTAATTAAGAGAGATAGTAGATTCTCTTGAATTGTGTTGTGTTCACTAGCATAAGATCTTTGGAAAAATTTCATTCATGATATAACTTGTACAATTCTAATCTTGATATTTCTTTGGATAATTATGGACTGTTAGTAATCTCTATCTAAAATGCTTCCTGGACAGGTTTAGGGGGAAGAAGATGATAAGAGATTACTTAAGTGAGGAAAAACTTGAGGCATCTTGTGAAGAAGTCATGTCAACCAAAGAAATGATCAAGAGGGAGTAAACACTAGAGGGACTGAGTTGATGGCTAGAGGGAGTGCATCTCCAGAAGTCTCCTTTGCAATCTCTGAAGCCAGGATCGAGAGGGAGTCTCAGTATCAGTGTTCCTTTGTTTAAATGAGTTCTTCTTTGAGAGAAGTTCGAGGTGAAATCCCTTGATAATGCAATTCTTTGTTGAGAGAGAGTTGAGGTGCAAGCCCTTGATAATGCAATTCTCTGTTGAGAGAGAGTTGAGGTGCAAGCCCTTGATAATGCAATTCTCTGCTGAGAGAGAGTTGAGGTGCAAGCCCTTGATAATGCAATTCTCTGTTGAGAGAGAGTTGAGGTGTAAGCCCTTGATAATGCAATTCTCTGATGAGAGAGAGTTGAGGTGAAAGCCCTTGTTTCCACCCTCTGGGAGAAGCTATGGTGGAAGTCATGTGTGTGACTCCATGACAACATCACGTGAGGGAATCCGTGATGAGTTTATACCATCTATGGGAGTAGCCATAATGGTTAATATCACGTTGAGGTGATATTCTATTTTGTTTTCATTCTAACATAATGTGTCTTGTGCAGATGGAAGTTCATCCCTAGCTGAGAGGGAGTGTTGATGTTATTCAGCGTCGGTCTGCACTTCCCAAGGAAGAAATAAATTAAAGAAAAGGGCTGACCCTATAGTGTTTCACATAAATGAGTTATTGAATGGCTGACCTAAAGAATATTTAATTGTTTATTGTAAAGGCCGACCCAAATGAAGTGGCGCCTATGTAACATATATATACAAGGTCATTGGTTATTGAAGACATCCGATTTATAAGAGAGGCAAGTTCGCAATTAGTAGAGCAGAGCAGATCTGATTTCAAGGAAGAACATATTCATTTGTATCCTATGCATCAAGGAGAGGTGTGGCTCCATTGTATTCCTTATTGGCCATTGTTGGGCCTGAGTTGTAAAGCAGATTTCTACTCTTGTTCCTACAATATATAAGAGAGATATTTGCTGGGTTTTTCCCCTCATGTTGGAGGGTTTTCCCAGGGTACTTGGTTGTGTTCATTGTCTCATGTGTTGCATTTTATGATTGCTTTCTTTTTGCATGTTTGATCGTTTAAACAAAAACATAGGGTAAGTGCACCAATCTATGACACAATTTTGGCTCTTAAGATGCCACTTTTTTTTCTGAAATTAGGAAAATCTGATTTGCACGAGAAAATGAAGATAGTTACGCTCAAAATTTCAAGATGTAGCAAGAAAAAAAGTTGAAGTGCTCCGAGTCTAGTTTCTGAGCTACTATTGTTTTTTGAAATTAATGAAGATTAAGGGTCTCAAAAAGGGGGGGCCAAAACAGGTCCTGTTTTAATAAAAAAAAATAGCATAGCGCCTAAGGGCTCCCCCCTTTTTGGTTAAATTTTTTTTAGAATTTCAAAAATCCCAATAGTGAGAAATTAGCTAACACCATGTAGCTTATCCTCCTTCTTTTGGATAATTTTTTTAATGAATATATAATATTTTATGAATTTTCAAAGTGGACACATCCTGAAAAGCTGAAATTTGAGTGTGCTCCCCTCCAAATTTTTTGCAAACTAATCGAAAATTGATTTTTTTTTTTCATCATGTGTAGAATGGAGTCTAGTTTCAAAAAACATAATTTGTTTCACGTTTAGATGAACGTGTAAAAATCTATCCTAAACCTAGCACATGTTGGTTTTTGACCAAAAATGAAGGCATTTACAATAGAAGCCATGGATCAAAACCTTAACTAAATCAAAATGATTTTTTTTTTATATATTTAGATAGCTGAGATAGAGGTTAACGCTATCATAGTTTTTTTTATAAACTTACATTGAAAGACATGTAAATGAGATGGGGAGCACAGTCAAAAATATGAGAAAATTTAGCAAATCCTATTAATTAACAAGTTTAAAGCAGGCCTTTTGGCGTGTGCCAAATGTGATGAGTCATTTGGTGTGCACCAAATTTGATGAGTCATTTGGAGAGCGCCAAATGGCCTGGTTTGCACATAACTAGATTTTCGCTTTCTCTATCAAGGAAACTATATACATGAAATAAACATTTAAGTATAAGTTGACATTTACATATGGACATTTAATTTATTATACTTTAAGTTATATTTCATGTATATATAGGCAGGATGTTTGAGAGTGGTTTCAGATCTCTAAGAGTTATAATGCAAATTCTAGTGTTTGGAAGATCTTAAAAATTTTAGACTTAGTAAAATTTCAATAATTAGCATGTCAAATTTCAGTAATTTGGAGGTCAAATTTTAGTACTCAGGAGGTCAAATTTGATCTTTCTCTCTCTATCTCACTCATTTTCATCTCTTATTCTCTAGACCTCTCTCTCTCACTATCTCCATCCCTTTATCTAACAATATCTTCCTTGAGCTCAAGAACTATGTCTCTACATGTCCATCTCTCTCTCCTTCCCTCTCCAATATCTATCTCCCTCCCTCCTTCCCTCTCTACATTTTTCTATCTCTCATCCCTCTCCTTTAATCTCTATATATCTCTCTTTACTCTCTATACCTACCTATCCCTTCCTCCCTCCCTCCCTCTCCTCTCTTTCTCTCTCTCTTTGCTTCCTCGCTCTCTCCTCCCCTCTCTACTCTCTATCTTGTCATTCTATCTCTCCTTCCCTCTCTAGTTCTCTCTATCTCACTTCTCTCTCCTTCCCTCCCTCCCTCTCTAATTTTCTCTATCTCCCTCTCTCTCTCCTTCCCTTTCTACTTCTCTTTATCTCACCTCTCTTTCTCCCCCCTCTCTCTCTTCCTTTCACCCACCTTTGCTCTCTACTTCTCTCTATCTAACCTATCCCTATATACATCTCTCTCTCTCCCCCCTCCCATCTCAATCTCTCCACCTTCCTCCTTATCTCTCTAATTTTAAGCTCCATCACACATCTCTATCACCTATCTCACTTCTCTCTTTCCCCTTCCCTCTCTACTCTCTTTCTCTCTATCTCACCCCTCTCTCCCTACCTATTCATCCCTCATCTCTCTTATCTCTCTCACCTCTATCTCTCCATCCCTACCTCTTCCTCCCTCTCTCCTCCCCTCTATTTTTCTCTTTATCTCCTCCTCCCTCTATCTACCTAGACCTCTCTTTCCATCCCTACCTCTCCCTATATCTCTCCTTTCATATCTACTTCTCTCTACCTAGTTGTCCCTCTATACCTATTTCTCTCTCCCTCCTTGCCTCCTCTCTCTCAATATATCCACCTTCTTTCCCTCTCTAATTCTCTCTCTATCACCTCTCTCTATCTCTCTCCTCCCTCTCTACTCTCTCTATCTCTCCCTCCCTACCCCTCTTTCTATCTCTCCTCTCTCCCTCCCGCTCTTTCTATATCTCTTTGCCCTCTCTCTAGCTATATCTCTCCTTCTATCTATCTCAAATATCCATCTTTACCTATCCCTCCCTCCTCTCTCTCTCTTCCACCAAAATTCACTCTACATCTCTTTGTCTAGCCTACCCCTATATACCTCATTTTCTCTCCCTCTCTCTTTCCCTCTCTCAATCTATCTACCTTTCTCATTACGCCTCTACTTCTCTCTATCACCTCTCTCTCCCCCTTCCCTCTTTACTTTCTTTCTCTCTATCTCACCCCTCTCTCCTTCAATATCCCTCCCTCCCTCTTCTCTCTTTATCTCACCTATCTCTCCCTCCCTACCTCTTCTTCCCTCTTTCCTCCATTCTCTACTTCCCTTTATCTCCCCTCCCTCTCTTTACGTACCTCTCTCTCTCTATTTCACTCTCTCACCTCTCTCTAAATCCTTATCTCTCCCTCGATCCCTACCT
>CM021101.1:231563774-231696369 GCA_007115665.2 Sequoiadendron giganteum | reverse complement strand
CCCTATCTCCCTCATTCCCTCTCTATCTCTCCCTTCCTCTCTCCCTCACACACACAACCTCTCTCCATATACCCCTCCCTCTCTCCCTAACTCTTCCTATACCTAGCTCTCCAATCCTAACTCTCTCTATCTCCCTCCTGTTTAGGTGTGGAGCCTGATCAGTCTCCAAGTGGGAGATTGTTGGTATGTGGCGACTGATCATTCTATACTGTACACTCTTCATGTATCCTCGCCGGGGTTCGAGGTCGGCATGGCCCTGTGGTTCGGGCGGTAGCCCCCGAGAAAATTTTTTGGCCTGCTTTTTCGCGAAATTATTGAAAAAGGGAAAAATCACAAAAAGGGAAAAAAACCCCGATTTTGTATAACCCTAATTTATAAAGGGTTTAGGATAGAGTTACAGTATTATAAAAAACAAGTGATTATTCGCGATATTGTAATAGGGTTTTGCACTGGTTAATAATATCATTGGATGGCTGCGGTTTGGTGGATGTAGCCCACATTGGGTGAACCACGTTAAATTCTCTGTGTTATTTTTCTGTGTGTTTTATTTCTAGTTTATTTGATAAAATCTGCATTTAGCTTTTAGATATCTGCCATTGAAAACCTAACAAGTGGTACCAGAGCGGGTTGTTTTCGATTATCATTTGTAGGAAAGTCTCACGGTTGAGTGGGAGTCTCACAGTTAAGTGGGAGCAATGGCAAACGAGGGTAAGATGAAGGTTGATAAGTTCAATGGGCAGAACTATCAGTTATGGAAGATGTAGATGGAGGACTATCTCTATCAGAAGGATTTATGGCGGCCATTGGAAGGGAAAACCAAGAAACCCACAGCAATGACGGATGAGGACTGGGATATTTTGGACAGAAAGGCACTTGGCAGTATTCGCTTATGCCTGGCACAATCGGTGGCGTTCAATATTACAACAGCAAAGACAACTCTAGAGTTGATGGAAACCCTAGCAAAGTTATATGAAAAGCCTTCCGCTTCGAATAAGGTATTTCTTATGAAGCGTTTATTTAATATGAAAATGGTAGAAGGTGGATCAGTTACTGATCATTTGAATGAATTTAATACGGTTACCAGTCAATTAACTTCTGTAAAAGTTAACTTTGATGAAGAAGTTAGGGCTCTTTTGATTTTGTGTTCTTTGCCTGAAAGCTGGAATAGCTTGGTAATGGCGGTTAGCAATTCTGTTTCTGGTTCAAATACATTGAAATTTGATGATGTTGTTGGTGTTATTTTGAGCAAGGAAATTCGTAGGAAAAGCTCAGGTGGAACATCCACATCAGGCAGTGTTTTGAATGCAGAAAGCAGGGGCAGAACAAATGAGAGACGAAACAATTTTGGGAGTCGTGGGAAGTCACGAGGAAAATCAAGGGACAGAAGGTCCCAATCTAGAGACAAGAGGGATTGCTGGTACTGTGGTAAGCCAGGGCATGTAAAGAAAGATTGTTGATCTCGAAAAAATAAAGAAGGAGACAAACAAGAAGGAAATAAAGAGGCAAATGTGGTAAGTAATAAATCTGATGAGGATGCTTTGATTCTTTCTCTTGATAATGCTGATGATTCTTGGGTGTTAGATTCAGGGGCTTCATTTCATGCTACGCCCCATAGAAATTATTTTCTTGATTCTGTCCAAGGGGATTTTGGGCTAGTTTATTTGGGAGATAATGAACCCTATCAGATTGTTGGAAAGGGAAGAACCAAGATCAAGTTGCAAAATGGGAATCATTGGCTACTACATGAGGTAAGGCACGTTCCAAAGCTAAAAAGAAATTTAATTTCTGCAGGGCAAGTAGATGATGAAGGTTGTGTTGTTACATTTAGTGATAAAAATTGGAAGGTTACAAAAGGTGCCCTAGTAGTAGCAAAAGGTGCGAAAGTAGGCACCTTATATCTTTGTATAGGTCATACTATTCCTTCTACTTTAGCTATTACAGATAAAAATCAATGTTCAGGAACAGTTGCTGCAGTTCAGTAGGAAGAAAATCAGATAGTTGCTACGAATTCTGAATCAGCACTATGGCATAACAGACTTGGTCACATGAGTGCAAAAGGTATGAAAGTACTTCATTCAAAGAATGCTTTACCAGGTCTAAAATGTGTTAATATGGATTGCTGTGAAAGTTGTGTGTATGGCAAACAAAAGAGAGTTAGTTTTCTCAAGGATGGGAAACAAAAGAAGGATGAGAAATTGGAGCTTGTGCATACGGATGTATGGGGACCAGCTCAGGTATCTTCTCTCGGTGGCTCTCATTATTATGTCACATTCATCGATGATGCAACTAGGAAGGTATGGATTTATTTCATTAGGCAGAAATCTGATGTATTTGAAACTTTTAAAAAATGGAGAAGCTTGGTTGAGAATGAGACAGGTAAAAAGTTGAAATGTCTTAGATCTGATAATGGTGGTGAGTATTGCAGCAAAGAGTTTGAAGATTATTGTTCCTCTAATGGTATTCGTAGGCAGAAAATGGTTCCAAGGACTCCACAGGAAAATGGAGTGGCTGAGCGTATGAATAGAACAATAATGGAGCGTGCACGAACTATGAGATTGCATGTTGGGTTACCTTTAAACATGTGGGCAGAGGCTGTAAATACTGCTGTTTATTTAATTAATAGAGGTCCTTCTAATCCTTTGGGTTGTGGTATTCTAGAGGAAGCATGGAAAGGTAAGAAGGTAAGTTATTCTTTTCTGAAAACCTTCGGTTGTGAAGCATTTGCACATATAGATTCTGAAAATAGAACCAAGCTTGATGAAAAATCAAAGAAATGTATATTGTTGGATATGGCATAGATGAATTTGGTTATAGGCTTTGGGATTTTGAAAATAAGAAAATTGTGAGAAGCAGGGATGTCATATTCAATGAGAAAATGTTGTACAAAGATCTATTGCAGCAGCATGAGAAGAAAGAACAGGATTATGCAGTGCTGGATGATATTACAAACAACAATGTTCCAGTGGTTCCTCATGCTCCGCAACAACAGCAACAAGAAATACCACAAACTCTAGTGAATGTTAGGCGATCTTCAAGGTTAAGTAGACCTCCAGAAAGATTTTCTCCCTCTTTGTACTCTATTCTATTAACTGATGCTGGTGAACTAGAATGTTACCATGAAGCTATGCAGGTGGATACCAAGGTTTAGTGGGAGCATGGAATGGAAGAAGAAATGGAATCCTTGCTGAAAAATCAGACTTGGGAATTATGCAAGTTGCCTGCAGGTAAAAAGGCTTTAGCAAACAAATGGGTTTATAGGATGAAAGAGGAGGATGGAGGTAAGAAAAGATTTAAATCCAGATTAGTTGTAAAGGGATTTGCACAGAAACAAGGTATTGATTTTGATGAAATATTTTCTCCAGTTGTTAAAATGACCTCTATTCGTACTGTGTTAAGTATTGTGGCTGTTGAAGATTTGCATTTAGAACAACTTGATGTTAAAACTGCCTTTCTCCATCGTGATTTGGAAGAGGAAATTTATATGGAACAACCACAAGGATTTGAGGTCAAAGGTAAGGAGAAACTAGTGTGCAGATTGAAGAAAAGCTTATATGGCTTGAAGTAAGCACCTCGACAATGGTATCTAAAATTTGATAGTTTTATGGCTGAGCAAGGTTACAATAGGTGTAATTCAGACCATTGTGTTTATTTTAAGATGCTAGGTGAAGATACTTACATTATTTTATGTTTAAATGTTGATGATATGCTTGTAGCGGGGTCTAACATGGATCACATAAAGGAGTTAAAACAACAGTTAGCAAATTCATTTGCTATGAAGGATTTGGGGGCAGCAAAAAAAATCCTTAGTATGAAGATTACAAGAGATAGGAAAAATAGGAAATTGTTTTTATCTCAGGTTGATTATGTTAAAAAGGTGTTGCAGAGATTTCATATGGAGAATGCAAAAGCTGTCAGCACACCTTTTCCCAGTCATGTAAAATTGACTAAGGATATGTGTCCAAAGACACAAGAGGAGGAAGTAAAAATGTCCAAGGTACCATATGCTTCAGCTGTAGGTAGTTTAATGTATGCCATGGTATGCAAGAGACCAGATATTGCACATGCTGTAGGAGTTGTTAGCCGGTATATGAGTAATCCAGGAATTGAGCATTGGAATGCAGTAAAATGGATTCTCAGGTATTTGAGAGGTACACAAGATAAACATTTATGTTTTGAGGGCTCTAATACAGATTTAAAAGGCTATGTTGACTTAGATCTGGCAGGGGATATTGATACCAGATAGAGTACCATAGGTTATGTATTTACTGTTGGTGGGACAGCAGTAAGTTGGATATCTCGATTGCAAAAGGTGGTTGCTTTATCCACCACAGAGGTAGAGTATGTGGCTGCAACAGAGGCAACAAAGGAAATGATATGGATGCAATTTTTCATGGAAGAGTTGGGAAAACAACAGGCTAAAAATTACTCGTTCACAGACAGCCAAAGTGCTATACATCTTGCAAAGAATTCTGCCTTGCACTCTAAAACCAAACACATACAGTTGAGGTATCATTTCATTCGGCCAGTGTTGGAGGATGGGCAGGTAAAGCTGGAAAAGATACATACAGATGTAAATCTAGCCGATATGTTTACTAAGGCAGTGATAAGGGAGAAGCTGAGCTCCTCTTCAGCTTCGGTTGGCCTTCAAGGTTGAATTAAAGTATAAGAAAGCAGCAGGGTCCAAGGTGCTTATTTCCAGTGGGAGCTGTAAGTGCAGCGGTGTTGTCCAGGTTCATTCTCCAAGTGGGAAATTGTTTAGGTGTGGAGGCTGATTAGTTGGTATGTGGCGACTGATCATTCTATACTGTACACTCTTCATGTATCCTCGCCAGGGTCTGGGGCCGGGCTGGGCCTCGGGTGGGGGTTTGGGGGCGATAGCCCCCGAGAAAATTTTTTGGCCTACTTTTTCGCGAAATTACTGAAAAAGGGAAAAATCACAGAAAGGGAAAAAAACCCCGATTTTGTATAACCCTAATTTATAAAGGGTTTAGGATAGAGTTACAGTATTATAAGAAACAGGCGATTATTCACGATATTGTAATAGGGTTTTGCACTGGTTAATAATATCATTGGATGGCTGCGGTTTGGTGGATGTAACCCACATTGGGTGAACCACGTTAAATTCTCTGTGTTATTTTTCTATGTGTTGTATTTCTGGTTTATTTGATAAAATCTGCATTTAGCTTTTAGATATCTGCCATTGAAAACCTAACACCTCCTTCCCTCTTTCTCTCTCTCCCTCTATCCCTCTCACCCTACCACTCCCTATCTCCCTCCTTCCCTCTTTCTCTCCCTCCCTCTCTCCCACCCACCTTACCACTCCCCATATCCCTCCTTCCCCCCCTCTCTCCCTCACACACAAAAGTAACCTCTCTCCACATACCCCTCCCTCTCTCCCTAACTCTCTCTATATTTACCTCTTGTAGCCTAATTCTCTCTGTAGACACTGAAAAATGTCCCAAATGATATCATATACTCGAACTGGGTATGCTAACATCTCTTCATCTTCAAACCCATCCTCTTTTCACTTAATTGATTAAATTATCCTTAATTTAATCAATTGCATCATTTGCATATATTAACCTAATTCATTTAATTAGGTTAATTCCCCCCTTTCATGCTAACATTTCATCTTATTAAATTAAATAAATCAAACTATTTAATTTCATTTTGTAAGTCTTCTTATTTAATTAAATAACATAGGTTATTTAATTAAATGTCATTTCACCTTTCCCCATTCATTAAATCATTTAATTTAATGAATACCACTTTTTCTTCTAATTCCCCTAATTGTGTGATTAAAACCTTGTTTAATTAACAATTATCTAATTAATATAATTCCCCCCCCCACTTGCAAGGGAATATTCCCTCCCCTTTTGCACAATTAAACTTTGTTTTAATTAGAAAAATATCATTTTTTCTCATCTATGAGAATATTCCAAAGAATATTCTCTCTCCTCTAATCATTTAAAAAGGGAATATTCTCACTTAGCTTCAAGTGCAAGTTGCCTTGTAACTTCTTGTGTAAGTTAACTTTTGACCTCTTGTATAGGTCAAAAGTGTGCTTGTTTGGAAGGAATGAGAACCCTTGACTAAATCTCATCTTTCATTCTCGCCCATTGATGACAATCTATTATCCATGCCTCCAACTTCTTCCATCCTTGACCATTGATTAGCCTTTTTGATCTCAGCCCTCCATTTCTAATTTTCTCTCCTATAAATAGGTCACTATTTGGAGACAAATTAATCCCTTTTAACATCAAACTTATGTTGTTAAAATCACTTGCACTTGCACTCATATTTAACACTTATTTAACATATTTTAGTATAAATTAGTTGCATAAATAGCTTAGCTTCCATTAATGGCTTCCAAAATGCATCCATTTAGCTAATTAGAGAACTAGGGTTTGAATATTTTTAGTTTAAATCTCATTTAGATTAGCTTAGCAATTGCATATCTAAATCATTTAGCCTAAAATCATGTTATATTAGCTTTTACATCATACTCATTTTAGCATAAATAATATGTTCATCCACATCTCACAACCGTTTCATCGATTCTCTTCAATAGAATCGATTAAAACAAACTCACTAATCCATGAGATTGGGAAAGGGTCATCGTTTCACATCAACACGATACCAATATCACAACGGGATAAGTTTCAGATGGTTTAGAGTAGACATTTAATGCTTTCGTAGTTTAGAATACTTCATTTTAATGAATTCCTAGTTTAACTTCAATTTGAATGATCTTCTTTAAGATTGAGTATTAGTGGCTTCATTATGCTTTGATTCTTCATGGATCAAGCGTAATCGGCCCATAATAATATCCTCGGTCACATTCTGGCACTATAACCACAACATTTGAAAATTAAAAACCAAAACATTCACATAAACTTTCTAAAAGATCAAAACAACCTCAAAACATTTTCAAAATACCAAAAACAAAAAAGTCAGCAGTGCTAGAAGAAAAGGCCACTCTAGTCAATCCATTAAAAAAAATATCTTGAAGCCAAACTAGTGAAGAAAAAATTATGAAAGATGCACCCTCAGATAGCACTCTTAGTGAAACTAGAGTTACAAAAGCTTCTTGATGTTGGATTCATTTGACCAATAGGTTATCCTAAGTGGGTTTCAAACCTGGTACCAGTCTCAAAAAATATTGGGGGCATCAAAATATGCACAAATTTTAGAGACCTAAACAAGGCATTCCCAAAGGATGATTTCCCTCTTCCTAACATTGACCTCATCGTGGACTTAACAGTTGGGCATAAAATGCTATCACTAATGGATGGTTTTTCAGGCTACAATCAGATCATAATCACCAAGGAGGATCAACAAAAAACTATATTCACTTGTCCATGGGGAACCTATTGCTAGAACGTGATGTCATTTGGGTTGAAGAATGCAGGAGCCACCTATCAAAGAGAAATGACCCTCATTTTTCATGACATAATCCAAAAAATAGTTGAATATTATGTGGATGATATTCTGGCTAAATCAAAGAAAAGGAGTGAGCACATAGAGGTATTAGGACCCATCTTTGACAGACTTGAAGAGTAAAAGGTATAACTAAATCCAAAAAAGTATGTCTTTAGGGTCACATCAGGAAAACTACTTGGCTATATCTTCTCACAAAGAGGGATAGAAATTGATTCAACAAAGGTAAAATCCATCCTAGACATGGAAACACCACAAACAATGAAGTAGATGAGAGGGTTATAAGGAAGATTGCAGTCCATCAGAAGGTTCATAGCACAACTATCAGATAAAATCCACCCTTTTTCGTATTTTCTTCATAAAGGAATAAATTATAAGTGGGACAAGAAGTGTTATAAATCTTTCCAACATATCAAAGACTACCTATTGACATCTTTAGTACTCATGCCATTGATGTCGAACAAACCGTTGATGTTATATATCTCAACAACATCAACAACACTAGGTGCTCTTCTACCACAACATGATGAAGATGGAAAGGAAAGAGATATCTATTACATCAATAAGACCTTGGTAGGCTATGAAATAAAATATTCATCCATTGAGAAAGAATGCTTAACAATAGTTTTTGCCTCACAAAAATTTAGACACTGCATACTATCACATCAAATCAAGCTTATTACAAAGATCAACCCATTAAAATACTTGTTATCCAAAGCAACTCTCACTGGGTGAATGGAAAAATGGGTAATGATCTTAACTAAATTTGATATAGAGTATGTGGAGCACAAGGAAATTAAAGGAAAAGTAATCACAAACCAACTAGAAGATGCACCTATCTATGCAGAGAACCCTTTGATATCTGAATTCCTTGATGAATCAATGTTCCTTATCAATCTAACTATTCACTAGAAGATCTAATTTGATGGATTATTCACCCAACATGGATCGGGAGCAGGTATTCTCTTCATCACCCCTCAAGGTGATTGCATCCCAAAGTCACATAGGCTATCATTTTTGTGTACCAAAACATTGCTGAGTACGAAGCCCTAATCAAAAGTCTAAGGATAACAATTCAGTGGTAGATACAAGAGATGAAATTCTATGAAGACTCACAGCTGGTTATCAACCAAGTCAATGATGACTACCAAACTAAGTACAACAAGCTTACTCCTTACAAGAAGATGGTAGAAAATCTCAAGGACTTTTTCACTGATATAAATTTTAAGAAAATTACTCGCATGAACAATAGAGTAGTAGACACTATGGAAATGATCAAATCCATGTTAGACATGTCGAATGACATCCTGCAATGCAAATTCTTGGCAGAAATTCTCATACCAACTTTCAAAATCACTAAATCTGAATTCTTGTGTGTCATTGTTGGTCTTGGATCCCCATGGTATCATGCCATATTATTCTACCTAAGCAGAGGAAACCTCCCATCAAATATCACCTCCAACCTTAAAAGGACATTTGTTAAAAAGGCATCCCGATTTTTGATCCTGGGTGATACCCTTTACCACTGAAGCATCAAAGGGACATTATTACAATGTCTTAACCAAGAGGAAGCCTTGATTGCTTTAACATAAGTACACTATGGCATATGTGGTTCCTATTCTAGTGGTATGAATTTAGCTAAGAAATTGTTGAGGACAGGATACTACTAGCCAACCATGGAAATAGAAGCTCATCAATATGTGTAGAAATGTGTCCAGTGTCAATAGCATGGAGATCTGATTCATGCTATAGCTTAGGAATTGCAACTGATGATCACACCTTGTCCTTTCTCGCAATGAGGACTTGAGCTCATAGGAAAGATCACTCCAACCTCATCCAATGGCCACAAGTTTATCATAACAACAATTGAGTACTTTACCAAGTGGGTCAAAGCCATTCTTATGACCTACATAACAGGGAAGCAAATTGCTAAGTTTTTCTTGAATTACCTAATCTATCATTACAGTGTTCCACAAAATCTTATCTCAGATAATGGAACACCCTTTAACAATCAGGATGTGAAAGAGCTATGTCAAAGATTCAACATCCAACACCGATTCTCTACCCTATATTATCTTGAGGGCAATGGCCAAGTTGAGGCTACAAACAAAACTATTCTGAAGATCCTAAAGAAAATGGTCAATGAAGTTGGCCGTGACTAGCATCTGCAACTAAATTTGACTCTCTAATCCTATCGAACCAATATCCGCATGCCAACAAGTGCACCCCCATTCTCCTTTTTCTATGGATTAGAAGCCATCCTGCCTATTGAGGTTGAGCTCCCATCATTGCGAGTGCCACTACAGAATCTGATCACCGAGAATATCTCAATTAAATGAGCTAGAATTCATGGATGAGCGCCATCTTGACACCCTCAATCACTTGCAATTATATCAAAATTGACTAAAATAGGGCTATAATAAGAAGATAAAATATTGATTTTTACAGGCAAGGGATCTTGTCTTAAAACAAAATTAGAAGAATCTTCCAATTTAGGGCAATAAAGGAAAGTTTGAGCCTAACTGGTTGGGTCCCTTTGTTGTCACAACAAGCTATGGATCAAGAGCATATCAATTATCTAAACCTGAAGGTGAAACCTTGCAGGAACCAACCAACAACTTGTATCTTAAAATTTTATATGCCTAGTCTTGAAAGGTATAAATTTGAAAATACAAAAAAATAAAAAATGATCAAAATCCAAAAAAATGAGAAAAAGGATTGAAAAATTAAAGAAAAACAATCATCCTCTAGTGAAAACCACTTTGATGGTGCTTTGGGAAAGTACCTTGGTGAAAACCTAACAAATAGGCACCTCGCGTAAATAAAAAACCTCCATATATTCTTTGGCTCTTTATCCTATCATTTTAGGCATCACCATCCATCCATCACAACATTCATCCTATTTATTCCATCACCCATCCATGTCCTTATCATAGATTGATGTTGTGAAGTATCACAATCCCTTTAGTACTACTTGGAATATTCAAAAGGTTAGTTTGTCCTATCTACATCGAGGTAGTCTATCATATAACATTGGGGGCAATTCATTATGGATCAGTTCAAGTTCTTGTATATGTTAAGGTTATTGGAAATCTCATCGAAAGTCCCAAAATCATTCGTAAAATATTCATAAAAAAATCCAAAAAAATTTGCAAAATCTTGTATAGCTAAAATCCTAAAACATTCAGAAAATTGTAAAGTCAAAAATCCAAAACATCCAAAATGCATCAAAAAACCTACAAAGGTCAAACATCAAAAATGCAAAAGAAGTACCCTATTTTCAAACTATGGGTCTCTGAGATTGAACGTAGGAAAGGTCATCATTGATGTGCCCCCGAGACACCCTATGTAAGTTCTTTAGGAGTTTGTCATAATAAACTGGCATTTTCATCAACTATTCATATCTCATCTTTCAATAAGTCGAGTTAGTCAAACTATGTGGTCTCTACATGTATAAGGTAGGAAATTCTTATCTTTGATCAGCCCCTGAGGTCCCTAGGATAGGTCTTTTAGGATAGGTTCTTGGTTGAACTTATAAAATTCCTAAACATTCAAATATAAAAAAATCTCGAAACATTCAAATATCTCAGATTAGATAAAAAAAAATTGAAAATTGAAAATCCAAATACATTAGAAAACATTCAAAAAAACCTAAAAATAGCCTCAAATAATCGAAAACCAAAACATTCGCATAAACTTTCAAAAAGACCAAAAATAGCCTTAAAACATTTTCAAAATACCAAAAACATTGAAATATTCAGAAAAAACCCAAAACCATCCATCCCGTTTGGCTTTCACCCACAATAAAAATTCACCCATAATAAATCAAGAATCACCTTCAACCTTTGGTAAAACAAATATAATTCAAGTATAGTAAGTCGTAAAGTGAGAACTTAAGTGTCAAAATCTAAAGTCTAGATCATAGGTAAATACATTATTGAAGTTTGTATCAATGGCTTATCATAAATCTCATCATCATCCTAACATCAAACAACCCTCTAATCAACATGTCCTAGGATGTATCCTTCCGATGATGAACATTAGTATTAGAAATCACCTTAGCTAAAATAAACTGGAAAGAGATATAGATAACACTGACTGCTTGTCTTTGATATTTTCTTATGATTTATCTTAATTACCCATTCCGAGGACTGTATCAGTGGGTTATTTTTCAAGTTAAGGATTTAGCAGATTAGATTAAATAAAACCCAAAGAAAATTATGAAGTACAAAGAAAGCATAAAACAAGAACGATTATACCAGATATTCGTTGAAGCTTCCATGGTTCACCTCCATAACACCTCCTAGATTGCAGCGTATGATTGTTGCCCTCAGATTTGAGTGTGTGAGCAAACGATTGTGATCATGTCCTATGCAAGTTTTGAAGGATTTGAATGACCAAAGACTATGACAAATGAAGATGCCTATGAGAAAATAATTAAATAAGCTAAATGCAAAGTAAATTCTAAACATGAAGTGATTTTTAATTATGAAGTGGTCCTATAATAACAAAGTGGTCCTTAAATTGTGAGCAAAATTGACATTTTATAAAAAATACAATTTTGGATGGATGAACGAGATTAAAAGCTGACAAAGCCTAAAATCAGTGGACAAGATTCCATGTGACAATCCCTAATTAGGGTTAGGTCAAGACTGTCAAATGAGTGGCCAAGATGTCATTTGATAAAATGAAATCGACGGTCGAGAATAAATGTGATAATTAGTCAAAAAGATAAAGATTTTCAAAAATCAAGAAGATAAAGACTGCTTGATTTTTAAGATTTGAAAAATCAATAAGATAAGAGTTGAACTAAAAAGAAGATTTGGAAAATCAAGAATTTGCTCAATTACTTGATTTTTGGAAGAAGATTATCATTTTGAATTAAATTAATTCAAAATAAGGATTTTATGTGACAATAAATAATCTTTTTCAGATTATTTACTAAAATGAAGTGATAGTTAATAAAACGAAATCATTTTAAATAATTTCATTTATTTAAAATGAGAGAAATGTTAAATTAGGTAATTAAATAATTAAACATAATTATTTAATTTAGAGGATTATGATCGATAATTAAATAAATTAATAAATTCATTTAATTATGAGAATTAGTGACATATTAAATAAACAAATAAAATTCATTTATTTAATAATCAGGAAGAATATGTAAATAAAGGTAATTAAATAAATTAATAAATTTATTTAATTGTAAGAAGACAATAGACAATTAATGACGTATTGAATAAATAAATAAAATTTATTTATTTAATAATCATGGAGAATACAATAGACATGAATTAATTAAATAATAATTAATTAATTAATTAATAGTCGAATGTGGACCAAGGACATAATTGCATGTCATAATTATGCTAGGACGAAAAGTGGTAAAATAGTGCTTGCGGGCCTAGGTCATTTTTATGTGTCTACATTTGCCCCTCTTTGTCATAATGCAGCCTGTCACATTGTGGCAAAGAAAATAAGTCAAAAATATGCCCCAATGCAAAATAGGATGAGGAAGAATGACGAGGAGGGTTGTGGTATGCCCCCTCGAGAGGACAATTGAGTTATGAGGATATGAGTGTGCTCTCAAAAATGGACGAGAAGACTAGAAGACAATAGGACAAGAAAGTGTTAGTGCAAAAGATATGGATGATATGGATGCAATGCCTATATGAGATGAGTGAGAGAAGATGACAAGACACAAGGAGATGCACTTTAGTTCCTAGACCAAATCCTTCAACATATTACCATAGGACTTTAATATTTATCGCTCTTAACCATCATTGGGCAGATTATTGTGATAGCCAACAAACACCATGATATGACATAAATCAAGATGTGCAAGGTCATACCATCACATAAGACAAGTAGTCACAAACAAGAATGATCATGACTCATACTAAGAGCACAATTGCCCCAGTCTTTTTGTATAACCAATCGTAAGCAGAAAAAGACAAGAAGGACAAGCCATGAAACACCATTGCTTCTCTAAATCCTATTTCCAGGACATCCTCGAGAAACTAGCAACATGATTGCCAAAAAGAACAAAATAAAGCCAATATCATGATATGTCATTGTTTTTCTAAATCCCGCAATCAGGACATCACTGAGAAACTAGTAACATGAGTGTCAAAAGAACAAAAAGAAAGCCATTATCATGATATGTCGTGGTTTTTCTAAATTTCGTAGTCAAGACATCGCTGAGAAACTAGTAACATGAGTGTCAAAAGAACAAAAATAAAGCCATTATCATGATACATCATTGTTTTTCTAAATCCCATTGTCGGGATCTCGCTGAAAAACTAGTAACATGAGTGTCAAAAGACAAGACAATCATCATGAGACGTCTTTGTTTCTCTAAATGTTGTTGTCGGGATCTCGCTGAAAAACTAGTAACATGATGAAAAGGCCAAATACAAGTGCCAAGTGTTTGCCAAGTGTGTCTGATTGCCAAGTGTTTTGTTTGATGATGCCAAGATGACGAGTGCCGAAGATTTCCAAATTCAAGAAGGACACATCCTAAATAATGTTGATGTCAAGAGGATTGATCCCCACATGCCAAAAGGAATCCCTCGAAATGCCAGGTGAGAGTGACAATGCCTAGGAAGGACACATCCTAAGGCATAAATGACAGAGGTTGTTTTTCAGAAGGACACATCTTGAAGAACATTGATGTCGAGAGGAATGATCCTTAGATGTCGAGAGGATTCCTCAAAATGTCAGATGATGGCGACGATGCCTAGGAAGGACATATCCTAAGGCGGAAATGATAGAGGATATTCTTCAGAAGGACACATCTGGAAGATAACCAAGAATGGACAGTGTGACCGGTTGTGACAATTTGACTTGTTTTGACTAAGTTTGACTGAAGTTGATTTGTGTTGACTACATGTAGATGTTGACGTGCTGGTGTGATTGTCATGTTAAATAAGTGACTACCGTAATTCATTATAGGAGTTTTCCTGTTTGGAAATGACTTTTCCTTACTTGAAGACTTTTGATGTGTGTGCCAATGTAGTGCCATGAACCCTAATGGATTGACCTAGTGCAGCCTCGGGGGCTCATCGATTGATGGACTTGCCTACGTCGTGCACTCAGAGACCTCGTAGTTCAACATGACCAATGACATTGTCCAAAGGACAAAAGTTTGAATCATGATTTTATTTTGATAAACCTAGAAAGATTGACCTAATGTCTCGAGGATTCAAAGATGAATCTTGCCTATGTAGCAAATGCGTAGAGACAACATAGTTCAGACATGGACAAAATTTTGATTGATGGGACTAATTGGATTGACAAGATAAACAGTGACTTTGACTCTGTTTTTTTTTGGATTTTGACATTGATTTGGATGTTTTTGTATTTTCTCATGACATTTTTCAATTTTTAGGTCTTTTTTTAGGAGTTTTTCAAAAATTTATGACTTTTTTCAAGACTTTTTCAAAGTTTTATGACTTTTTTCAAGACTGTTTCAGATTTTTTAGGACTTTTCTCAAGATTTTTTCAAATTTTTAGGACTTTTTACAAGACTTTCAAATTTTTAGGACTTTTTTCAGGACTTTTTACAAATGCCGGATCATGTGCGACACCCACTGCAGCTCCATGATAAAAGGTCATTTCCCCAGACAGGCTGAGTAATATGGACATAGGCAGATGCAGGACAAAAGGCAAGGATATGCAAGGGGTGATGTCAACTGATGCTAGCCATGGCTGGTATTGGCAGAATGTATGACGAAGGTCATGAATGTGTCAAGCTATCATGATCATGCAAAAAAAACCGATTAGAGTAACAATAGATGGCGAAGCAAGATCGACCACGTATGGTGCCTGTTTGCCAGGTTTTCACCATGGTACCTATCCAAAGTGCTTGTTTGCTAGGTTTTCACTATTGGATGAATTCATTTCTTTTTACTATTTTTTCCATTTTTTGATTTTTTTTTCATGTCACCAAGACACCTGTTTGCTAGGTTTTCATCAAGGGACGATATTTTGCTATTTTTAGGTTTTTTAGCCGAACTCTCTGATGCTGTGTAAAACTTTTGCAGATGTAGGCTATTGATGGGTTATATCAACTGTTCTCCATCAGGTGTGGCCAACTGATAAGCTCCAAAACTGAATGTTGCAGTAATAATATAAGGACCGAGCTAATTAGCCTCAAACTTTCCAAGTTTTTCATGGTCAACCTGATTTCTTGGGTTCTGCATGAGGACCAAGTCACCAATTTCAAATTTTCTCACCATCACTTTTTTGTTATAGCTCCAAAAATGACGATTTTGATATGCCTGTAAGTGATTCAAGGCATTTTGTCATCTTTCTTGTAACATTTATAACTCATGTAGGCGAGACTGTCTATACTCTTCATCATCGATCATTCCCTTCAAGGAGACTCAGAGAGAAGGAATTTCAACCTCGATGGGAAATATGGCCTCAGATCCGTAGACAAGGGAAAATGGAGTGGCCCCAGGCCCAGTGGGTGTACGAATGCTGGTACGATAGGCCCATAAGGCAAGATTAAGTTGTAAATGCCAATCTCGGCTAGCGTCATTGACGATCTTCTTAAGAATGCGAAGAATTGTTTTATTTGATGCCTTAGCTTGACCGTTACCTTGTGGATAATATGGGGTGGAGAAGTGATGTTGGATGTGGAATCGCTCATAGAGTTCACGAACACCCTGATTTTTGAATGGACTCCCGTTATCTGTGATGATGGATTGCGGAACACCAAACTGACAGATGATGTAATTAAGGATAAAATTCGATATTTTCTTTTCGATGATGTAAGTGAGGGGGATGACTTCAATCCACTTAGTAAAATACTTAGTGGCAGTGATTATGAATTTATGGCCATTAGAGGAGGATGGATGGATCTTGCCCACGAGGTTGAGTCCCCATTGTGCAAAGGGCCATGGAGAAGTGATTGGTCTCAGCTCTTGTGTAGGTGCATGGATTAGGTCACTGTGCACTTGGCATTTTCGACATTATCCGACAAACTGAAGAGCATCTTTTTCTAGTGTCAGCCAATAGTATCCAAGTTTGGTGACTTTCCTAGCTAAAGTTGGACCACTCAAATGAGATCCGTATATACCCTCATGTACTTCTCATAAATTTGTTTAGGATTCATCAGTGTCAAGATAGCAAAGAAGGGTGTTATCTAAGCCATAACGGTATAGGGTGTCACTGACGATGGTGTGTCGAGCAACTTTTCAGATAAAGGACTTTCTTTGGTTATTGGAAAGGTTGGGTGGTAAGGTTTGGGACTTAAGATAATCATAGATATCCTAGTACCAAGGCGAACTAGGACCAATAATTTTGCAAACCTTTTTTTACTCTGGGATGTCATATGCAGGCATCAACAATTGTTCCACTAAGAACTCAAATTGTGACACATTTTTGGGGATGTCTAAGAGAGATCCAATAGTAGCCATTACATCGGCTGCCTTATTTTGTGTCCTTGGGATTTGTCCAAAAGCAATAATTTTGAAATATGTCATGAAGCTATCCACCATTCGCTTGTAAGGGAGAAAATTTTCATCTTTCGTTTCATAATCATCATTCATTTGGTTGATAACTAACTGAGAATCCCCGAATACTAGCAATGTTTGAATTTTCCATTTAATTGCAATTTTGAGTCCCGTGACCAATGCTTTGTATTCTGCAATGTTGTTAGTGCACGGGAAGGTGATCTAGAATCCTTTAGGAAGGGAATCCCCTTGTGGTGTGATGAACAAAATGCCAACCCCTGAGCTGTGACTAGTATGAGACCCATCAAAATATAGCTTCCAAGGTAAGATAGGTTATGCATGAAAGATAGACTCATCGGGAAAATCAGTTATCAGTGGATGAGTATCCTAGATGGGTGCATCTTCAAGTTGATCTGCTATTACCTTCCCTTTTATTGCCTTGCGCTTAACATATTGTATGTCATATTCACTCAATATCATGACCCACTTTGCTAAACGGCTTGTAAATGCATCCCGACTTAGAAGATACTTTAATGGATCAATCTTAGCTACCAGGTGTGTTTGGTGATTTAGCATGTAATGTATGAGTTTCTATGCTACAAAGAAAAACTACCATGCATGCACTTTCAATGGTTGTATAGTTAAATTCATATCCTATCAGTGTGCGATTGATATAGTATATGGCTCTTTCTTTTTCCTCATAGTCATTTTGTGCTAATAATGCCCCCAATGCATTTGTAGTTGCGAAGACATATAGGATCAATGGCTTGCCTTCAATGGGTAGCATCAAGACTGGTGGTGTCAATAGATATTCTTTAATTTGTTCAAAAGCTGTGTGGCATTTGTCTATCCATACAAAGGGAATACTTTTGCATAACAAATATTGAAATGGTTGACACTTGTCTGCCAACTATGCGATGAAGCGTCAGATGGACTGCAATCTGCCCTGAAGTGTTCACAACTCATTGATTCCTTTGGGTGGTGGCATGTATAGAACTTCTTTCACTTTAGCAGGATCAACTTCTATACCTCTTCGTGAAACTATGTAGCCCAACATTTTGCTCGAAGTGACCCCAAAGACACATTTTTTTGGGTTCAAACAAACCTTGTAATCTTCTAACCGTCTAAATTTTTTGTCCAGGACCATGAGATGGTCTTTCCGTGTCAAAGACTCGGTCAAAAGGTCATCCACATAATCCTCCACGAGGATATGCATCATGTCATGAAATATTGTTGTCATAGATCTCTGGTATGTGCCGCCTACATTCTTTAAGCCAAAAGGCATGACATTCCAATAGTATGTTCCGCATGGGCATGTGAATGCAATTTTTTGTTGATCTTCAGTTGGAATGTAGATTTTGTTATAGTCCGAGAAACCATCCATGAGAGACAACATCTCGTACCCTGCTGTGAGATCAACAATCATGTCTATGTTCGGAAATGGGAAATCATCTTTTGGACAAGCCTTATTTAAATCTCTAAAATTCGTACAGATACAAATTTGTTCATTTGATTTTGTGACAAGGAAAATGTTGGATATCCAATTGGCATAGTCTATTGATCTTATGAATCTAGCATCTAGTAACTTCTTTAATTCAGTCTTTACAAGTAGTGTAATCTGTGGATGCATTTTTCGTAATTTTTGCTTGACTGGATTGATTCCCAGGATTAGAGGAAGATGATGTAATACCAATTCTGGATCAAGGCCCGACATGTCAACATATGACCATGCAAAGTTAACTTTCTTGTTTATGAAAAATTGTTGAAATTCAGGTTTTTCTTCCTTTGATAATGATGTGGCCAAGAGAACCATTTTAGGATTCTTTGGCATAGCTATGTTAACTTCCATTGTGTCTTCGATAAGCATAGCTGATTTTTCCTGTGTGACGGGAAGAAAGTCCAATCCTCCATCCTTAGGCACCTTAGAGAGGTTTTCACCTTTAGATACGTCCTTTGTTTTTACTATTTTGTTGTCAAAAGGTGCCTTGTGGTTTTCACCTAAAGACATTTCTATTTTTATTTTATTCTTTGTACTTTTGCGACTAGAGGATTGTACCATCTCCCCAAAGTAAGCTACACAATCTAGGTCAATAGAGAATTCGGTTTTGTGATCACCCCACAGCATGCCTTCTCGGAGCCCCATGAATTCTTCTATTACCTCATCATTCTGAAAGATATCCATCACTGGTGGTTCTTGTTGGTCCCAGTCAATCAGTTGTGGGTAAACAAGGGAAATCCCATCATCAGTGTTGGTAAAAGATGGGGAAGATACAGAAAGTGTGCAAATTGAACCCTCAAGTGTGAAGGAAAAGTTGTCAATTTTAACTTCCATGTTAGATGCAATGGATGGACCATATTCAGATTCAGATGAGTCGAATTCATAGTCATAATAGGGGATAAAATTATTAGCATCATGACTAGTGGCTAGCATTTTAGAGGCATGCACAATATGTTTAGACATGTTAGGTTCTTGGGTGTGCTTGGGAATGGGGTGGGATGATTCAGATGGTGCCAATGATAATTTATGTTCTTATGGATCCCAAGGAATACTTACCCATTCCTTATCTTTAGAATGATGGTCAATAGGATCAATGTTGTATTCTTGTTGGAATCTTTCTTCAAAGGGGGGTTAGCCAGGTGCTAGGAATAGTTTGTCAATATCATAGTTGCTAAGGGTTTTCTCATATCCCCATTCCCATTCATTAGAGTTAGTTTTGGTAAGGGAGTCTTCGTGTGTCTTGACACTTTCTGTAGCCATTATGTCATCACTTGAAAGTTCATAGGTATGTCGATCATCAGTTCTGAGTTGGTCAAACCCTAGCCCCATGTACCTTGGTCACGCATAAATAATAACAGGTTCTCGCTTTCCATTGTTGACCTTTCCAAGGCCACCTGTGCTGTCAAAACCTAGTGCCTTGCATACGTCATAACCTTTTCCATAGAGATGCACTGGTAGTGGAGGTAATCCTTCTGGGTCTGTGTAGATCCAATTAGCTATGTCGATAATGAATTTATTACCCAAATCTCCCCATAGGGTGAATACTATTTTAGGCTCAACTGCAAAACATGGTCTACCATAGACTCTGGGCGACTTAGGTATTGTGGTGATACAATAAGCCATATTCAGTTTGAATTCTCCATAGTCAAGGTCCTGGATCTTTAGGTCATTGCTTGGTATTGAGGCCAAGGAGGACGGTGTGGAGGAAGTTGATGGAATGGATATGGATGATTTGGTGAGTGCAGACGGGTCAATATATTTGGAAGAGGTGGAAGTTGAGGCCTCCCGATTAATGGGTACCTGGTGCTCAGTAGTGGCTCTTAGATTGGTATAGTATTGGAATGGATCAGGATATCCTGGGATAGTAATTTTAGTACCATCAAAAGGGAAATTCAGGCATTGGTGGTATGTGGAAGGAATGGCCTTCAAGGCATGAATACATGGGCGACCAAGTAAGATATTGTAATGTATGTCATGATCCAATACCTGGCATGTTGTATCAATAATAACAGGTCCCACATGAATTGGAATTGTAATGACGCCTTTAGAAGCACGTTCTTCATCATCATATGCCTTGATGACAATGCTCTTGGTAGCATCCACACATGCATCAGAGAAGCCAAGAGCTTTAACCAATTTTAAAGAGCATATGTTCAATCCTACTTTGCCATCTACTAAGAATCGTCTAACGTTATGTTTATGGACAAAAAACTCAATATGAAGGGCGTCATTATGAGATTGTTTAGGTGAGGAATAGTCAGTGTCTGAAAATGAAATGTGGTGAGGCGAAGTCAAATAGCCGACCATGGTTTCAAAATTATTGACATCAATGTTGTTTGGGATGGAAGACTCTTGCAGGACTTTATCCAAGATGGCCTTATGTGTAGGTGAGATGCAGAGAAATTCAAGAATGGATATTTGAGCAAGTGTTTTATTCAATTGCTCAATAAGGTTGAACTCTAGTTTAGGTTTTGACGGTTTGGCAGATGAACTAGGTATGGTAATTTTACATTGATGAGTAGAGGGACCTAGGATAGTGACCTTGCCTTTACGCGTGGTGACATTGCATTCTAGGGCCTTTTTAATGGTAAGAGTATTGACACACTTATCTTCATCAGCAACACGAAGATGGTTAATGATGGTGCCACCAAAATAATTGTAGGCAGGATAGATGTTATTGTAGGCAGGACAGACGTGACTGGCTTGGTTATTGTTATTCTTCGTGCTAGATGAGGAGGGATTACCAGAACCATGATCTTGCAGTGGATTCTTGTGGATCATATGATCTAAATTAGATGCAAATGGTTGAACTCCTATCTCAATGGTGTGGTTTTCAATAAGGTCTTGCACAAGATTTCATAACTGATGATAAGGAGTTTTGTGCCCTTTGACACAGTGCTAATCATAAAATGCATTATCATCCCACCATGATGGCTTGAATTGACCAGGGTCATATGGTTTAGGGTCTTCCAAAGTTATGACACCGTTTTGGATAAGTTTCTTAAGACAATTTCGATAGGCTTACCCAAGGGAGTGTATGTGCATTTTTGAAATTGTCATGGTTGACATGGCTTCCTTTCATTAAATTGAGTAGGATTATTTTGAATAGCATTGGCAATTGGTGTGGGTGTGGTCACAGGTGTATTGTGATTTTGAACTCCTTTGATGGTGAGTACATGACCTATTACATTAACGGTTTTGGCATCGACCACACTGTCATTGGTGATGTATTTGTTCTTGACCCAGTACTTATTTTTGTCAATGGGAGGATTTGCGTTTGTGTTTTTAGGACTGTATTTTAGCTCTCCCTTTGCAATAAGGGCTTTCTCAATCTAGACACCTTTTTCAACTAGGTCTGTGAAATTTGTGCAACAATGCACCTGCACTACATATTTTAGTGGACCTAGAAGTGTTTGTATGAACATTTCAACCTTTTCCTTTTTTGGTATGTCAATATGACAATGACTAGCTAGACTTCTCCATTTTTGGAAGAATGGGATGAGCGTTTCACCAGCGTCCTCTTGCGTGAGATTGCATAAGCTAGTAATAGAGGTGTCCATGTCAATGTTGTATGCATAATTTTTTATGAATTTGCGTTTAAGTTCATCCCATGTTTGGATATCCTTTTGAGTGGAGAACCATTAAAGGGCGAGACCTACAAGACTTTTAGAAAAGAGTCTCATCAAGTAAGTTTGTTCATAGGCGACGTCCATATAGTTGGTTGCAAATTCTTGGACATGTTCGATAGGGTTTGTCTTTCCTCTATATTTGGTGAAGTTAGGCGACACATATCCTAGAGGAAATGGTGGCATGTATAAGTGTATGTCAAAGGGATATACAGATAAATCATATGACACCTTTGATTTCTTGCCTGATATTTGTATGTTTTCTATAGTCTTCTCTAGACCCATGAGCTTATCTTGTAAGGCATCAATTATAGGGTCATTTGTGGCACCATACATTGGATTGATTGGTACACTATGGTTCCCAATTTGTTGTGAGTGGATGTTGGTGTGCTGTTGAGGGATATGTTGTGACATGTATGATGTGTTTTGGTTTGTGTGTTGGTACTAAAATTTTGGATTGGGGATGTGTTGATGGGTATGAATATGGGATGAATATGTCAGGATGTGTCCCCCAGCCATGTGGGTCGATATTTGGGGAATATGGTGACCAGGAAAATTTTGGTGTCCAATAGATGCCCTAGGTTGTGTGTTTTGATTGCCTTGTCGGGGTTGTTGGAACTGTCCCAGAGGGATATTCATGTTTTGTCCTTGGGAGGGGTTGGTGTTAAACTGTGTTGACGTGTTAACATGTGGTTGTGGTCCTTGAAGAAAGAGATGTCATTTACCTCCACCCAAAGGATTTAGTGAGGTACCAATGAGAGGATATGATGAGGATGCACTCATGGTGTTAGATGTAGTCGTCAATGGAGGATTTGTATGGCTTGATGTTGCCCCCAAGGAATTTACCGAAGTGGTAAATAGAGGATTGGCATAACTTGCCCACATTGCAGAGGACCCAAAGGTGACTCCAGCTGATTGTGACGATGTTGTGGATAGTGTAGGAAATGTGACAGATTGTGTCCCTCCAATGGATGTAGCATTGAGTGAATTGGAATTATCTGGAATGTTGGGGGTAGCACTCATGGTCGTTGTGACAGTTTGTGAGGTAGCATCAAAAAAGCTATTGTTTGTGTTGTTTGGAGTTTGATCACTATTGGACATGTTATTTGTATTGGTGACATTAGGGTTAGGAGATGATGGTCTCAAAGTATTAATGTCCAACCCATGAGGTAATTTAGCTCCTTGATTGAAAAGTATGGCTAAATATCTATCTTTGTCATATAAGACCATTTGTTCTACAAAGTAGGCGGCCTCAGGATCTTGTTTTGCTTCCTCTAGGTTTTCCTCGAGTAGTTTTCTATATTCATCCTTACGTAAGAATGATTCAAAAGCATTGTTTGATGAGGATGGTATAGTCATAAGCGATTTAGTGGTTGTGTTGCAAAATGGGTCTTCAAAAGTCCAATTTGGGTCGTAAGTATGATCAGTGATATTGGAATGAGAATCTTGTCCAAAGTTTTCCATTTGTCTTTTCTTTCTTTGGAGTCTAGTTTCCACCATAAAAGGGAATTGCTCAAATGAGAGTGATGAAAATGACGACTAAATGCAAGGATGACACTAGCCTGTGTTTTTTTTTTTTTTGTATTTTTGGATAAAGGATGACAATGCAAGACTATGTTTTTGGATTTTTGATAAAGGATGTTAATGCAAGACTTATGATGACATTTGTATGAGGAAAAGATTGATGGAAGATGACAAGGCTGTCAAATCCAAAGTAATCAAAAGATGATAATGTTGACTAAGGACTAAGATGATTAATGCAAAGTCTAGGTTCAAAATGAGTACTAGAGGTGGACAATGCAAAGTCTAAGTTTAAAAAATGAGGACTAAGTTTGGACAATATTTGGAGAAAGGTTTGCCTAACCACTCTAAGCTTGAATTCTATCTCAATTTTGGTTACCAAAAAGGGGCTTGCTAAAGGGACTAAATGACAAGGTCGAAATGACGAGTGAGCCTCCCTAACTAGACTATTGAGTTGGAGGTTCTCGCAGAAAAGGACAATGATCGAAAAGAGGAATAATGACCAAGTCCCAAGATAACCTAATGTTGAAAACAATAGTTTTTGCAAAGTGTGGAGATTTTTCCTAATCCAAAGTTTGCCAAGATGAAACCTAAGGACCAATTTATGCTAAAAAATGATGATTATGACACCTAGGGAATGCAACTAAAATTTGGAAATTTTAAACCTATGGTGAAAATGCAAGCTAATGAATGTAAGTGATGGATGTTTCGAGCAATTTCAATTCTAGTTTCTCATAGAGACTTTTTGAAAAAGATGTTTGACAGTAGGCTAAGATGTCTAGACTTGAATTCTGGTCTAAGACAGTGTTTGGTTTTCTATCAGGCAATTGCGTCGCTACAGGCAACAAATGCATTATGGCTCTGGAAATATCAAATGCGGTGTTGTTTTGCAAATGCAGCTTTTCAGATGTCAAATGTGGTTCTGTATTGTAGATGCGGCTTTACAGAAGGCGAATACGGTTTAGAACAGGTGAATGCAGTTTTCAGACAGATGCGGTTTAATTTACTATAGATGCAACTCGAAATATGGACTTTGTAAACCTAACCCTGTTGACAGACAGTTGCAGTTTTTTGATTTGATAGATGTGGCTCATGTATACACATGCGGCTCACAAAATAATAGTTGTGGCTTTGATACTAGACTCTGTGAAAGTTATAAAATATTGATAGACACATGGGACTCTTTAAGACATATGCGGTTCTAAAATCAACAGTTGCAACTCTGTTTGATGGTTGCGGTTTTCTGAATATGGTGTTTCGATTGACTCCATTTTGATGATCAAGTTGTTGACGAATACAACAAAAACAATCAGAAAATACAATATGTTTTCAGTTTGATGTGATGGATCAGTTTAAATCAGAGAAAAATTACACCTTAGGCTATGTTGGACAATATTCATTGAGTTCTTACTTGGATAAATCCAGTTACGCATATTCAAGGCGGATGACTAGTAGCTTGACCCCATTGGCTCCCCTCCACGATACTCACTTATATAGGGCAGCCAAGCTACTGTACCCATGAAACTCCCATGGAATACATCTCATCTCCACACATGAACCATAAATATGTAAGATGACTTCATAGGTCTGAACCTGTTGCACCAACAAATAGAAAGGATTACTGCAAAACTACAACATAAATTTTAGTAAGGGAATTCCATTCATGGGGCACCATCCATTGCGGTGAGAGACCATTTTTTCCCTTCTCGTCGAAATAGTGAGCATGATTTCTGGGGTGTCCCCCTAAAATCCACTTTTATATACCGGTTGGAAGTCGCTTGGCTTTAGCGTGCTACCGGTCTGAGTCGTCTTGGGGTGAGTACTTTTTCCCACCAAGACAGGCTCAAATTCTAGAGTCAGCAACCATTTCTCTTACACCTAGGATTGCATGAATGTGCAAGGGGAGATGATACTTTGATATACCGAATCGTGGGGTTCTAAACTAACATGGACAGACACGAAAAAACACTGGTTAATTTTTAAACCCAAATGACAATTTTTTATCTACCAAACAAAAAGCTTTTTAAAACAAATCAATGTCTTCATAAGGTCCTATATGCAAATGGTTAGTAGTTTCATTTGTGTCTTCGACTTTCATCCTGTAAAAAAGAAGTTTGTTTTTGGTTTTCTCTTTGGTCTTCTATGCTTCGTCCTGAAAAAACTAAATTATCCCCCTAAACACATCTGCAAAAAAAAACATTAGCGAAAACAAAACATGAAAAAAAAAAATCAAAATGCGAAAGTACAAAAGTTAATGAGAAAAATAAAAAATTGTATTACTAGGCAGATGCGGCTTTTGAACCCACAGATGCATCGCGAGTTTGACAGTTGGATGCAGTGCGATGTTGACAGTCGGATGCGGTGCAAAATGTTGACAGTCGGATGCGGTGCAGAATGTCACGGATGCGGTTCATGTTTTCGGATGCATCGCGGGATGTATCAGATGCCGTTCACTAGAAAAAATGCGTCGTTTATTCAATCAATTGCGGGTTTCCATACTTGTTCCTGCAAAAAATATATAGAAAAAACCAAAAACCATACGAAAACTACAAAAAAAAAAAATGCGTCGGGTTCACCAATGTATCAATGGGTTATTTTTAGGTTAAGGATTTAGCGGATTAGATTAAATAAAACCCAAAGAAAATTATGAAGCATAAAGAAAGCATAAAACAAGAACGATTATACCAAATATTCGTTGAAGCTTCCATGATTCACCTCCATTAACACCTCCTAGCTTGCAGCGTATGATTGTTTCCCTCAGATTTGAGTGTGTGAGCAAACAATTGTGACCATGTCCTATGCAAGTTTTGAAGGATTTGAATGACCAAAGACTATGAAAATGAAGATGCCTATGAGAAAATAATTAAATCAGCTAAATGCAAATTAAATTCTAAACATGAAGTGATTTTTAATTATGAAGTGGTCCTATAATAACGAAGTGGTCCTTAAATTGTGAGCAAAATTGACATTTTATAAAAAATACAATTTTGGATGGACGAACGAGATTAAAAGCTGACAAATCCTAAAATCAATGGACAAGATTCCATTTGACAATCCCTAATTAGGGTTAGGGAAAAATTATCAAATAAGTGGCCAAGATGTCATTTGATAAAATCAAATCGACAGTTGAGAATAAATGTGATAATAAGTGAAAAAGATAAAGATTTTCAAAAATCAAGAAGATAAAGACTGCTTGATTTGTAAGATTCGAAAAATCAATAAGATAAGAGTTGAATTGAAAAGAAGATTTGGAAAATCAAGAATTTGCTCAATTACTTGATTTTTGGAAGAAGATTATCATTTTGAATTAAATTAATTCAAAATAAGGATTTTATGTGACAATAAATAATCTTTTTCAGATTATTTACTAAAATGAAGTGACAGTTAATAAAACAAAATCATTTTAAATAATTTCATTTATTTAAAATGAGAGAAATGTTAAATTAGGTAATTAAATAATTAAACATAATTATTTAATTTAGAGGATTATGACCGATAATTAAATAAATTAATAAATTCATTTAATTATGAGAATTAGTGACATATTTAATAACCAAGAAGAATAAATGAATAAAAGTAATTAAATAAATTAATAAATTTATTTAATTGTAAGAAGACAATAGACAATTAATGACATATTGAATAAATAAATATAATTTATTTATTTAATAATCATGAAGAATACAATAGATATGAATTAATTAAATAATAATGAATTACTTAATTTATAGTCAAATGTGGACCAAGGACATAATTACATGTCGTAATTATGCTAGGATGAAAAGTGGTAAAATAGTGCTTGCAGGCCTAGGTCATTTTTATGTGTCTACAAGGACCTCTCAATGATGTCTATCAAAATTATTTAGAGAGAAAGGAATGGAGCATCAATCACTATCTTTCGTTTGTTGTGCTTGTGGATACTCTTGTAAAATAATCTTGGTGCATACTTTCTCAGTTGTGTGCAGGAAGGTTGTTTGGAGTACGTTGTTGACTATTGCGTATGCTTTCGTCCAATGTATTCTAAGTCTCTAACTTACATTCCAATGAGGTTTCCGTATGTCAAGATGTGAATAAGAACCATCTTATCTATTTGTAGAGTCAAAGTCCATTATACTAGATACAACGTCATCTTGGTTATCAATACCTTGATGCATCATATCTATGTGTTATATCAAACAATAAGAAACGACAAAAAATCCCAGTCCTAAGATTTGAGAAAATAATCATCATGCATTCATTATCAACATGTATTTCTCATCACCATCTCTAATAAATTCCTGGTGGATCATAGACTTATTGGATCTTTTGAAAACAATCATTAAAACCAATGGTCAATCATTCTTATTTCTTCTATCTTCTCTCCATGCTAACCTAGTATCATGATGGTCAACAAAAAAATCATCAATGCATTTATCCTACATCCACAAATTGTCAGCATGCATACATCATGACATAATCATAAACATCTCATGAAACATACATCTTGCATAATCATTATAATTTAAGTTGTGATGAATAATATAGATTTGTTATTCAAAGAATCTTAGTTCATTGAACACATATCATTAACATAAACATCACATTATCATAAGCATGAAAATCTACATTATCCATCCATCCATCCATATGCACATCATCATCTCATAAAACTGCATAAGAAAATACACAAAAAAATAAATGCATCCATATCATTTGCATAAGGATAACATCTGCATACCATGATCATGATCATCCATCCCATAACAGATCATGAAAAGATAATGAGAAAGAATATAACATTGCATCCATCCATATCATTACGTCACATATCATTGCATATCACATAAGAATATATAATCATATCATCATATCAAGTGCATCCATACATTCATAAGCATGAAATAAATGAATACATCACATATCAAATTCGTATCATATCATATATATCAAAAAATGATTATCATGGTACAATATCTAAGTCAGTGTATGTATGTCGATCATAAATACAATATCCATGAGGCTATCAAATATTAGCCCATTAATGTATATCTATATTAAAGAATCGGGCAATGAATCAAAAAAGTGTATGTACACTTGAGCTAGCCCTAATGGCTGCTCCCCTCTCCAGCCTGTCTCTTGGGCTAATCCTCAGCTTTAGCACGTGCCTCAATCCTCTAGGAGTAATCTAGATATCTAAGCACCATGTGGAAATTGCTATGATAGTGCATCTAGTAATAGGCTGACTCAGTAACAACCTCTCTATATAACTTGGTAGACACTGTTTGCCCTTGAGATGGAGCTGCCATAGTCTCAAGCTACTGGCGCCACTCGACCTCCTGCACTAACTATATCTTGGCAATGTATTTGAGCTACCGCTCATGTTCTCTCTCTACTGTGACAACTTGTACGTATTGTCATGCTTGATCCCTCTTAGCAGTAATAGCTAAAATATTTTGGTGGGCCTAATCCCACTCACCTGTAGTGACCTCTAGCTACTTTTGAAGCTGCTGAATCTATAAACCTCAAGGATTTGTCCTAGGTGGTGGTGGCTGGTGAATAGGAGGTTGTTGTTGATGCTATTGAACCATTGGTGGGGCCCCTAGAATCTACTCATCCTACCCATCCTGGCCATCCTGGCCATCCTATCCTTTGCCTTTGCCTCTACCTCTGCCTCTGCCTCTGCCTCTGCTTGCACCCCTCCCTCTTGATCTCTCTTATGGAGGAGCACTCACTGGATCTATCAACTGACTAGGGGGTGTGAACCATTCATCATATGCAGGCATCATCTGAGCATCCACCTACCCCTGATCATAAGCACATGGTTGAGCCACCAACTATTGAAATTCCTCAAATACCTCAAGAGTTGGGATTGTAGGTCCCCACATGGGTACCTCTCATGCTGATCTAGCAAAGATGGCTCTGTATGTATCATCAGGCCTATTTTACCTCTCTCCAAAATATCAAACCAACCTATTTAGTGTGTACCTCTCAATGATAGTGTGCTCCAGACCCTGCATATACCGGGTCTATTTGGCAAAGAAAAGTTGTTGCACACCATCATACCATGCTGGCATCTGTAGCTAGCACCACCATCTAAATACTGTCATATCATCAAGCACCCAATGCCAGTATGAAATCCAAAGCAACCTAGTGTGCTATAAAGTAATGGCACCTTTATATTGCCAAACCACAAGATCATTTGGCTCTACATCACCCATCTAAACGATTGATCGAAGCATAGTGATGTGCTCCCAAGCCCAAATATGAAGTAGAGTAACCCCTATCCTGATTGATTTTCCATCGCAATAGATGAATTCATGCATATCATGATACAATGAGACCAACATCACTAGTCCCCATGTAAACAATGTCCTCTAGAACAAAATATTGTGCCATGCTAGGCACCATCCTAGGCTAAACCCTCTACTCCGTTGATCTAGAGCAACCAACCCAGAGATGATTGTTGTAAATATCAATCAGAAAGTGGGAACTCGATCTTTGTACATTTCAAGGTCTATTTGCAAAGTGACTAGAATGATGTCCTCTAGGTCCATCACCTCGTGGCATGCATCATATCCAACATTGACATCATATATCATGTGCTCACCATGTATCAGAAAATGCAAAATCCATCATACATTCTCTAGTGTCACTATCGCCTCACCAACCAAAAGGTGGAATGAGGAGGTCTCACTGTGTCATTGCTCACACAATGCGGTCAACATCGCTATATGTGTTTGGATGATGGGCATGTACACAAATTACCATAGGCCAATCTCCCTAGGTGATCCTGTCGCAACTTCGATAAATCACCAAGTCTCTCCAAAACTATGGGCCGATGCTCACGAGACATCAAAGGCAGAATGACCTCCTACACCCACAAAGCACATGACATCAAAATTAAAATAAAAAAATGACTAATTTTGGGATTTTCATCCCCAAAATGACAATAGCGTCACTATAATTCAAATTCTAAACTACGATTCCTAAGGCATTTAAAATGCAATCGCAAGTTGCGTTGCTATAAACATACGCGCCACGATTTAAAATTTGAAAACCCTAACCATAATTTTCAAATCAAAAATTTTGTTGCTATAAAAATATTCTCATGATTTAGAAATGGAAACCTTAATTCTAAATTGCGAATTGTGTCGCAATACACGTATGTGTCACTAAAATTCAAATTAGTGTCATCGAGCAACATTGCCAAAGTTGAAATTTTAAAACGCATTAAATGCATCAAAAAGTCAAATTTCAAATCAAGTTTTGAATCACATAATAGTGGTCATGTGCTTGGAAGCCTCTGGTGCTCTAGAACTCGATCAAAAATATGTTGCAGGAGTACTCATTGTGCCATCTCTTTAGAGGGTCAGAGCTCAAAATGCAAGGTTTCTCTCAAGTGTGAATGCACAAATAAATTGAAAGTGACCCTTCTTAGCTTATTATACATCAAAATTAGGGTTTTTTTCCCTAATATAACCTTAAAGCTAGGGTTTATCATAAATTTCACCAATTTTGCCAATCTAAAGCTTATTTTGCATCGTTTTTGGCATTTTTGGCATTTTTCTTGCATCTTGGAGCCTTTTTGGACCCCTGGGGTAGCTTTTCACCTTATTCAAGAAATCAACCCAAAATTTAAAATTTCTACCCGATTTCTCGAGGGGATAGGGAATCAGCTTAATCCTTTAGTAGTGGGGCATCCTAAAAATCAAGAAATTTTTATTTTTTGTTTTGAGCAAAAGTTTTAACCCAAACAACACCAATCTTTGAATCAAAGCAACGGGTACCTCACTTTAAAGAGGGGCAAAATGTAGACACTAAAAAATGTCTAAAATGATATCATACACTTGAATCAGGTATACTAACATCACTTCATCCTCAAACCCATCCTCTTTTCGCTTAATTGATTAAATTAGCCTAGCTATTTATTTAATTGCATCATTTGCATTTATTAACCTAATTCATTTAATCAGGTTAATTCCCCCCTTTCACGTTAAAATTTCATCTCATTAAATTAAATAAATCAAACTATATAATTTAATTCCTCGAGTCTTCTTATTTAATTAAATAACCTAGGTTATTTAACTAAATGTTATTTCACCTTCCCCATTCATTAAATCATTTAATTTAATTTCATATCACTTTATTCTTCTAATTCCCCTAATTGTGTGATTAAAACCTTGTTTAATTAGAAATTATCTAATCTCCCCCAGTTGCAAGGGAACATTTCCTCCCCTTTTGCACAATTAAATTTTTTTTTAATTAGAAAAATATCTTTTTTCCTCACCTATGAGAATATTTCAAAGAATATTCTCTATCCCTCAATCATTTACAAAAGGGAATATTCTGATTTAGCTTCAAGTGCAAGTTACCTTGTAACTTCTTGTGCAAGTTAACTTTTGACCTCTTGTACAGGTCAAATGCGTGCTTGTTTGGAAGGAATGAGAACCTTTGATTAAATCTCATCTTGCATTCTCACCTGTTGATGAGAATCCATGATCCATGCCTCCAACTTATTCCATCCTTGACCATTGATTATCCTTTTTGATCTCAACCCTCTATTTCTCATTTTCTCTCCTATAAATAGGTCACTATTTGGAGACAAATGGATCCATCTTTTAACATCAAACTTATGTTGTTAAAATCACTTACACTTGCACTCATATTTAGCACTTATTTAGTATCTTTTAGTTTAAATTAGTTGCATAAATAGCTTAGATTCCATTAATGGCTTCTATAATGCATCCATTTAGCTAATTAGAGAACTAGGGTTTAAATATTTTTAGTTTAAATCTCATTTAGATTAGCTTAGAAATTGCATATCTGAGTCATTTAGCCTAAAATCATGTTATATTAGCTTTTACATCATACTCATTTTAGCATAAATCATGTTTTCATTCACACCTCATAACCGTTTCATCGATTCTCTTCAATAGAATTGATTGAAACAAGCTCATTGATCCACGAGATTGGGAAAAGGTCATCGTTTCACATCAACACGATACCAATCTCACAATGGGATAAGTTTTAGATGGGTTAGATTAGAAATTTAATGATTTCATAGTTTATAATGCTTTGTTTTAATGAATACCTAATTTAAATTCAATTTCTATGATCTTTTTTAAGATCAAGTATTAGTGGCTTCATTATTCTTTGATTCTTCATGGATCAAGCGTAATCGACCCATACTAATATCCTCAGTCACACTCTTTATCTCCCTCCCTCCCTCTTTCTCTCTCTCTCCCTCTATCCCTCCCACCATACCACTCCTTATCTCCCTCCTTCCATATTTCTCTCCCTCCCTCTATCCCTCCCACCTTACCACTCCCTATCTCCCTCTCACACACACAACCTATCCTCACCTACCCCTCCCTCTCTCCCCAACTCTCCCTTTACCTACCTCTTCTACCCTACCCCTATATCTCCCTCCTTCCTTCTTTCCCACTCTCCCTCTATCCATCCCACCCTCCCACTCCCTATCTCCCTCCTTCCCTCTCTCCCTCCCTATATCCATCCCACCCTACCACTCCCTATGTCCCTTCATCCCTCTTTCTCTCTCTCCCTATATCCCTTCCACCTTACGACTCCCTATCTCCCTCCTTCCCCCTCTCTCTCCACCTAAACCTCCCTCTCTCCTTAACTCTCTCTATACTTACTTCTCCTACCCCCCCCTCTCTCTATCCTCCTAGCCTACTACTCCATATATCCCTCCTCTCTTTCTCTTCCTCCCTCTATTCCTCCCACCTTACAACTCCTTATCTCCCTCCTTCCCCTCTCTCCACCTACCCTTCCCTCCCTCCCTAACTCTCTCTATACCTATCCCTCCCACACTACTACTCCATATCTTCCTCCTACCCTCTTTCTCTCTTTTTCTCTATCCCTCCCACCCTCACAATCCCTATCTCCCTCCTTCCCTCTTCATCTCCCTCCCTCTATCCCTCCCACATCACCACTCCCTATCTCCCTCCTTCCCCATCTCCCCCTCTGACTCACACAAGATCTATCCACTTACCCCTCCCTCCCTCCCTCCCTCCTTATCTCTCTCTATACCTATCCCTCCCACCCTACCACTCCCTATCTCCCTCCTTCCATATTTCTCTCCCTCCCTCTTTCCATCCCATCCTACCACTCACTATCATCCTCCTCTTTCTCTCTCTCTCCCTCCTTCACACACAACCTCTCTCCACCTACCCTCCCTCTCTCCATAATTCTCTCTATACGTCCCTCTCCTACCCTACTTCTCTCTATCTCACTCATTCCCTCTTTCTATCCTCTCCTACCATCCCTCCCAACCTACCACTCATCTCCCCCTAGCCCCCTCCTCTTCCCCCTCTCTCTCCCTCTCACCCACATAACGTCTTTCCACCTACCCCTCCCTCCCTCTCTAACTCTCTCTACACCTATCTCTCCTACCCTACCACTCCCTATCTCCCTCCTTCCCATTTTCTTTCCCTCAATCTATCCCTCCCACTTTACCACTCCCTATCTCCCTCCTTTTATCTTTCTCTATCCTTCCCACACAACCTCTCTCCACCTACCCCTCCCTTTCTCCCTAACTCTCTCTATACCAACCTCTCCTACCCTACCTCTCTCTATCTCCCTCCTTCACCCTTTGTCTCTCTCCCTCTATCCCTCCCACCTGAGCAATCTCTATCTCCCTCCTACCCTCTTTATCTCCCACCTTCTATACCCCCACCTTACGGCTCCCTATCTCCCTCCCCCCCCTCCCTCACACAAACACACAATCTCTCTCCATCTACTCCTCCCTCTCTCCCTAACTCTCTCTATACCTACCTCTCTCCATCTCCCTCGTTCCCTCTTTCTCTCCCTTTATATCCCTCCCATCCTACAACTCCCTATCTCCTTCCTTCCCTCTTTCTCTTCCTCCCTCTATTCCTACCCCCTTACCATTCACTATCTCCCTCACACACATGTGTCTCCACCCACCCCTCCCTCTCTCCGTAACTCTCTCTATACCTACCTCTCCTACCCTACCTCTCTATCTCCCTCTTTCCTTCTTTCTCTCTCCCTCCCCCTCTCTCTCTCTCCCTCCTGTCTCTCTCTCTCTCTCCCTCCATCTCTCCCTCATAGACTTACAATACCTCTCTCCACCTACCCCTCCCTTCCTCCCTAACTCTCTCTATAACTATCCCTCATACCCTACCTATCTCTATCTCCATCCTTTCCTCTCTCCCTCCTTTCCTCTTTCTCTCCCACTCTACCAATCCCTATCTCCCTCCTACCTCTCTCTCTCTCTCTCCCTCCCACCTTAAATCTCCCTCTCTTTACCTTTTTCTCTCTATCTCCATTTCTCTATCTAGATTTTTTAATAATAATACAATATATAATATCTTAAAATATATTAATATTAATATATAATATGTAATATACAATATATAATATATAATATATAATATATAATATACAATATATAATATATAATATAAGATCTAATATCTAATATATAAGTTATAATATCTAATATCTAATATATAAGATATAATATATAATATATAATATATATTACAATACGTAATATGTAATATAATATAATAGATATTATAACATTAATATGGATATATTTCTAGTTGGATATTTGTTTTGCTTACAAAAAGGATATCCATTTTGTTTGAGAGGAAAAATGGCCAAAATTCTATTTTAGGAATTTCAATGGTTCCCACATGCTTTATGTTGTCGGGAATGTCGTGATTCCTTGCATTACAAAAAAAAATTCACTTTTTGATCATTCTTTTACACACAAGTTTATCCTTTCAATCATCAACGTACTTGTTTGAGTTGGGATAATGGGAAGTAGTAGTCATTGTAAAGCAAAAAGGAAGAGGAAATGTTGAGTGGAGGAAATTGAGGCAAGTAGGGAGAAAGATAGAGTAAGGAAGAGGGTGGAAAGAAAAGGTATATCAAATTATCTTCAAGGAGAAGGCTCATCTTTATCTTTAAATGAAATTGAAAGTGACCATGATAGTGAATTTGAAAATATTGAACAAGAAATTGAAATTGAAAGTTTAGAACATGAAATTGAGAAACAAAATGTTGAACATGAAATTGTAAATGTTGAGCATGAAACTGAAATTCAAAATGTTGAACACGAAATTCAAATTGAATGTTTAGAACATGAAACTAAGAAAAAAAATGTTGAGCATGAAAGTGAAAATCAAACTGTTGAACACGATATTGAAATTGAAAGTTTTGAAGATGAAATTGAGAAATAAAAATGTTAAACCCAAAATATGTGAAAATTTGCTTGATGAATGTGGATATACAACTCATGAAGTTGAAAACATACTCCATAATCCACTTGTTCACAACATTGATGAAATCAATAAGATACAAGAAACAATGAATGCCAATGTATCTCTAAATTACATAAGAAGAGAGGATCTTTGTGAAGAAGAAAATGAATTCATAAATCTATCTATTTGTAATGAATCCAATAAAAATATCAACATTCAAGAACCCCAAAATGGTTACTTGAAATAGATGAGAAAATAATAGATAAACTTGAAGGAAAAAGGTCATCACGAACCATTTAGTTGTGGGTTACCCAAATGTTCAATGAATACTTTTCCAATAAGACATTAACTGAACAATGTCAATTTTTTGTAAAATTGCTAAAGTCTTACAAAATGAGAAAATTACTAAAAAAATTTAAGATTTGTGTAAACAAGAAGTCCAATAAAAACAACATTATTGTTAAAAATATTTTTAATGCACTCAATTCTATTGGAAAGAGTAGGGTGATCCAAAAAATATTGGTTTACAATTTTTGGCCAAATTGGACACTGAACTGATTTTTTCTAACTAAATCTTCACTTTCGAGCACCTATAGTGGCTAACCCTGAGGAATTTGAAGATGATGCAAACTAGTGAATTGTGAATTTTTTTTTGTAGATTCTAAATATATTTTTTCAATTTTTTTTGAATCAGATTGCACTTATTTTTCCATCTCCTTCAAAAACTAGTTTTTTTTCAGTAAACACCATTTTTAAGGAGTGATGCTTACCGTATAAAACATAACTTTTTTTTCCATGAAAGATAAAATTCTATTTTTTTCGAATTTAGATTTGTAACTATGATGTCTAGTGCTTTCATTTGGTTTCATAATGTTTTCTTAAATATTTTTTCCTTAATCAAGTTTCAAAGTCAAACCAATTACAATTCAGACATAGGTGGACTGTATACAACATAATTTTTTTTGTATGTATCAAAATTAATTTTTTATTTTTTGGAATCAAGGAATTCAATATATAGTGCACTAATATTTTTCAAAATTTGTTTTTGATAATTTTCTATTTCTCCACATGTGCAGAATGAAGAGCTTGATTTTTTAGTGAAAAACCTACATTCACAAGAAATAAAAAATAAGTATAATAATAGAATTAAATTTATTTAAAAAAATATACTTTTTAGGAAGATTATAATAAGGACTACATACTTACAAAATATAAATTTTAAATGAGTTCATTTGATCCCCCAAAAGGTAAATCAAAAGTGTTTTTTTATTAGCATTTCGATAGGTGTCAAGGAGACTCCATTATAGGTATGATTTAAAACTAGCGAGGTTCTATCCAAGGGGGTTTGATCTAAGGTGTTTTGATCAAACCCTCTTCAATTGGAATCCTTAAAATGGAAATTTTAAAGGCTTAAATCATTATATTTTCTAAAAATATGTGATTTCAGCAAAAAATAGAATCTCCTAGAAATTGTAAACCAACATTGTGGGATCACCCAAACTTAGTAAGGAAAAAGATAAGAGAGTTGCTTGTAGAGTAATAAAAACATATTTAGTAAGAAATAAATTAAGGATAGATTGTTGAGGAAAACATGTGTGAACTTAAGGCTAAATTGTAAAACATTATCAAAAGGACTAGAAATAAAATCAAGACTAGATAGTCCACTTCAAAATGATACTTGGGCTTTTAGTGGTAGGCTTCAATGAGTTGATAAGAAGCTAACTAATACCACAAAGGATGAAATTCAAATTTTTTGGTACTCTAACTCTAGAGTATCACCAAATGTGAAAGATGTTTTAAAATTAAGAATTGGTGATCGAGACCGCACACCTCATCCTAGAAATTTCTTAGAGCATAGCCAAACAACATTGTAAAAACTATTTTATGAAACGCATCCAAATTTAAAAATCTAGGAAAGGGAATTTGAATATTGTAAGCCATTTTATTGTTTGCCTCTAAAAATTTGTAATACATGTTGCAAATACTATGTGGATTCTTCTATGTATCATGAACTATTACACAATATTCGTTCTACTTTTCATACTAACAAAATGCTACAAGAGTATGTTGAGATGCAACTACCAAGGTCATCAAGGGAATTATTAGATTTATTTTTATTTTCTAGAGACAATGGTTGCATTTTCTATAGAAATGATTGGTTAAATGAAATTTTTTTGCAATGTAGTGGATTATCAAATTTAATATCATGTATTCATGAGGGTTGAGAGCATGATTTTGGAAAGAAAATGGTTGAGAAAAAGATATTTTAGATAATGAAATACAATTTGATGAGAGGAGGTGAAGGTTCCAGATGTTAGTTACAAGAGAGGTAAGTATTGTTGATTTTATTTTTAATTTTAAGAAAAATATTTCCTACAAGTATGTAGGACACAACCACACTTCTCTATGGTTAGATCAACAATTCAGGATGTGTAAAGATATTTTATCGATTGGAACTATCATCTTTGTAGTTGATTTCATAGAAAATTACACATTGCAACCACAAAATCAAGTCCAATCTCAATATTAAAATTCAATACAAGTTGCAATTTATGCTCACATCACATATAAATATGTTGATATGTTTTATTGGTTGAATAGAATCGATGTAGAGAGGGGTATACCTCATGTTTGGAGTTTTTCTTAAGATGGGCATGGAAAAGGGGAGCATGATGAAGTAGGTGCATGTGTAAAGTGTAAGGAAGCTAAGGTAGTGGAACAACATCCTACACTAATCTTGAGAGGAGGATAATGCAAAACTTTACAAATATTTACAACCATTACAAAAAATTAAACAAAAATATCATGCATACCACAAAATAATGATTTATGTGGGGAAAACCCTTTTGGGAGAAAAAATCCACACTCTAAAAGTTGCCCAATATATTATTAAAAATCATAAAGATTACAATATACTTGTAGAGAAAGCTTCTCATAGGAGTATAGCCAACCAGAGATTGAGAGGCAACATGATTGATATTAGACTCTTATAATACATCCCAACACACAACTATAATACAACACCCTCATAAAATAGGGTTGCCTTCAATGGAAAGTCAAGACAGAAAAATACTGATCATCGGATCTAAGACCTAATGATGAATGGTCTAGATTAACAATAATATATATAATTTAGCATTTAGGGGCATTGCCCCCGAGCCCCTATTGGGGCACATAGTCCTTGGAACCCTGCTAGGGCACATGATCACCAGATCCCCATCGGGGGGATGATCCCCCTAGACGCACCCCCCTCTCCCATGCTTATGCATCAATAGTACCTTATATAATTGCAAGGCTGAGACATATTTCCCCAATAAATCTCCCACTTATCAAATACCTTACAAGAGCAACGAGAGGGTGTATAAACATCATCTCTTAATTGCTAGGGCTAAAAGGCCCATAGACTCCGAACACCATATGAACTTCTCTGTGCTGACAAGCTTAATTAAAGAATCAACAACATTCACCAATTTCTCTACCTTAGCCAACTTCACCCTGCCATCTTCAACCATATCTCTAACAAAATGAGACTATACATCAATGTGCTTGGTCTTGACATGAAATGTTGGGTTCTTAGCTAGACATATCACACTTTGACAGTCACAATAAATTGTTACTACACCTTGTTTTATTCCAATATCTAAACACAAGATCTTAAGCCAAATGGCTTCTTTAAAAGCATGAGTAGCTGCCATATACTCAACTTCAATAGTGGACAAAGCAACCACAACCTATCACCTACTCATCCAAATAATTACACCACCAAATAAAGTAAAAAAATAAGCACCGATCGATTGTCTACTATCAACATCACCTGTCCAGTTTGAATCCACATGACCATGAATATCAAGGGAAATCTCATCTTCAATAATATTATTATAATAACACAGAGAATAATCTAAGGTACCATGCAAATATATTAAGACTCTTTTAACTACATCCCAATGAATTATACCAGGATTGGACATATATTTGGAAAGAAATCCCATTGCTTGGGAGATGTTTGGTCTTGTACAAAGCATAACATACATCAAACTTCCAACTGCACTCTGGTAAGGAATACTTCTCATGTCTTCCATCACCGATGGGGATGTTGGATAATCTAAAATAGATAACTTTGTTCTAGCTGAAACATGAAAATAGAATGGTCTACATCTTGTATATCAAACCTCTATAAAATTGAATTGACATAATTACTTTGACCAAGACTGATTTTTTTTCACTTTATCTCTTTTAATATCCATCCCAAGAATGTGTCTAGCTACACCAAGGTCTTTCATTTCAAATTTAGTAGCAAGTTGAGATTTCAATTTTGAAATCATGCCTTTCCTTTTACCAATACATAACATATCATCAACATATAATGCAATAAATATGAAATGATCATCATTAGTTTTATAATAAACACAATGATCTAATTTAGAATGCTCAAATCCAAAACTCAACACATATGTACCAAATTTTTGGTACCACATCTTAGGACTCTATTTTAGTCCATACAAATATTTCTTCAATTTTCACACCAAATTACTTTTATCTTTCACCACATAGTGCTCTGGTTGTGTCTTATAAATATCCTCCTCCAACTCACCATGAAGGAAACAATTTTCACATCCATTTTCTCAACATCTAAATCATAAGTAGTAGCAATAGAAAGAAAAAATTTAATGGATGTCATTTTTGCATCAAGAGAAAATATCTCACCATAATCAACACCCTCAACTTGGGAGTAAATTTTTGCAACCAACCTTCCTTTGTACTCTCAATACCTCCATTTGAACCAATATTTTTGTTGAACACCCATTTGCAACCAATAGGTTTTCTTCCTTCAGGAATGGTACAAGATCCCATGTATCATTATTTTTCAAAGTTGTCATTTCTTCATCCATAGAAATCTTCTAGGATTCAACCTCACTCATACCTAATGCCTCTTTTAATGATCTAGATTCATCCATGTTAGTATTTAAAGAAAAAATACATCTCCAATCATCAAGTGAATAGCTTTCAAGTGGTTGTCTATGCCTTGTAGACCTATGAACTGTTAGGATAGGTGACATTATAATTTCTATCCTAAGTTGATTTATGTGTCTCCACATTCTTTGTAAAGTGTTCTAGGTGACATGAGGGAAAAAATATCTATTATTTATTTTCCTATGAATTTTTTTAATTGCATTCAAAGAGGTGGACCCATTATGGTGGTAGTTACAAAGCATCTCGGGAGAATATTCCTCTTGGACATCCAACTCTGCGAGTGGGGACTACTTTGGGGTGCATGTCCTTGCATATTATTTGCATGTCCTTGTATATACTAGAGCCTTGAGATGGTGGTTTGTAAGAGTTTCTTTGCATGTTGTCAGAGTGACGAAGTGCTTCCGAAATACAAAGAGGATTGTTGTATTGATGTAATTCCTTGAAGATTAATACAAACATTGGGTCTCTTTGGGTGTGGATTTTTTTATCGCAAGAGTTTCTCCACGTATATCTTGTGTCACTTGTGTTTGATAATTTGTGGTATTGCAGTTTTTTCTTTCATTGTTGCAATTATCAATCACTTAATCTTTCCATGGTAATATTGAACATATAATTTCAGATTTGAAACCACTTTAATAAGTTCATATTACTGCAAGTTATATCTTGATTTCTAACACTTGGTATCAGATCAAATAGTTCTGTTAAGAGAGGGACGTGTCTTTCTTTTGAGTGCTGAAGGTTTTTTGGTTGTGGTTGGAGCTTGTGCATTGTTGGTTTTACATATTTGTGAAGAAGATTGTAAACCATGGCTTCCACCTCTTGTTTAGATATTGATAAGTTCAATGGCACTGGCTACGAGATGTGGAAGCTGAAGATGGAGGATCTCCTTGAAGAGAGAGATCAGTGGTTGCCAGTTTCAAGTGAAAAGAAACCATAATCAACATCTGATAAATATTGAAATAAAATGGACAAGAATGCACAAGGAACCATTCGATTGTGTCTTGTAGATTTCATCCTCTTGAATGTTTCAGAAGAATCTACTGCGTTCAAGTCGTGGAGGAGAATCTAGGTGAAATCTATCAAACTAAAAGTCTAACTAATAAGTTGTATCTCAAAAGATATTTGTATTCTTTGAAAATGAAGAATGATGATTCTATTGCAAAAAATAATAATGCTTTTAATATGATTCTAGATACCTAAAATTGTCCTAGCCTACAAACTAGCATTTGAACACTAATATTCATCTTTCCCTAATGATTAAATAATGTTCAATTATTTAATTACTGTCTAAAATCATATTTCCATTATTAATTAAATGAATTTATTTTAGTTAATTAACTCATTTAAAATTATATCTTTAATTATTTATTCTTCTTGATTAAATAAATAAATCTTATTTGTTTAATTATGTTGCTAACTTAACTTATTCTTCTACTTTAATTAAATAGTTATCAATTAATTATTTAATTAAAAAATCAACCCCCTTCTAAATTAAATAATTATCTTTAATTACCTATTTCCCATCATGTATAAGTTAAATAATATTAAATATTATTTAATCCTCTTTCCACTTCTAAACTAAATAGTTATCTTTAATTATTTACTTTCTCTTTTTCCTCTCAACATTATCCATTAATAAATAATATTTTATTTATTAATTAAATATTATCTTGCACGTTCCTCCAATAATTAAATTAATTGATTATCCTCTCATGCATTATTTCCTCAAATGTAACAACTACTTTCTTCTGGTCAACTGAGTAACCAATGTTAGTTGACTATCCAATCTATTTGGTTAACTGATCAATTAATTCTCTTAACTAATACGCTCTCCCAGTCAACTAAAATCAATTATTCAATCTATCTAGTGAACTATTCAATAAAATTAAGTTCACTCCCACTCACTTCTTGTCTACATTGGAGTTAACTTTTTAATCTATTTCTTCTCAACGGACCTTGACTGTTGATCCTGATCATTCACCTCTTCATCCCAACTGTTGATTCAATTTCTTGAAGTCTATATAACAACCCTCATCCTTCTCATAATCTACCTAAAATTTTCATAGTGAAGCCCTGGGAATTTAATTCTTGAGTGATTGAGAAGTATTTTCATCTTATATAGGTCATCCTTATTATCATTGATTTAAAGCTTTAACAAACATGGATAATTTGTATTGATCCAAACAATCCAACATTCATTATCAATATGAATATACTCCGACATGGGATGGTAAAATTGTAGTCTTTTGAATTCGTTTATGTTCTCTTTTATTAATAACATTGCTTGTTGAATTCATTTATTTTCAATTTCATTTCATGAGTAGGTTGGGATTCATCTTGTTTTGAATTGATTTGTATAGATTCATTATTGTATTCCTTATGTCTCTTTTCCCTCTTACAATGATTATAAGTCAGCTTGCATCTGTATATGTTAAGATAGAAGAGGAAGATAAATATATTTTGTTGCTTTGTTCTTTACCCAAATTTTGGGAAAATCTAATTGTTGCCATAAGTGGTGGTATCACAGAACCAAAGATAGATAGTCTCATTTCAATACTTCTTTTAGAAGAGATGAGGAGAATTTGCATGAATGTAGGCTCCCAAGATACCTTGTATGTGCAAAGGAGGTCCAAAGAAAAAGGAGGGCCTAAAGGAGACAATAGAAGAGAGACAAGTCTAAAGGACATTCTAAAACCCACAAGAAGAGTAAAGTAAAGTGCTCAAATTGTGGTAAGAGAGGGCATGTGAAGGAGTGTAGAAACAAGAAAAAGAGTTTGGATAATTCCATAGAAAAGTCTTAAGAAGATAGTGATTTTGATTCTTTGTTTATTTCTACTAACACTATTAGTGATGATGCTTGGCTTATTGTTTTAGGTTGCTCCTGCCATATAAATCCTCACAAGGTATTACTTCATATTCATCTTATGATGAGGGATAATTTTTCCTTGGTGATAACATCACAAAGAATATTGTTGGTAAGGGAAAGGTAAAGTTTTGTTTTAGTGATGGAAGGATTAAAATCCCTGATTATGATTTACATATTCTAGGACTTGCGATAAATTCACTTTCAATATCCAAGTTGAATGATTTTGGAATGCATGTGACATTTGACAAGTCTGGTTGCAGGTTGGTAAGGGGGATTTTGGTGATTGATAAACGATATCAGATAGGGACTTTGTTTAGGCTTAATGATTCCACTTTTTTTAATTTTGTCAGTATAATTGGCACTGAAAATACATGTATTTTGTGCACCATAGATTGGGTCACATAAGTGAAAAGGGTCTTAAAACCATTTTGAATAAAAAATTGGTTGATAGTATGTCTGATTTTTTTTGGTAAAAAATGATTTTTGTGAGAATTGTGTGTTTGGTAAATATAATAGATCATCATTTCCTAATGGGACTAATAAATCTAATAGATTATTAGAGATCATTCATTTGGACGTGTTTGGAGTAGTGGATGTTGACAGTTTTATAAAATCTTGTTATTATGTTACTTCATTGATCATGTGTCAAGATACACTTGGATTTATTTTATGCATGCAAAATATGAGTTTTTCACTATGTTTAAGGAATTTAAAGCCTTATTTGAGAAGAAAATAGATTATGAGATAAGAGTGTTGAGATCTAACAATGGGGGTGAATATTGTTCTAGAGAATTTGATGAGTTCTATAAGCATGTAGGTATTGTTCAACAAAAGACTACTCCTTATAATCCTCAACAAAATGGGGTGGCATAAAGAATGAATTGAACCATGATGGAAAGAGCTAGGAGCATGTTGAGTGGTGCTAAGAGCGATAGATGCTTTTGGGTAGAATCTGTAAGTATTGCATGCTATTTGGTTAATAAATCTCCTTGTTCAACTCTTGTTGATAAAAATCCTTATGAAGTGTGGATATGTAGAAAGCCTTTTGTTTCACATTTAAGGGTCTATGGTTGTGAGGATTTTGTTCATGTGCCTCAAGATAATCATTCTAAGCTAGATACAAAAGCACAAAAATGTATCTTTGTTGGTTAAAATGAGAATGTAAAAGGCTATAAGCTTTGGAATCCACTAACCTGTAAAATGGTTCTTCCTAGAGATGTGATTTTTAGGGAGTTTAGAGCGTACTCAGGTGAAGAAAAACCAAAGGAGAAAGATAAGAAAAAAATAGTGCACTTCAAGACAAAGAACTAAAAGTAGGAAGATACACATGTGGAAGAACAACTAGATGGATTAGACGATGGAGAAGAAGAAGAGGGTTTAGAGAGTTCAAATCATGTGCAGGATGAGCATATAGAAGAAGAAGAGCATAAAGAACCCCTTACTAATACCTTGAGAAGATCCACAAGACTATGAAATCTAGTTGATAGGTATATCCCATCCAATTTCTATTATGTATTTTCTTTGTTGAGTACTAATGATGAACCTAGATCCTACAGGGAGGCTCTTTCTTTAGAAGAAATTAGGTCTTGGATGTAGGCCATGTAGGAGGAGATGATGGCTTTGGATAGTTGTGATACCTGGGATCTTGTGATTTTGCACAAAGGAAGGAAGACCATTGGTTACAAGTGGGTATTTATAAATAAATTTAGAGTAGATGGTTAGTTAGAGTGATACAAGCTTAGATTGGTGGCCAATGGCTATTCCCAGAGAGAGGGAGTTAATTTTAATGAAATTTTCTCTCTTGTTGCTAAGTTAACTTATATTAGATTCTTATTATCTGTTGCTACTACTTATGATTTTAAAATAGAGAAAATAGATGTTAAAACTGCTTTCTTGCATGGGGATCTTGAGGAATAAATTTACATTTGATATCCAAATGGTTTTGTTGTGATACGAAAAGAACACTAGGTTTGCAAGTTAAAGAGATCTTTATATGGTTTGACACATTCACCCAAGATGTGGTACTAGAAGTTTGATTCCTTTGCATTAAATTTGGGTTTTGTTAGAAGTGAAGAGGATCATTGTGTTTATATTAAGGTTATTGATGATCAGATTCTAATAATTATCTTGCATGTTGATGACATGTTGTTTATGGGTAACAACAAGGTGATGATTAGGGAGGTTAAGACTCAACTTTCTAGAACATTTGATATGAAGGATTTGGTGGATGTAAAATGTATCCTTGGGATGGAGATCAGTAGAGATCAGGTTCATAGAAATATTTGGTTAAGTTAGAGTATGGTGATACCATTTTGCAAAGGTTTAATATGCATGATTGTAAACCAGTCAATATTCCATTTTCGATCAGTATTAAGTTGAGTTTAGAAATGTGTCCTAATTCTAATGATGATATTGAAGAGATGTCTAAAGTTCCTTACGATAGTGTCATTGGTAGTTTGATGTATGTAACGGTTTGCACTAGAATAGATTGTAAGAGAGGGGGACCAACCACTGCAAGGCCCCAGGTCACAAAAGGCTGAGAGCAGTATGGCTGCCCTAACTTACCTCAGTTAAAGGGAATGTTAGGATAGGCAGGATGAGAATGATGAGGACTATAAGGTCCTTCAATCACCCTACAAACCTGAGAGTTGAAAGGAGACTAGGTGAGCTATTTTTTAGGGTCGAATCTATGTCTCAGATAGTTCTTTGTCAGAGGACAAAAGCATGGTTCTGAGATGACATCGTGACGCATTGGCATCCATACAACCAGTAAACCAAGGAAACAAGGTCTAAGATCTAAGAAACAAACTAAAAACCTAGTTTAAGAGTTTCTAAAGGTGCAAAATAACACTATGAAATGTGAGACATAAAGGCGAATATGATAAATGAAGTATATTATCGCAAGAGTTATGAAGACGATCTCATACAATAACCTTTTCGCCAGCTTGCTCCAAGATCTCTCCACCTACAAATAGAAAAGAGGGAAAATTTTGGGGGGATTTTTAGGGGTCTACCTTAGTCAGACCCCCATTTTGGTGTTTCCACCTCCACAGACAACCAAGTTTGCAACGATGTAGAAATAATGATAAAGAAAGGAAATACATGAAAAGTACACAAAACACTACAAAACAATAATGTGCTAGCTCAACCAAGTAATAGAAAAGATAAGTGAGGAGCTTACCACCTCTGTACAAAGTGCTCAAGGTTAGTGGAGGAGAAAGATGAGAGGAAATCAACCCTCTACTACAATGGAACTGTCCTACACTTGCTCTATTGAAGTGATGGAGTGATGGATTGCTGCTATGGAGTGTGAAATGTTGTTGCAATGCTTGATGTGAATGAATGAAGTTGTGTGAGATTTCCAAGAGATCAACCAACCATCAAATGAAGGAATGGGAGGTGCATATGAAGAAAGGAGTTCAAGAAATGACCATATTCAAGTCAGCCAACCAAAGGGAGGTGTTACACTTCGACTTCCAATAGGAAGTGTAACATCTTTACAGAATCCAACTGTAAGAATCTTCTAGGGATGTAAGCACACTGCACAAACATCTGCATGCCACGTAGGTGTCCCTGATAGAAAACCTCCAACAACATGCAAAACAAGCACCAAGTGGAATTGGAACAACGGGGGTATGTGGAATTAAGCCTCCAAGTTTGGTTTTCTAAAGTGGAGATGTGTAAAAGGGGAAATTGCATTAGGGGTACAAATTCGCTCTACATTTTCCCCCCATTTTAGTGAGCATGAACACTGATGAGTGCTTCGGTAAAGTAGATCGAAGAAGTAGTAAGGTTAGAGATGTATACCTGAACTATTGAGGAAGTAGATAGCAGTCTAGAAAACCTGAAAGTGTAGGACACAAAAGTACTTCATAACTCCATAGATCTATAAAGTTGCAGAATGAAAGTGCCTCACAACAAACCTGCAAGGGAGGTATCCTTCAAGAAATCTCACATGAAGGAAACCAAGAAAATCGCCTTACAGACCTATAGACCTACAAGGAAGGTATCCCCCAAGAACTCTCACATGAGGGAGACTGAATAAAGAGGACTCTGCAGAGTCAAGAACAACAAAATGTTTACCCACAGATAGAACACATCAGAAAATGAATGCATAGGCCAATGAAAGGATAGTCACGTAGACCATCTCCAAGTTGGAAGACTTTCAAAGGGGTCACTCAAGAACCCTTCAAAATGAAGAGGGGTCCACTCAAGGGATGCGCTGTTTGAAAAGTGAAGTCTAGTCTTGTTTCCCCCAAGCTAGATGTGAAGATATGAAGAGGATCTAGTTGATCTAACCCCGAGTTGGACGTCATATAACTCATTAGAGATAGAAGCTTTCGAAGGGGTCCCTCAGGAACCCAACATGAAAAGAAAGGGTCCACTCAAGGGATGCACTATTCAAAATCCAATGTATTCTTTCTCGAATCAATTCATTATCAAGGAATCCTTTTGAAAGATGTTCACTTCATCAAGGAATTTGAAAGGAAGAATATGTCCCCATGCGAGGGGAAGATCAAAGGTGTTCTCTCTTCAAAGGAAGGTTTCCAAATCCTTTCTTTACAAACCCATGATGAAGGAAACAGGTTATGTTAGGGTTTCAAGTTGAGAATGCAATCCTACCAAAGAAGTGTTTGGAGGACCTTTGAGAAAAGATTTGCTGGCAAAAAATGCATTTTCTAAAGACCAACAGATGTAGAAGTGGTGTTGTCACACATAAAAAGAAAAAATCAAGCAAAGAAGAGAGAAAGATAAAGATAAAGCAAAAGAAGAGAGAACATGAACAAAGGGCACAGGGGGATCTGGTTTTGTGGGGTCATATCTACCTTTATTTATATATAGTAGGTAACCGTGGTGTGAGGAAAAAGATCAAGAAGAATGCACAAAAGATAAAGTAAATTTTTTTTTTGGGTCAACATGGGGAAGGAAGCCTAAATGCTCCCAACACTTTTCATCATCCCCAATTTGTCGAAAGTCAATCACAAACATGGAAGAATTATGATACACATAGAGGAAGGTTTACAAAAAAATTTCGACGCCTTTATCCAAGCACCAACAGGGGAGAGAAGGGTCATCCAAACACATAACAGGATCATGGGGAAGCACATCACAATAGACACACATATAATATAGAGATCAAGAAGAGGGTCTCCCCCTAACACTAGTCAACTAGGAGGTCATTAGCTTCCCACTCTAGATCATCATAAGGGGAAGGATGATGTGCTTGTAGTGGAGTAATGTTAAGGGGAGGTGCTTTGAACCCTCCCGCAACAAGGGCTAAGGAAGAAGGACCTGTGAGGTATCTGTCACTCAAATCTTGTGGGTCTAAGGTCAATGACCTTGTGAAGATTGGTAACAAGGTCAAAAATTCATCCATCGAGTTAAAAATACACTTAATGGGAGTGCCATGTTTCACCTCGATGGACAAAGGAGTTTGCACCCGAGGTTCACTGCTAGACTCATCGAGAGATTCAGGGGCGGTGACAAACTCGGGAGAGGCTAGGACCAGTTCTGTTATTAAGACAAAACAAGTTAGTGCAGGACCGCCTTTCAGGGAAGGCGAGCTCCTCTTATTTCCTCCATTGCTGGAGGGACCACTCTCTGCCTTTTTCCTTGTTGGAGGAGGCGAAATCCCCACAAACGAAGCAAGAAAGGTAGAGGGAGAGGAGGAAAGAACTGCAATAGATACAATCAAAATGTTAATCATATCTATGGGTTTCAGAAAAGGTGAGACATTTGGAATGAACATCAACAAAGGCAACTCCATGGAAGGAGCAATGAACACTTGCACCTAACCAGGCGCATGTGTGCTTGCAGCGGAAGCTGAAAGTGATATGGAGCTAGTTTGGATAGACACAAAAGGGAAGAGGGAGGAGGACATTGTAGGAGGTCTTGATATAGGAGCGATCTTCTCCTCTCCTTTCTTTTGTAAGATAGATTTCTCAGCTAGAAGATCCTTTTGTTGACGCTTGCGCTCACGTGTAAGGCGGTTTTTGTGACTCTTTAAACCAGAAGCTTGAGGTTGCAAAGGAACGAAGGGTTCTTGTTTAGCCATGGGGGTGTCCTCCACAACTATTTATAGTGGAGGGACAAACTCCTTGATGGGAGCAGGAGGAACAGGTTTAGAAATGACTAGGGGAATCAATTCTAGTGCCTTGGTAGTGGGCCTCTTCTCGTTCGTGGAAAGAGGTCACGGGGCAAACTCTTTTCGTGAGCCTTTTTTTTCCATATAAATAATACCAAGGTCTAGGAGATCCATTAGGGAGATTTGATATTCTGATGTTGGGTCTACGCCAAGAAGGCACCATTGGACTCAGCAGGTAGAAATCAGGCTTGTTCATCCAATACTCCTTCAAAGAAAGGGGAGTAGATGAGGCGGCTCAAGAAGGAGTGGGCTTCTCCTTTCCCTTTTGGGAGGAGAAGGTAGTTGGCTTCTTTTCAACTAGAAGGGTCAACTTTGACTGTTCCTTGCCTCCAATTTTATACTTAATGTAGTTCTTATAAAGTAGATCTATTCTTGGTGGAAGCAAACTAAATGGAGCGGGCTAAAAGTGATCCAATGAATATCCCCCACGAGACACCATAGGCTGGTATCTAGTATCATGCACCATGTGCACGAAACCTTCAAGGGAAAACTTAACACTTATGGATTATAGAGGCAATCCTATTCATGGAAGTCAACCATGATATGCCTAACTTCACCTTGAATAGGTTTGACTCAGGAATAACATCGAAAAACACTTTCCACATTCCTAGGTCCAACTAGGACATACATCGTTATCGATCCATAGGGTTTAAGGGAAAGACCGTCATGCGTACAGATGATGGACTTTGTTTTTTCATATTCCTCCATTTACAAGGAGCTCAAGAATAGAGTCTCCACCATGATGACATTCACTCTACTTACGAGATTGACTAAGACCCCTATCACAATGTTGCCATTGAGGTGAGCGGTAATGTAGAGCAGAGGAAGTTTGTTGTTTGTTAGTAAATCTTGCGAAGTGAATGTTATATCTAGTGAACTAGTCGCAAGATGAGGAGAGGGAGTAATAGTCACCATGTTAATGTAGGCTCCAGGCTAGGAAACCAAATTAGAGGGATTCATAATCATGTTAGCAGAATGCAATGGAAATAGGTCCGTGTATATCTGTAATTCACTATTAGCTTTCACCACTGATATGTTCATTTTTTGCTTACTTTCATCAAGATGAATAGTACCATCCTTGATGAGATCCTATATTTCATGACATAGGCACATGCAACATTCGGTATCGTGTCTGTTAACCCAATGGTATTGAAAATAGGTATTTGCTTCATACCAATTAGGATATGGTTCCCTAACTGGTTTTGGAGTTTGCAAACTAACAATATTATCTTTCAACAAATTCTGTAAGATAGACGAATAAGACTCTGATAGCTACATGAAATTTCGATCGCATCTGAGGCTGTTGTTATCCATAGTGGCTACTACATTCACAATAGATTTTCCTTTTCCAAAGATTGATACAATGGACTTTCCCTCCTGTCGGGAGCGCGAGGATGATCCCTCAAACTGAACTATCATCTATTTGAAGGGAAAAGAATGCGGATCTACTGACCCAACAGTGTGGAATACATTCCCTTAACACCAATACAATAGGGGAGAGAAGCAAAAACTGATTCTAATAGCTTCTAAAACTACTTGAGATGAATACAACCATTAAGAGATATCATTCAGACAAAGAATTCATAGATTGACACAAAAATTTATGTTGGAAAACCTTTCCAGGTCAAAAACCCACCACACAGAACAAGACTCTTGTATTATAGTATTAGAAACAAATACATACAATTTCCAGTCTTCTCTGTAAAACTTACAAATGCCCAGAGAGATTCGGATTAACTGTTACAATGTTTTCACAACATACAGATCGAATCACCTCTCTTCAAGAACACATGTTCTTTTGTTTCGTTTCCTCTTCAACTCACGACTTCAAACTTGCTCTGCAACTTATGAGAAATAGCACATCTCTCATCCATATGTAGCCGACTCAGAAGAGTCCTACACAACAATGAAGTCCATCCTCAAATCATGCATCTGGTCGGATATGATAGATTTCCCTAAAACGAGCCGACTTTGCATTCAAGGCCATTACTCAAAATGGTTGAGTTCGCCACCCTTTGTTGACAATGTAACTGCCACAATAACTATTTTGGTTTCCATTCAATCACCATTTAGATAGGTGCCACATGTCCAAGACCCATTGGTAATCGTAGCTGACAAAACTACCAAAATGGTCAAACAGACACCGAGCGTGTCCAAGACTTTCAAGTCATTCTAACATTGCCGGAGCCAGAGTCAGAATGGGAGTCGAAATAGGACTCCATCGAAATTACAGGTTTAGGAACCATTTCGGTTCCGAATCCACCCACAGCAAAGAGGAACTCACCAGATACAGTTCTAACCAGGCTAAGTCAACCCGAGGTCAAACCAAGACGGGAACACAAAAGACCGGAGTCAGAGTAGGAATAGAAAACAAGACTTCACCAAAAAGTCCAAAATTAGGAAACAATCTGGTTTCGGTTCTACCTCCGCCAACAATAAGAAAAAACAATCTAGAACCTGGACTAAGCAGAGGAAAACACCCCGAGGAGAATCCAAACAACCAGAAGAACCTGATTGTAAAAGCAGGAGTTGGACTCGGACTCAGACTCAGAGTCAGAACAAAAACTGAAACAGGAACATGGCAAACAAACATTTCCAAATTCCAAAACTAGTTCCGCCTTCACCAGAACTTGTGAAGCAAAGCAAGAAGAACAAACGGTAGGAAGCAGAGTCAGAGTCGGAACGAGAACAAAATCCCAGAACTAGGCATACAAAACAATGCCAAGTTCCATTCTGGTTCCGCCTCCGCCAGAAACTGTGAAGCGAAACTAAGAGTCTAGACAAAGGGAAGCGAAGCTGGAGACGGAGAGGGAACAGAAACCTAGAACTAGGAAAATGGAACAATGCCAAGTTCCATTCTGGTTCCGCCTCTGGTAGAACTTTGCAAACAACACAAAATCACCAAGGCATGAAAACGAGGGCTTCAAGCTGGAAGTTGAGACATAATTTCTCAACAATCTCCCACTTGGTGAACACTTCCAGCTTCATCAAAACATCAAACCTTACTGTCTATCATAGGCCCCAAGGCCCATCGATTCTGTGCATCATCTGAACTTGTCTGTGCTAACCGGCTTTATCAAGGCATCTGCAACATTATTCAAGGTGTCAACCTTATCTATACTGACCTTGCCATCTTCAACCATATCCCTCACAAAGTGATATTGCACATCTATGTGCTTGGTCCTGGCATGGAAGGTCATATTTTTTGCCAAACAAATGACACTTTGATTGTCACAGCAGATTGAAATCTTCCCGACATTAAATCCAATGTCTGAACACAAACGCCTCAGCCACACTGCCTCCTTGCAAGCATGAGTTGCTGCCATGTACTTTGCCTCTGTCATGGATAAAGAAACTATAGCTTGTCACTTGCTCATCCAACTAATTGCTCCACCATTAAGCATGAAAGTGTATCCACTGGTGGATCTTCTACTGTCAATGTCCTCTGCCCAATCAAAGTCAACATATCCCTAAATGCAAAGAGCCCTTTGTGATGCAACCATACTGCCATGGTAACACAAAGCATAATTCGAAGTACCCTTCAAATACCTGAACACTCTCTTTACAGCATCCCAATGTGATCTCCCTGAATTTGCCATGAAAGGGCTTAGAACTCCCATTGCTTGGCCAATGTCTGGTCTTGTGTGGACCATAGCATACATTAAACTGCCTACTGCACTTGCATAAGGCACACTAGTCATGTCCTCCATCTTAGTAGCTGACTTTGGATAGTCTTTAGCAGATAGTTTCAATCCTTGCATGATTGGTACAACTAGCTGCTTGCAATCAGTCATGCTAAACCTCTCTAGAATGGTTTTCACATACTTACTCTAACTGAGCCAAAGCTTTCTGCTTGTTCTATCCCTGGTTATCTCCATCCCAAGAATGTACCTTGCTGCTCCAAGATCTTTCATTTTAAACTTAGCAGACAATTGAGTTTTAAGGTCAAAAATCATAGCCTTGCTATTACCAATGAATAACATGTCATCCACATACAGAGTAATAACAAGCACATGATCATTCTCACATTTATAATAAATGCAATGATCAGATTTTGATCTAACAAACCCAATTGACAACACAAATGTGTCAAATTTCTGGTACCACATTCTAGGAGATTGCTTTAGACCATAAAGAGATTTATTTAACTTGCAAACCAGATTTTGTTTACCTTTTTCAACAAAATGATTAGGCTAGGTCATGAAGATTTCTTCTTCCAGCTCACCATGGAGAAAAGCAGTCTTCACATCCATCTGCTCAATTTCAAAGTCATACACAACTGCCAATGACAACAAAAATCTGATAGATGTCAGCTTTGCTACAGGGGAAAAGATCTCTCCATAATCAATTCCCTCAACTTGGGAAAAACCCTTTGCAACCAGTCGTGCCTTATACTTCTCTACACTGCCATCAAGGCCTGTCTTCCTTTTGAATATCCACTTGCAGCCAACAGGCTTTTGCGCTTTAGGCAGTGGTACCAACTTCTAGGTATCATTCTTTTTCAAGGAATCCATCTCCTCATTCATGGCTTCTAGCCACGACTTTGAATCAGGCATGCTAATTGCTTCTTTCATAGTCCTAGGCTCATTAGTGCTGGTTATTAAAGCATAAGCACAATTTGAATCTAACATAGAGAAACCATACCTATCCGGTTGCCTTTTTCTCATGTAGATCTCCTTAGAGGCTGAGGTTATTCTTCATCATCAGAACTCCTAGAGCTACTTGATCTCTCCTCAGTCTTAGGTACACCATGCAGCTCTTCCCTTTTTGGAGTTTGGGGAATCTCAACTGCATCCTTCTTCTTGTCACTCTGATTTGTCTCAAGCTATTGATCACTTACTAGAGGTTTCAGCTCATGAAATATCACACTTTTTCTATACAAAACCTTCTCAGTAATAGGGTTCCAAAGCTTGTATCCTTTCACACCATCTCTAGCCGATGAGAATACATTTCATAGCCTTGTTGTCCAATTTAGATCTCTTTTCATTCGACACATGAACATATGCCTCACAGCCAAAGACCTGGACATGCCTTAGTGAGGGTTTCTTGTCTGACCATGCTTCCAAAGGTGTCTTGTCAACAAGAGCTAAATAAGGAGATCTATTTATTAGATAACATGCTATAGCAACAACCTCAACCCATAACTTCTGCTCTAGACCAGCACCACTCAACATACTCCTTGCCTTTTCCATCAACGTCTTGTTCAACCTCTCAGCAACTCCATTTTGCTGTGGAGTGTAGGGGGTTGTCTTATGCCTTTTAATTCCATGACCAGTGCAATACCTTTCAAAATCTATAGAACAAAACTCACCTCCATTGTCTATCCTTAAACAATTTATTTTCCTTATAGTCTAATTTTCTACCAAAGATTTGAACTCTTTAAACCGACTGAACACTTTTTATTTACTTTTAAGAAAGTATACAAATGCCCTTCTCGAACAGTCATCAATAAAAGAAACATAATATCTAGACTTCGATAACAAAGGAACATTAACTAGACCAAACACATCAGAGTGAACATAATCCAGTATACCAGAAGATTTGTGAGGTCTAGATGAGAAAGAAACACAGTGTTGCTTTCCATAGATACAATATTCACAGAAATCAAACTCAAGGTTACAATCATCAAGCCCTTCTACAAGGTTTTCAAACCTTTCTCACCAATGTGACCAAGTCTATGATGCCATAACATAGTCTTCTCTGCTAGGAGTTTTACCTCCAAAGCATTTGTAGATAGAGAAGAGTCTTCATCTTTCTCTATAGGTGCAGAATTACATGACTTTACAGAGGCACTGTTACAAAGAATAGGTCATGCATCTAGTTTGTACAGAGTGCCAGTATGAACACCCTTAGCTAACACCATTGCACCTCTAGCCATTTTGCTTCCCTTACTAGAAAAATAAACTTCTACGCCAGCATCATTTAACTTACTAACAGAAAGAAGATTTCGAGCCAAACCTGGGATGTGGAGAACACCACCAATTCCTTTGACTCTCCCATCAGGAAACTAAATTCTGAACCTTCCTTTGCCAATAATCTCCAGCGTTGAATCACTTTCCAAGTATACCTTTCCACCATCATACTTCTCATACTTTGAGAACCAATCTCTATTGGATGTCATGTGAAAAGAGGCACCTGAATCAACCAACCAAACATCATCAGATGCTTGAGTTGTCAAGGCTGCTACAATGAAGGTATCTGCATCACTTTGAGAAGATTCATTGTTAGAAGCATTCTTCTTCTTCTTCTCCTTGCAGTCCTTCCTGATATGACCAGGTTGCCCACAGTTCCAACACTTTACCTTGAAATTTTTACTAGGAGACTTTGATCTCCCTTTAGACTTGGATTTCGACTTGTTATCTTTCTTCTTCCCTTTATCCTTTGTTCTACCTCGAACAGAAAGAGCATCTTTGGCCATCTCAGAAGATTTCCTTTGCATTTCTTCAGATAGAAGTGAAGCAACCACATGATCCATCTTGAAAGTAGTGGTTGTGCTTCCAATAGCCATCACAAGATGATCCCAACTGTCAGGTAATGAACACAATAGGAGCATCCAACAATCCTCCTCCTCTATTTTTACACCTACAGATGCTAGCTGAGTAACACTCATATTAAATGAGTTCAGATGGTCTACAATAGATGCACCTTCGTCCATCTTCAAGGAGTACAACTTCTTCCTCAGGAACAACTTATTTACCAGGGACTTTCCCTAATAAATGTCACCAAGTTTCTTCCACAAAGAAGCTGCAGATGTTTCCTCATAAACATTCAGGAGCACAGAATCGGCTAGACTCAGTATTATCAATCCTCTTGCTTTTCTATTAGCAAGATACCAAGCTTCTTGGGTCATAGTTTGTGGCTTAGTTCTAGATACTACAATCCAGAGGTCTCTATCCACAAGCAAGTCTTCTATCTTGAGTTTCCATAACTCAAAATTGCTGCCATTAAACTTCTCAATGTCTATCCTACCAGATGTACTCACCATCTAACAATAGAAACAAGTTTAACAATGAAACTCTCCCACTGAAATAGTATTAATGCAAAAAAATAATTCACCCTAGCAAGGATACGAACTGGCCAAGCTCTGATACCACTTTGAAGGGATAAGAATGCGGATCTACTGACCCAATAGTGTAGAATACATTCCCTTAATGCCAATACAACAGGGGAGAGAAGCAAGAACTGATTCTAATAGCTTCTAAAACTACTTGAGATGAATACAACCATTAAGAGATATCATTCAGACAAAGAATTCATAGATTGACACATAAATTTACGTGGGAAAACCCTTCCAGGTCAAAAACCCACCACACAGAACAAGACTCTTGTATTACAGTATTAGAAACAAATACATACAATTTACAGTCTTCTCTGTAAAACTTACAAATGCCCAGAGAGATTCAGATTCATTGTTACAATGTTTTCACAACATATAGATAGAATCACCTCTCTTCAAGAACAAACGTTCTCTCCTTTCATTTCCTCTTCAACCCGCGACTTCAAACTTGCTCTGCAACTTATGAGAAATAGCACATCTCTCATCCATATGTAGCCAACTCAGAAGAGTCCTACACAACAATGAAGTCCATCCTCAAATCATGCATCTGGTCGGATTTGACAGATTTCCCTAAAATAAGCCGACTTTGCATTCAAGGCCATTACTCAAAACGGTTGAGTTCACCACCCTTTATTGATAATGCAACTACCACAATAGCTATTTTGGAATCCGTTCAATCACCATTCAGATAGGTGCCACACGTCCAAGAACCATTGGCAATCGCAGCTGACAAAACTACCAAAATGGTCAAACAGACACCGAGTGCATCTAAGACTTTCAAGTCATTCTAACACTATCAGAGCTGAAGTTGGAATGGGAGTCGAAACAGGACTCCACCGAAATTACAAGTTCAAGAACCATTTCAGTTCCGCATCCACCCATGGAAAATAGGAACTCACCAGATACAGTTCTGACCAGGGTAAGTCAACCCGGGGTCAAACCTAGATGGGAACACAAAAGACCGGAGTCGGAGTCAGAGTCAGAGCAGGAACAGAAAACAAGACTTCACCAAAAAGACCAAAATCAGGAAACAATCTAGTTCTGGTTCCACCTCTGCCAATTGCAAGAAACAACAATCCAAAACCTGGACTAAGCGGAGGAAAACACCCCAAGGAGAATCCAAACAACCAGAAGAACCAGATCGTAAAAGCAAGAGTCGGACTCGGAGTCAGAACAAAAACTGAAATAGGAACATGGCAAATAGACATTGCCAAATTCCAAAACTAGTTCCGCCTCCGCCAGAACCTGTGAAGCGAAGCGAGAAGAATAGATGGTAGGAAGCGAGGTCAGAGTCGGAATGAGAACAGAATCCTGGAACTAGGCAAACAAAACAATGCCAAGTTCCATTCTGGTTCCACCTCCGCCAGAAATTGCAAAGTGAAACTAAGAGTCCAGACAGAGGGAAGCGGAGCTGAAGACGGAGAGGGAACAGAAACTTGAAACTAGGCAAATGAAACAATGCCAAGTTCCATTCCGGTTCTGCCTCTGGCGGAACTTTGCAAACAAAACAAAATAACCAAGGCATGAAAATGAGGACTTCAAGTTGGAAGTTGAGACATAATTTCTCAACACTATTGTTACTTCAGTACGACCACACACAGATGTGCAAAAGAAGGGTATTTCATAAGGACAAAATTCTCTTGCGAAGGACTTTGTAATTTCCCTATGAATACCTTCTGCACATCAGAGTCAGTTAATGGGTACAATATTTGTGAAAACAATGCCTGATAGCATGCTATGAAATCAATAATATTCTCACTATCCCCTTGTTTATATCGAACAAGGTCAGAGAACGTCATCTTAGGCCTGATGTTGGCTTGGAACTGTCACAAGAACTAGTTCACAAGCTGATCAAACATAAAGATGAAATTGTTAGGAAAGGAACAGTATAATTCAAGTGTTGTATCCTTTAGGGATTGAGGGAACAATTTTTCCATCAAGGCATCATGATGGAAGAATTCTGTAGATAAGGCATTAAAAGTGGACACATGTGTTTGTGGGTCCCGCTTGCTACCATATTTTTCAAATTTAGGAATCTCCATCCCTTGTGGGAAATGAGTGTTTAGAATTGCTATCGACAATGGGTTATGCTAGAAGAAGGGCTAGAAGATAGGCTGGGCGAAAGCTTGGGAAAGGTTTGCCAGCTAGTTTTGCATCTTCCCCATATTCTGAAAAAGGGTATTTAGAATCAGATCATTAGACAACACAGGACCAGTGGAACCACTACCGGAGCCATCACAAGAACCACCATCGTGACTACTACTGAATCCACCATTGATGCCACCGCCACTGGTGTGACCTCCGTCAGAGCCACCACCTCTTCCAAAGACACCACCATGACCTCCACTGGAACCACTCCTACTGGTAACACCTCCGCTGCTGAAGTTACAATGCCAAAGCCTTTGCCAATTATCCCACTAAATCCCTCACCACCGGGGACAACAGGAGGGGGGAGGTGGAAAACCAGAGGGTTTATGTTTACTCTGAAAATTTTAGAACTTTCAAAAGAAATAGGGATGCTGATGGAAGGGACCGTGTCGGCCATGGACATGGACATGGGAGGCATCAACACTCCTAACTGCCTCTCATGTTCTTCGAAGGGGCCACCTCATATCATGCTACCATGGTTTGAAGGGGCACATGATTTGGCTAGACCAGTGAGACTAGCCATTATTTCTATGTGTGTTCGATCTTTTCTTACCATATATTTTATTTCACTGATAAGTTTAGCAACTCTAGCTAGCTTTGGGTTTCTTTCCAGGTGATTTTCCAAAGCACCCAACCCTCTGCTTAGACTAGTGACATATTCAGAGGGAATGTGGATGGCTTCATGCTCATCAATGGAGGATGATGTAGGTGACATGGGAGGGGTAGGGATGTGGTCAGTTTCATCAAATAATTTAGACTCGCCCTGTGACACCTTCTCTTGCGTGGAAATATTAACCACAGAACCAGAGAAAAGACCAGTAGTGAAACTTGAAGAAACCTTTGTCTTCTCCATCAAAAGGTGTCACAAACTTCTTCTAGCAATATACCCAGAGGTTGTGAATTGGGGTGTGATGCTTATAAACCTTCACAACACATAGGAGTGTAACGATCAAGGGTTACAAGAGAAAAAGCCTAGAACACTGACAGACAAGCATACATTGGTTCACATCGGGTTCACCAAAAATGTAAGAGGGGACCAACCACTGCAATGCCCCAGGTCACAAAAGGCTGAGAGAAGTATGGTTTCCCTAACTTACCTCAGTTAAAGGGAATGTTAGGATAGGATGGATGAGAATGATGAGGACTATAAGGTCCTTCGATCACCCTGCAAACCTGAGAGTTGAAAGGAGACTAGGTGAGTTAGATTTTATTTTAGCGTCAACTCTATGTCTCAGATAGTTATCTGTCAGAAGACAAAAGTGCAGTTCTGGGATGACAACATGGTGCATTGGCATCTCTCAGGTGCGCTGGCATCCATATGACTAGAAAAATAGGGAGAAAAGGTCTAACCTCTGAGAAACAAACTAATAGCCTAGTTTAAGAGTTTTTAAAGGTGCAAAATAACATTATGAAATGTGAGACATAAAGAAAAATATGATAAATGAAGTATATTACCGTGAGAGTGACGAAGATGATTTCATACAATAACCTTTTCGCCAGCTTGCTACAAGATCTCTCCACCTACACACTAAAAAGAGGGAAAATGTTGGGGGGATAATTAGGGGTCTGCCTCAATCAGACCCCCATTTGGTGTTTCCACCTCCAAAGACAAGCAAGTTTGAAACGATGTAGAAATAATGATAAAGAAAGGAAATACAAGAAAAGTACACAAAACACTACAAAACAGTAATGTGCTAACTCAACCAAGTAATAGAGAAGATGAGTGAGGAGCTTACAACCTCTGTCCAAAGAGCTCAAGGCTAGTGGAGGAGAAATATGTGAGGAAATCAAGCCTCTGCTGCAATGGAGTTGTCCTACGCTTTCTCTATTGAAGTGATGGAGTGATGGATTGCTGCTATGGAGTGTGAAATACTACTATAATGCTTGATGTGAATGAATGAAGTTGTGTGAGATTTCCAAGAGATCAACCAACCATCAGATGAAGAATGGGAAGTGAATATGAAGAAAGGAGGTCAAGAAACAACCATATTTAGGTTGGCCAACCAAAGGGAGGCGTTACACTTCGACTTACAATAGGAAGTGTAACATCTCCACAGAATCCAATAGGAATCTACCAGGGACATAAGTGTGCCATGCGAACGTCTATGTATCGCATGGGAGTATTCAACAGAAATGCCTCCACGAACATGCAAAATAGGCACCAAGTGGAATGGGAACAATGGGCTTATGTTGAATTAAGCCTCCGATTTTGGTTTTCTAAAGTGGAGATGTGTAAAAGGGGAAATTGCATGAGGGGTGAAAATTCGCTCCTATACATAGATATAGCCCAAGCAATGGGATTTTTGAGCAGGTTTATGTCTAACCCTAGTAGAGAGCATTAGAATTTTGTTAAGATGGTGTTTAGATATTTGTATGGTACTTCAAATTACTGTTTGGTTTATCATGGTACTGATAATGTGGATAAGTCATTGGACATATAAGGCTTTGTTGATGTAGATTGGGTAGGTGACTTGGATAGTTGAAGGTCCACTAGTGGATATGTTTTTACTTTATTTGGGGTGAAATAAGTTGGATGAGTAAGAAACAACCTAAATTTGCATTATCCACCATTGAAGTAGAGTATATGGCTGCTACACATGCCTCTAAGGAGGTGGTTTGGTTACACAAACTTGGTAATGGTATTGGTTTTGATTGTAGGACAATGAGGATTGGATGTGACAGTTAGAGTGTCATATGTTTAGCAAAAAATCCTGTGTATCATGCTGATACTAAGCATGTTGATGTTCAGTATCAGTTTGTGCGAGAAATGGTAGAGGCAAGTAATGTTTTGATTGAGAAGGCTAAGACTTTGGATAATGTTGTAGATTCTCTCATGAAGCTAGTGGCCACAAATAGTTCTCTTGGTGTAGGAAGGCCATGGGCCTTGATCACTGTACTTGATTACATATTTTATTTATATCTCATGGATGTAATTACAATATATAATGTCAAGTGGGAGAATGTTAGGATAGGTGACATTATAATTTCTATTCTAAGTTAATTTATGTGTCTCCATATTCCTTGGAAAGTGTTCTAGGTGACATGAGGGACAAAATATTTATTATTTATTTTCCTATGACAAATTTTAATTGCATTCAAAGAGGTGGACCCATTACAGTGGCGATTATGGAACATCTTAGGAGAATATTGCTCTTGGGTGTCCAAATTTGTGAGTGAGGACCACTTTGGTATGCATTTCCTTTCATGTTGTTTGCATGTTTTGCATGATATTGCATGGTTGGGCACCCAAGTTTTTATTTTGGTGCATGCTCTTCCATGCATCCATCATAGCCATTGATGAGTTATGGAGCACTTAGGTTTGACCAATTCTAATTGGCTATGGGTTAGGTTCCCATGTGAAGGCCATGTGATAATTTAATATTTTATTTCATGTTTATGGGTTGTCCACCAAAGGGGGTGTGGGTTTTTCTAGGTGGTTTTTCTTTTTATTTTGGGATACCATTTTTGGTATTCTCTCCCAAAAACTTCTATATATTGGAGCCTTGAGATGGTGGTTTGTAAGAGTTTGTTTGTAGGTTGCTAGAGTGACAAAGTGCTTATAGAATACAAAGAGTATTTTTGTATTGATGTACTTCCTTAAAGATTAATACAAACATTGGATCTCTTTGGGTGTGGATTTATTTCTCACAAGGGTTTCTCCATGTATATATTGTTGGAAAAAAATAATCTCTTGAGAGGGGGGTGAGTCAATAGATCAAATAAAACCTTACTTTTTAACCCTTTTAATGTAGATTAAACAAACATGCAAAGATCACACACAACTAGACATAACACCAGATATACGTGGAAAACCCAATATGGGAGAAACCATGGTGAGAATAGCTACTAGGATATACTGTCCTAAACCAACCTCACAATAAAACCTCACTGGTTATAGTTTTTAAGGGAACCAACCCTAAGGAGACACCAATCCCCTAATTTAGGAGCACCAATTCCAAGGAAGCACCCACTCCCTAACTGAGCAACAACTCAACTATCTAATGAAACCAACCAATCAGATTTACAATGTAAGAGTTATGGAGCTACAACTTCAAATGATTCAAACGAATCTAATTCCATGCTATAGACTTATTCTACAAGTGCCCAATCTCTACTTTGCTTCTATGCAAGCATACTTTCTATCTCTATTTCTGCTAACTCACCAACTCATACCTCTTCTTTGGTATTCTCTTCTCTATAATCTTCACTTCAGAACATCCTCTATTCTAACTCTCTCTTTCTCTATTTAGTAGTCTATTTTCACTTCTTCACACTTGATGTATACCCTAGATGATTTTCTCAATTACTGTCTAGGTCTTCTTCTCACAACATATATATATTGAGCTCTCTCTCATTCATCTACCTCTTTTTTTCAACTTCACAAACTTTCCTTTACCAACTAGTTTCTTCTGCACCTCGAGCCCAACACCACCAACAAAATTCAATGCATTTTCTATATTTGGTGTCAATCAAATCTAGGGTTTCATGCTTGATTGATTTGTTCCATATTTCATAGCCACCTGTGCATTAATGGCATTGTAAATTTCTTCCAATCACCAGCAAGAATGTAGCTGAGGTGGTTACTTTGTTTTCTGTGCCATAAATCCATTTTTTTAAACTAGGAGTTTCACCATTTTGTCACCTAGTCATTGAAATAATCAAATCTTTAAGCACTACTTGTTCACCTCTAGTTGATCAGACATTTATCACTTATCCAACTCACTTTAAATCACCACCATCCAATTAAACTAGCTTTAAATGATGGTAGTAGATCTTTAATAATTCATAATAATGATGTGAATCAGTTATTTGATGCAATAAATGAATTCCACCTCTTCATTCACCTAATCATTTAATAAATCTAATTCTTTGAATGTAGGTTTTCAATGTATACCTTCACACCATGATTGAATGATTACCATTTAAATTCCTTGAATTAGTTCAATAAATCATCAATCGCCATGTGTCACTTGAGGACACTTGTCATCTACCATACTTGTTGTGGGTCAGGGATCACTAATCCCTCTTACCACTTACTTGCAATGCATTACAAAGATTAACAAGAAAGTCCAAACACTTAAGTATGAAGCTTCTCCATACCTATCAGGGTTTGGCCATCGGTATTACCCTTTACCATTTACCCTCATTTACACCATCACAAACCATCACACTAACCTCTAAAAATCGAAGCACAAAACTTTGAAACATGCATGAGGTTATTGGATGTTGGGGTTCACCCTTTCATCTTACCACTTACTAGCTTTTCGGTAAGGCATAAGCCTTCCTACTGAGCTGTGATGCTCAAACATTTCCTTTGCAAGAACTACCAAACATAACCCTTTCAGGTGTTGGGGTTTTCTCTTACTTCATACCACTTACTTTCCTTTGAAAGACTTAACCCTTTCGGGTGTTGGCCTTCTGGCTTCCTCCTTTCACCATAGTTGACATTCTTGTAAAAGAAAAATCCTTAACTCTGACCCGTGAACACTAAAGCCATTCTAGGTGTTGGGGTTCGGGGTTCCTTCATACCCCTTTCTCCACTTCTTATTAAGGTTTAAACCTTAACTCCGAAGTCTGATGCCCCAATGCCCTTTCAGACTTACACCTATTTAACTCCTTTTTCTTTGTGCATTCGGTATAAGGTATTTTTGATGCCCAATGTTTGACTCCTTTTGGACTTTACACAAACCCTCTTCATTTCACTAAGGGATTCGATATAAGGTATTCCCAAAGCTCAAAGTTTGAAACCTATTAAACTTAACACATTATTTTTAGCATCTCTTTGAGGCATGCAATATAGTGTATGATTGAAGCTCCATGTCTAAACATCTACAACATAGAGTAAGCAACAAGCCTGAAGTCTAAAACCTTATCAGACTTAGATAAAAATGACTAAATCCTTCTTTCTTTAGCAAGCGATATAAGGTAAGCTCGAGGCTCGAAGCCCAAAATTTTACAATTCTTCAAGGCTTGCTTCAATGATTCCCTTTTAGTCATCAACCAACAACTCGTCATCTGATATCAGTTAGATCTCCTTTTGACATTAATGACAATCAAATTGCCAACAATCTCCCCCTTTGCCATTGATGGAAAAACCAAATGTTCTATACCAACTATACCAATTTGAATGCACATAAATCAGCATAGACCATTTTCCATAAAATAATTTCTCCCCCTTAGCAATCAACCATCTGTAGTCACAACTCACCCTTTAACATATCTCCACATATTACAAACATTGAGCATTTCGCTCAATTTCTCCCCCTTTGACATCAATGACAAAGGGAATCTTCAGAACATGTGTTGTTGTTGAAACCAATTTGTTCTCTCCTCCTTTGACCCATAATTTCTCCCCATTTATCAATATAAAGGAGTGTTTCCATGACATCTACGACCATCAAATCATTATAAATTTTGAAAAAAAAATACTTGATTTGACTTTTCTCTTTCTTCTCCAGGGACGAATAAAGTTTCTTTGAAGCTCCCCTTGGACATATTCCCTATCACTAAGAATTAGTGATGTGAGGTAGGAGAAATGACTTTGGGTGTTTCCTTCTCTGCTTTCTCTCTCCACACCTTCTTGGGTTTCTTTTATGCCTTATTTGCCATATTTTTAGGGACAAAGGAACTTTTGTTCACTTTGGAGGGCATGCTCTTCTTTTTATTCTGTACTTTTGGGCTTACAAAGTTTTCTCTATATTTCTTAGCTATGTGACCAAAATTAATGCATTTGAAGCATATTACATGTGTATCTACCAAAGGAGAAGATGATATTTTACTTACAAAATATGTACTCCTTCTAGGTACAAATCTACACTCACTAGCCCTATGACCAAACTAATTATAGGTATAACAATAACCATACAAACATGAGGGATACCTGGTCATAGAATTTATTTGTATAGGATGAGGATGTCTTCTTTGTCTTGTCTTCTTAAAATTTCTCACCCTAGTTAACCCTTATACATCATCTCCCTTGCTATCCTACTTCCTCTTCATGTCTCTAGGGAATGACTTGATGTTATTCTTCTCCTCTACATGCTTATTTTCTTCTTTTTCTTTCTTTATCCTAGTAGTTCCTTTATCTATTTTTTCATGTTTAGAGGAATTCTCCTTGCAAGCTTTTTCATTCTTAGAACCAAGATTTTCTTCTACTTTTAATTTTTCATATAAATTAGCAAATGCATTGGTAGAGGAACCCTTTCCTTTTTCAAACCCAAGGATTGAATTTCCTTTTTCTAGATTTTGTGAGTTAATTAATTCATCAAGTACTTTTGAGCCACCTTTCAAGTTTAGACCTCTGAGAATCCATTCATTAGCTTTTTCTAGTTCTTTGCTTAGAGCCACTATTTCTGCTTCCAACTTCATGCACTCATTATATTTAGACTATAGTCCATATTTGACTGCATATTCTATCCTCTTAGCTTCTTCAACTTGAGTCTTCAAGGTCATCACCATCTAATTAGATTCATCAAGATTCTTGGTTAGCTTCTCAATCTCTGTTTGTGTAATATTTTTCTATTTTTTGTTCTCCTTCCTCAACTTATTCATCATAATTTTTTCTAAATTCCATGAATAGGGATTAATTTCCCTCAACCACAAAGGAACAATCATGGTCATCATTCGAGCTATCACAAACATCAGATGAACCACTTTATTCTTCCATATTTTTTTTAAAATTTGGGAAGGGTTTATTCTTTTAACTATCATCTTCTTACTTAGAGTTATAAATTTCATCATATTGGAATTTAGAAGCAAAATGACCTATTTTACCATAGTTAAAGAATTTAAGGGTAACTTACCTCTGTATTTTCCAGAGCCTCTTCTCAATTTTTAGATGACGTTGGATTCTTCTTCACCAGTCTCAGACTTGAATGTAGATGCTTGAATCTTTTGGAATTTCTTGCTACTTTGAATGAAAATTCTCTCTTGGTGGTATCTGCATCTCCCTTTCTCATTTCATAGGCAGTTAAGGTCATGCAACTCATCAATAGTGAGGTTATCCAAATCTTGAGCTTCGTCTACTATAGAAATCTTAGTCATATGTGGATGGTAAGGATCTTGGAATATTTTTGATAATAACAAACTCTTTCACTTCTTCTCCAAGGCCTTTGTAACATTCATAATTTCATCTACCCTGAGAAGGTAGTCTAAAATCTTCTCTTCTTCACTCATATTCAAAATTTCAAACTTTCCCTTGTAAGTCTATATCTTGGCCTGCTTTACCTTGTCATCACCTTCATAGGTACTCTTCAATTTTCCCTAGACATCATGTGTTGTTTGACAATAGATAAATTTGATAAACATTGTGCTAGATAATCCATAGAGAGTAGAATCCTTTTCCTTAGCATTGTTCTCATATTATTTCTTTCCAACTTGATCAGTAGGAGGAGTAGCAAGAATTGTAGATCCCTTCATAATTGATATCCATACATCAAACCCTAATGAGGATAGATACACTTCCATCTTGATTCTCCAAAATGCATAGTTTGATCCATCAAAGAGAGGTGCTTTGTTTGAGGATGAACCTTCTTGAATTTCCATTTGTGTTCACTGTCCAAGATCTACCTGAGCTGATTAAGTCTCTTTAGGGGAACCAAGGATTTGATACCAATTATTGGAACACAACAATCTACTTAGAACTAGTAGATTAAATAAAATATTACTTTTTAACCATTTTAATGTAGATTAAAAAAACATGTAGAGATCACACAAAAATACACATAACACGAGATATACGTGGAAAACCCAATTTGGGAAAAAAATAGTGAGAATAGCTGCTATGACCTACTAGCCTAATCTAGCCACAGAATAGAACCTCACTGGTTAAAATGTTTAAGGGCACCAACCCCAAGGAGACATCAATCCCCTACTTTAGGAGCACCAACTCCAAGGAAGCACCCACTCCCTTATTGAGAACCAACTCAGCTATCCGATGGCACCAACCAAAAAAAATTACAATGTAAGAATTATGGAGATACAACTCCAAATGATTCAAATGAATCCAATTCTGTGTTATAGACTTATTCTACAATTGTTTAATCTCTACTTTTCTTCCATGAAAGCATACTCTCTATCTTTGATGCTTCTAACTCAATAGCTCATACCTCTACTCTACTCTTCTCTACTTTGCAATTTGCACTTTAGAACATCTTCTATTCTAACTCTATATTTCTTTGTTTATTAGTCTTCTTGCAATTCTTCACACTTTATGCATACCCTAGATGATTTTCATTGAATGAATTTGATTCTTTGAATGTGGGCCATCAATATCTACCTTCGCGTCATGATTGAATTATTCCCATTTAAATTCCTTGACTTACTTCAACCAATAATCAATTGCCTTGTGTCACTTGAGGAAAATTTTCATGCACCATACTTGTTAAGGGTCAAGGATTGCTAATCCCTCTTATCACTTACTTGCAATGCATTGTAGAGCTTAACAAGAAAGACCAAAAACTTAAGCTTGAAGCTTCTCCATACCTATCGGGGTCCGGCCATCAAACTTACCCTTTACCATTTACCCTCATTTTCACCATCATAAAACATCACACTAACCTTTGAACATTGAAGCATGAAACTTTGAAACATGCATGAGGTTGTCAGATGTCAGGGTTTGTCCTTTCATCTTAGCTCTTACCAAAATTTTGTTAAGGCATAAGCCTTCCTACCAAAATATGGTTCCTGGACATTTCCTTCACAAGCATTTCCAAACATAACCCTTTCAGGTGTTGGGGTTCACTCTTACTTCATATTGCTTACTTGCCTTTGCAAAACTTAACCCTTTCGAGTGTTGGTCTTCGGGCTTCCTCCTTTCACCATACTTGGCATTCTTGTTAAGGAAAAAGCCTTAACTCTGAACCATGAACACCAAAGCCATTTCGAGTGTTGGGGTTCCTTCATACCCCTTTCTCCACTTCCTGTTAAGGCATAAACCTTATCTCAAAAGTCTGATGCTTGATGCATTTTTGGACTTACACCTTTTTATTTGTGCATTTAGTATAAGGTATTTCCAATGCCTGATGTCTGACTCCTTTTAGAATTTACACAAACCTTCATTTTGCTAAGGGATTCGGTATAAGGTATGACCAAAGACTAAAGTATGAAACCTTTCAGACTTAGCACATTCCTTTTAGCATCTCTTTGAGGCATGAGATATAGTGGATGATGAAAGCCTGATGTCCAATCATCTACAACATAGAGTAATCCACAAGGTCAAAGTTCAAAGCCTGATCAAACATAGCTGAAAATGACTAACTCCTTCTTTCTCAAGAAAGTAATATAAGGTAAGCTTGAGGCTTGAAGTCTGAACTTTTGCAATTCTTCAAGGATTGCTTTAGTGATGTTTTTTTTTACATCAACCAAAAACTCCTCATCTGACATCACTCATATCTCCTTTTGACATCAATGAGATGGCCTTTTGACATTAATGACAATCAAATTGCTAATATATCTTGTGTCACTTGTGTTTGATAACTTGCGGTATTGCAATTTTTATTTCATTGTTGCAATTGTCAACCACTTAACCTTTTTATGGTAATCTTGAACATATAATTTCATATTTTCAACCGCTTTAATAAGTTCATATTGCTGCAAGTTATACCTTTATTTCCAACATGAACATGTTGAGCTGGAGGTTCTTCCTCCTTCTATAAAGATTTTGAGTTAGATGAGCTCTCCTCAACTTCTTGTCTATCCATGGGCGTCGATTCAACTTTCTTAGGTGTAAAAGGAAGTTGAATTGCATCTTCCTATTTACTTTGTTCTAGCTGAAATGTAAAAAACGAAGGCTTAGTTTCTCTAAAAATAATGCTTCTACTATATATTACATTTTATTTAAAAAGATCCCAAAGCTTGTATCCTTTCACACCATAATTGTATTTTATGAAGATACATTTGACAACCTTGTTCACCAACTTTGTTCATGTTTCCTTTGGCACATGTGCATATACCTCTCAACCAAAGATTTTTTAATGAAGGCTTGTGACCCGACCATGCCTCTATAGGTGTCTTATCAACAAGAGCTGATGTAGGAGACCTATTAATCAAGTAAAAAGTAGTGGCAACAACTTCAACCCAAAAATTTGTTCTAGACCAACACCACTCAACATGCTCCTAGCCTTCTCCATCAGTGTCCTATTCATTCTTTTTGAAACTCCATTTTATTGTGGGGAATATAGAGTTGTCTTTTGTCTATGAATACCAAAATCTTTACATAATCTATCCAAATCATTAGAAAAAAATCCACTACTATTATTAGTCCTCAAACATTTTATCTCCTTTCTAGTTTGCAACTCAACCATTTCTTTAAATTCTTAAAATTGATTGAACACCTCATATTTACTCTTTAAAAATTATATCCATATACTTCTACTATATGTTGGATTTTGTGGTTATGTTTCTAATATTTGGCTATCATTGATGTCAACAATATTAGCATTTAATCTACTTAAGGTTGTATATGTCGAGGATATTGAGAAAATTGAAAAAAAATATAGTACATGCAACCAGTGGAGCTGAGAAGGTCAGAATGTTGTAAAGCTCCATGTGTTGAATATTTGAAGGTTAACTTCAAAGGGTTTGTTTCCAAAGCTTTCTAGTATGTTGTTCAAAAGTTTCAGAGGTTCACATTAAGGTTTATGGAAGTTATGAAGATCTGTGTGCCTAAAGTTACTCAGTTTTTGTAGATGGTGTTCTTGGTTGAAGCGGATTAAATTCTGGTAATTTCATGTGTTGCAAATGTAATTGTGACATTCATGGATGATTCTAGATCATGCTCTATCCTTGCTATACGTCCGCATTGATTGAAGTGTTCATGATTGGAGATTCTTCCGTTGTGTGCCCGAGTTTTCATGATCTTGGCCGACATGATGATGTTAGCATGTTGTGGATCCATGAGGATTAATATTTTATTGTTTGGAATGTTTGGAGGTGTTTGTTTGGGTCCTCACTATGTTGTGACCAACTTATGTTGGTGCGCATTGTAATTTATTCATGTATCAAGGCCGACAGTTGTAATTCATTCTTATTTGTGGCCGATTGAATAGTGATTGTAAATCCGTGTAGAAGATATATATATGAGATTGTTTTCCCCATTTAAAAATGTGCTCAAGTGTACAAGTGATGTACAAGTGCGAATAAAGGTCAAATCATTCAGAGTAGAGTGTGGAAGAGTTTGAAGAAGTTTTTGTGTGCCTAACTGGAACTATAATCAGGCTTTTGTAGAAGTTAATTTCTCAATTCAACTTCATTGATGGATTTAATTTGATTATTGTATGTAAGGAAGTGATCCTTCCCTTTGAGCAGTGTGCTCTAGGCAATGCACCTAAATGCAAGTGAATTCCATTTTTATTCTTCATTTTATTTCTAACAGGGTATAATCTTGTGGACTAACATCCACTTGGTTTTTCCCCTAACAGGGTTTCCATGTATAAAATCTTGGTGTTCATGTGTCTCTAAAGTGTTGTTGATTTAATGCTTGCACTTTTAATTGTCAAATTAGTGATATAAGGTTGATTAATGTTGTATAAGTTTGATTTCGGTAACAATTGATTCACCCCCCTTTCTCAGTTGTCTATCCTTGTTTTGCCAATGATTGGTATCAGAGCTAATTCCTATGAAAGAAGCTTAACAACTTGAGGTGATTCAAGATGGCATCATTCAAAAAGGATAGTCCTAGATTCAATGGTACAAACTACTCTCTATGGAAAGTTTGGATGGAATGTCATTTAAGGTGCATTTGTGAACCTTTCTGGAAAATGACACAAATTGCATATACTATTCCTCAGAATGGTCCCTCCTCTGAAGATGAGATCAAGCAAGCATAAATTAATACCAGGGTAGTAGAAACACTATTCAGTGCTTTAAAAGATTCAAAGATGAAAAATGTGATGGGATTGAAGACTGCATACCAGATTTGGAAAAAGCTGGAATCATTATATGAAGGAGATGCACTACTGAAAAGTGCTAAGATACAAAGTATAAAAGGAAAATGGGAGAGCTTGAAGATGAGTGAAGATGAGAACATATTTTCCTTCTCAAATAAGATAAATGAATTGGTGATGGACATTAAATGTGCCGGTGGAACCTCAGATGATAATGAAATTGTGGCTAAGATACTTAGATCTATGCCCCCTTCTTACAAGACAAAAGATCATGCTATTGAAGAACTCGGGACAATGACAAATATTACAAAAAAAATGTTGATTGGAAAAATTTCTGCATTTAAATTGAGTAAATTTGGTGAGTCTTCTCCTAAGACTGAATCTTCTTTCAAGGCTACTGTATCCGAGAAAAAAAAACAGAGATATAATTTAGGAGAAAGTTCCAAGAGAACATTCAGGTATGAAGATGAGATGAAGAAAATTGAAGATTAAGAAAAGGAATTGGAAGAAATATAAGCATTGATTGTGAAACGAGAATCAAGAGGTCATGGTAAGTGTTGACGCAAAAGTTTGTAGGCAACAACCTTATTGGAAACTTAGCTATTGGGGAACTTATGCACATAGCTAAGTGACCTCCGGGGTTTTATCGAAGCCGACTCTTCATTTTTGTATGGGGGGATGAAAATGGTAAGAAGATGAACATAAAATAAACAAACCTAAGCTAAGGCGATGCGCCAGATCAGAAAGGAATTAATTAAGCACAATGCTTAGACAAAGGCTCGAATAGTAACTAGTGTTTATCAAATAGATGATTCCCAACACTGTAAACATAAGAACATCAAACAATTTGCATAGTCTAACCCATACAACGTAAGCTAACACAAAAGAGTAGCAACATGATTCGTATTATATTAAGCTTCTTAAAGATTACAAAAGCTTGAAACAAATGTTCATATATTCTAGAAAATACAAGTAAAATTTAATGTCCTATTAAATGCATGAAAACAAAAAGGATGAATTGAATGGCATAGTTGACAAGTTCAAGTTCAATAGAAAACACTACAGAGGCTATTCCTAGTGCTCGGGAATTTTTTATCCATCTTAAAAAAACTAATAAAATGAGGAAAAGATTGCTTAAATAAGCCAGTCCATCACTTGAGGACCCCAACAAGAAAGATCCCTCAGTGAAGCCATCAACGGTCGAGATTTTCTTGAGCCATAAACAATAGAATGATCATTTAGTAGCATGCCAACAAGCACATCCTGAAAAGACATGTGCCAAGCAACAACAAAAGAAGAGAACACACAACATCAAAATGAAGATCGATGCACAAGCGTCGAATCCAAGATAACAGATGCATGAACGAGCACCATGTGCCAAACAAAAGGAGCTCGACAAAAGGAAGGTGAGACATCCCAAAAGAAAGATCTGATAGGAAGCCAGGTGTAAAAACTCCCAGCAAAAGAAATTGTAGTGTGGGCCTGACTCAGAAAGAAACAAACGGAGCTCAGAAAAATAAAAGTGATACGACCCAAAAGAAAACTCTGATAAGACGCCATGTGGCAATTTCTGAGAAGCTGCGAGCGATACTGAAAAAAGGCGAAGCTATGAAATTAAGAGAAATTGTGAAGAAAAAAGCGATGCATGAATAAATATTCACAGTTTGGTGACTCATGGGAACATTTATCCTATGGAATGAAGAACCCCAGAATCTCTTAGCTTCACTTATGGAATGAAGACTCTCGGCTATAATCTGGGTTAGCTTAGCTCTACACTCTGTGACATGCTGGATGACCTCATGCATAGAGATGAGAATATTTACGCCCATGGCCGCCGCTATTCGGTCCTCGATCCCCATACTACTCAACCCTTCATCAGAAGCTGTATTCAATTTTCCCAACAACTGCCTCACCTCTAGAACTTTATCAGAAGTCATTTCCTGCACCCGTTGCATCATTTCTCTAACCACCCTACAAAGACTGGTTGCCTGTGCCATAAATTTGAGAGTGGGCTGCAATGTTAGGCATAGCATTTTAACCTTATCCCAGTATGATGCATGTAGCTCCTTGGCTATCTCCAGCGAGTTCATTTGGGGTGTAGGAGGCTGGGATCTCAAAAGGTCCAATTCTACATCCTTGCCACTCAGATCCACCTTCAACTCTGCAATGCTTCCCTCCAAGGTTGATAACTGATTCTTTAGAGTAGAAACTTCTTTCTCATTTTCCCCCAAGGCTAACCCGGCCTGCCTTTGATTTTCTATTTCCTATTCCAATGCGGAATTCATTTTATTTACCTCCTCATTTGTACTCTATCAGAGCTGTTTCAAGCCATCACTCGCCTATCTAAATTCATTGTGGAGGGCCATTTCCGTCGCTCAGAATTTCTCAATTTCTCTTCATAGGTCCGGAACAACTTTCGCACTCAAAGTCTGAAAGGAATTCTTTTCACTCCGTAGGTGATTGATTTGACCTCTTGGGCCTTATGCTTGTTTGACTAGATCTCTACTTTTCCTTTCAACTCCTTTATTTGTTCATCCTTCTTCCTCATCTGGCAACTGACCTTGAAGGAAATCAGTTGTCACCACCCTTTGAGTTTCCTCCATTAACTCAACTTTATCTTGTGGATGAGCTTTCTGCAAGTCATGCCCTATGACATTGACAAAATAATCACTTGGTTTCATTTCCCTGATTGGCTTGATAACATTGGGTGTGACATTTGTGAACATCAACGAATTTTGGATTTCGTTGAACATGGTCTGCAAAAGGGGCTCTGGAAGTTTGCCTATGTCCTTTTATCTTCTTTTTTGACTTCGGCTAGCTCGAGCACCCTTGCTTGTATCCACCTGCGAGAAATATTCCCAGGATGAAATACCTAATCCACTAGCAAAAGGAGACTCTCGGGGAACTGCTAGTGGGAAAGACAACGTGCTCAATGTATCGACAAATTTTCTAGGCCTATTAATAGTTTCCAGGGAAAAAGGTGGGATAAACTGACTACCCGGAGATTGTGAAAACATGGTGGGAAAAAGGAGTGGGGAATTATTTCTTGATGCTGAGGCCTTAGAGATATAAATTGCTAACTCAAAGGGTTTGGATATGTTACCATTACTTGTGCTTCAAGGGTGGTAGACATAGCAGGAGATGAAAGGGGACCCCTAGGGGAAATAATGTTGACCTGCCCTTGGTAACTAGTGATAGGAACAGTTGGCGCGAATGACATGGCAAGGGTAGACATGGAGGAGACAAAATACATAGAAGAGAGAGAAGAAGGGGGGAAAAATACTTGAGTTTCCTGAAGACTTGCAACAAATACCATGACCTCTTCATGATGTGACTCTTCTCCTCTTCTTGATTCCTCCATTCATGGCCTCTTCTCCTCCGGGGAATCATCTAGGTCCAAAATAATTTCGGTGGCATCTGGAATATCTCAACCTCTTCATGCCTGATCTTGAGGAGCTAGTAGGCTCCAATAGCTGTGTATTTGAGGAGTCTTCACACTGTGACTGTTGTATACTAACTATCTCTCCTCATGCATGATCTTCTTCAACTATGGGAGCCTTTTGGGCTACCTCTTCTTCATGCTCTAGAGCTACACTTTCCACCTCACAAAACCTCTCAGAACGCGAAGGGTTAGGAGAGTCCTATTGATGGTCAAAATGACACAAAAAAATTAGAAACAAATATTTCTACTCTATTTCTCTTGAAAAAGAAAGAAAAAATATAGTAGCCTAACTTCCAAGTTCCTGGTAGTTGGTTCCCAATTGTCTGATGTCACTCAATTGGCCAATGCAACTGTAATATTCAAGGGGCCTTTGGTAGTGATAAGGAATAAAAAATGTATCAGATTCATCAATCTATTTTTACTGGGGGGGGTTTAAATAAATAGAAAAAGGATAGATCAAGGCACAAATCAGTAAAACATGAACAAAATTCTTTAACATCCAGACATATATTCTTAATAATGAGTGTTTCTTAATAGATCAAAACCATAACATGATGCATTCACAAAAAAATCCATACCATTGCATACATTCATAGTGCTTAGTTTAATCATCACAACCATTCATCAAAATTCCACAAGATTCAAAACAAACTCCTCATTCGTTGCCAATAATATAGATCAACAAATATATAACAATTCCATTCATAGACAATTTAATGAAATAATATTTAAAATCTGGCTTCCCCTATTGATTCACATCAAATAAGAAACATTTATGCACAAAAAACTCATTGGCATACAAAACAATTATGGTTCATTAACCTCATCCAAGAAGTTCAATTCCAACATAAAACTGTATAAAAAGTGTATATAAATTCAACATGAACTTAAAAAGTATCTTTTGCTCAAAGCTATAAAAATCCTATCTACTATCATCAGGTGGCTAATTCTACTTTCATCATCCAACCTTTAAAATATGGAGCTCAAAAGTACATATAGACATGCTACGCATAAATCCCTCTCAATCAAAAAATGAGAACCACTAATCAAGGAACCGAAACTGCATCAAGAAACTAGACTAGTTGATATTTAGTTCAAAAGTTGATTGCCTTGTCGTGCAAAATCTGATGCCCAAAAAGAGATAGGACTGGCTGATGAAAACATTCAGTTCAAAGGTTGATAGCCCTTTAAAGTAGGAGAGAAAAGGGGAAGTCATGTGCCCAAAATAGGATATTTTGCTACCTACTCAATCCTGCATTTTTTTCTCAAGAAGATATTCATCATAGCTAGAGAACACTTGTTGAAGAATGTCCATATCAGGCCCATCGACCCAACTATCTTCAAATTTGATTCTTTTCAACTCTGCTAAGGAAAATTCCTGTATATGTTTCAATCTGGTCAACTCCCTCCTGGCAGATTCACCTCTTCTTTAATATCCATCAGTCTATCCAACAATAAATCCTCTCCATCATCCTCTTTCTACATGACCTCTTGAATCTTTTGCTCCATTTGTCCTTTAATTGATCCAAAGGCCAGCCTTCTTTAACGGGTATGTCTACATTGACTAAAATAGCCACTATAGATTCTAGTTCATCAAGCTGCTTATTAAAGTCTTTACTAGCATCTTGAATTTCATTCCTATGTTTATATATGAAATCAGACCTAAACTGGATTATGCTTGAGGATTTTTTGAAGAAATTTGCATTGTCTTCTTTGAGGATTGATTGCTCTAGAAGAGTTGATTTTGGCAACTTACTAATATCTTTCAACTTCTAAATATACACCTTATATTCTTCCTCCTATTCTCCTAGGGTTTTAGTATGATGACCCATTTCCTCTATCAAATCAAGTGTTATTTTATGGATTTCAAAACTATTTACAACACTTCACCCACTTCCTAATTAAGCTTGTCAATCCATATATCCTGCATTCTAGACTTACTCCTCATTTGTACTAAATCATCAAATTCTCTTTTGCTGAGTAAGATAGGAGTTTCTAAGGTAGTAGCTTGTTGGGACCTGGGAGTGGAAACATCTCTTAAGAAACTATGCAATTGATCCAATTGAGCCTTAAGCTCATCCTTTCTTTGTTTATCTTTGATCATCTTGGATTTTGTGGAGGAAGCTACAACATCAATAAGATTCATTTGTTGATTCCTTGTAGGCCTTCCTAAGTTGATTGTGCCCAATTGATGATCAGTCAATTGCATATCTTTTCTAGCCTTGTCTACCACTGGAATTGCACATTCAACAATGATCTCTCCTATCTATGTGAGCCTTATGGAATGAAGAACTTGGATTTTTTCTTAGGTCTTTCCTTTTCTATCTCCTTCATCATTTCTTCCCAATTAAGAGGTTGTGGTGGGGCTACCTACTTCTTCTCAAGATCCAACTTTAACCATGTAGGAGCACTAGGAGTGGTAGCCATCATTGTAGAGGAAGAGGCAACAGTAGTAGAAGATAGTGGCTACAATAAAGTAGCTTTAGGTTGAGAATCAACCTCCTACACATTTTTTTGTTCCTTTTCTACATTCTCTTGTGCAATTCTCTTGGCCTCTTCCTTATCCTTCTACTCCTGTAGCCTTTTATCTTCCCATTCCTTTTTCAAACTCTCTTCCTCTAACCTCTTTTCTTTCAGAAATTTATCTCTCTCTCTCTCTCTCCAAGTCTTTGAGCTTGTCCCATGCTTCCTTTTCCTTTTGTTGTTTGTTAGCAAGATCCTCAACATCCTTTTCCTTTTGCAAGCATTCTTCTTCCTCTCTTTTCTTATAGGCCTCTTCAACAATTTTAAATTTAGCCTCAAGGGCTTCCCTTTCTCTTCTTTGTTTAGCCTTTTCTTCTTCAAGATTATGGGTCTTTTGTAGCATTTATAACTTGTCATTCTCCTCCTTTACTTTGAGATCCTGCTCCTTTTTCTACTGCTTCTCGGCCAACTCATTAGCTTTCTATTTGGCCTCTAATTGTTATTACTGGAGTAATGCATCAACTTGTGCCTTTGCATCCATTTCCTACTATTTTGCAAATGCTTCAGCTTTTTCTTTGGCATCTGACTCTTTCTATTTCTGCAATGCTTCAGCTTGTGCCTTCGCATCTGATGCTCTCTTAGCTTCTTCAAACATAATCCATTGGTTTTCCTCTGTCAAAACATGCTCAATTCCTACATCCTAAATTTCATCAAGAGGCATCTCCTCTAGTGTCTCCTTATCTGATAGAGTACCCTCAGATTATGTCTTAGCTTCATGGATTTCAACCTCAAGACCCTTTCTCTTTAAAGTTTTAGCTTCCTTACGAAGGGTTCCCCTAGGCATTTCTCCACTTGGCAACTTTGTAGGAGGGGGTTGAGTAGAAAACTCACCTACAACTAATGTTGAGGCCCCAAGTCCTATTGGGACTTCTTCTTCATGTACTTCAGGTAGATCTTGAGTTGGCACTTCAAGTTCAAACTCCTTTATATCAGGAGGGAAGAATTCCAAGGGTTCCTTAGGAGGCATGCTTCTTCTTGTCCTCTTGTGCCATTGAGTGGTACCTATACCTTTCCTTTTCTTGGAATTTTGACCCCCAAGCTCCTTGGTTCTTAACACAACCCATTGGATGCTTCTATCCAACACTAGCCTTGTTGTCTATTTAATATCTATAGTCTCCTCTGCACCCCAATCTACAAGATCTAAGTTCTTGGTACCTATATTTTGTCCCCCATATAGGGGATCCAAAACCACCCCATCATCTGATAATGCTTTAGGAACGTCCACCTTGACCCCATACTCCACCATGAGTGGGATAGGAAACCTTTCATAATTTACTTTCCTTAAGTCATAATCATCTTGAAGATCACTCCAAAAGTCTTCTAATAGATTGAAATGCTTATCAAAAACATAACCAAGCAAAGCTTTCATCTTCTTCTTTGGATCAAATTTATTCCTAGCAGTATACAAGCCCAACTTCAGATGCATCAATTCATTACAAACAACCTTAACTCCCACAAGGTGTGGACAACTATATGCACCCAACTTCATGGGGAACTTATGACAACCGGGCTTATGCTTTATACCAAATTTAGAATTAACCCCCAAAGCTTGATAAATGAATTCCATTAAACGATCCTATTGCTGCAACATCTAGGGAGTAGGTGAGGGTGACCATCAAATCTAGCCAGCTTGAAATAAGTAAACTTGGGGTATTGGATAAACCAATATCGCCACTCTGTGATGAATTCCATGGCCTCCTGGCTCAATCTATATCCTGCATCTCCCATAAGATGGTTAATAACGACATATAAAAATGTGTCATCAACCCTTTTGTAATTCAGTTCAGAAGTCTGCAAGGTGAGCTGATCATAATGATTTCATACCTTGTTTTGTCCATCAGCTTCTCCCAAAATGCCCACTCTAATTAAACCTGTAAAAATGCCTCTCCTTGTTGCTGCATAAATGACATAAGAGGTCATGAAGAAACTCTTGGTTTTTCTCACTCTAATCATTTGGTTGTGTATGATTTTAGACATAGTCATGGGCCAATCAAATTGTTGCTTGCCATCTAGGATTGTCTGAATGAATGGGAACATCAATTATTTAAAGTAAAGAGCATCCCTTTTCCCAAACACTCTGGATAGGATCATTATAATGTCCCCAACTTCCTTGTAGAACTTTGCCCTTTTAGGCTGATCTAAAAGCTTAACTAGAGACTTTTTCTCAGTTCTCATCCATTTCTTATTCAAATAAGTTTAGTTGGCTTCCTTATGATTACTATATATTTTAAAAGCCTTCGCCTCATTATGTTGCCTAGGATTCCTTAGATTGGGCACATTGAACATAAACTGAAACATTTGAGGAGTTAAATCAATGATGACATTGCCCTGTAAATCCACACACTGTCTAGTAACAAGATTATAGGCTCTGATTGCTATCATTATTAATTCAGGACATTGGATTGATAGAGGAAATATAGTGATATGAGCCAAGCTAGATTCAACTATTCTTTGGGTCCTCCCCATTACCTCTTCAACAAATGTTTTAGAGTACAATTCTTCGTAATGGAATGAACCCAAGTTGGTATCAGTTATGTCTGCCCAATCAGAATCCACTTTACAGGCAGTGATGGCAAGACCCCAATGATTATACCTCAAGGTATAATGGAGTTGTACAGGCTTAACCTTTTTAGGCTTTGCTCCCGGTTTTGAAGTCTCTATAGGTTGAATCCTTTGAGAAGCCTCACCCAATGCTCTTGGCATCTTAATTTCTGCATCAAAACCCAATATTAGATCCACAAGAAGTATAAAAAACTAGGTCAGATATCTCACCTTTCATATACACTGGAGACGGGACCAGGAAGAGGTATCCTTAGAAAGATTTTAAAACACCATTGGGGTCAGGACCATAATGGACATTGAACTCACAACAAACCATATAGCAGGATCAGAGATGGAGTCAGAATGGTAATTGGAACCAGGATCGGAATGGAAGTCAGACTTGGTATAATGAAGAATTTCCAATTTTTTTTCCCGTTTTGCTTCCATTTCTAACAGAGTGAAAGATATTTTAATAATTTATAATTCATCAGAAGTGGGCTCGGAGACGGATCTGACATCTATTGCAAACAAAGGCTCGAGAATAGAATTAATCTTGGATCCGACTTTGGTTTAAAAAAACATGACGTCACTAGAAATTTTGACAGTAGAATGAATGACATCATGGCCAAAAATGTGGTCACCTTACAAGCCAAGGAGGCTTAAACTAATAGTACCAAACCATCCCGCATAGAACTGAGGGGAAACACAACAACTAGGGCACAATTTTAAAACTAATCAAAGATGTGCAAAACCCTAGTTTACTAAAAATCTTCAACTTAAAAAATCAGGGCACAACTTATCCCTACTCAAAATCAACAAGATGAAATGCAAAAGGAGTGAACGGTAAAGTAATAGATCGAAGAACACCATATAACCATGTATTAGATGATTGACACCCCAAAAATCTAGGGCACAATGGTATGAGCATGAAGAAAAAGCATGAAAATGACGATTGCCAAGTAAAAACAAATGAGAAAATGATAGATAGATAAATAAAACAAAAACAAAGAAAGAACCAAAGACAAAGTAAACAAAAGAAAAGAAAAGAAAACAAGCAAGGATTCGAATGAAAAGAGTCATGAACCCTGTGAAGAACAATAGACCAAACAAGCACAATGAATGACAACAAAGAAGACAAAGAACATAAACCCTACCTTGAAAATAAATCGAACAGGCTGGCCTTTGATGTGAATCTGCATGCAAAATGCTTGACCTCTGATTGAATCATGCTCCCAAATGCTCTACCTCAACTCTGGTTGAATATTACTTGTTAAACAATAATAATAACCAAAATGTTAACCTTAATTGAGGTTTAAAATCCGATTTCATATGTGGGAGGTTCTTGTAATTAATGCCATTAATGCCATTAATGCGGCAGGTCGGATGTAGAATTGTGATAGGAATAGGCACAAAACCATTGTGCGACTGAAGTAAAGTCAAACAACAACAAAAAAGGTGCGAGTGGAAATGGAATGAGAAAAAGGTTTGGAAACTTCATCCAAGTTTCGAGTTTGGTTTCAGTTCCAGTTTTGATTCCTCCAACAGCGAAGAAAAGAAAAGAAAGGACCAAAAAGAAGACACGGAGATCAAAACAAGGTAATCAACATCAAGCCCAAGTGCAAACAAACAAACCAAAAAGGCGGAGGCAGAGGCGGGATGGAAACAAGTTTGGAACTTGGGATAGATCCCAAAATTAATATCCATTCCGACTCTATCTCCATGACAGAAAAAAAAGATAGACCAAAGAGACCAATCAAAGAGACGAGCAAGATCAGAATCAGGAAGGAGTCAGGGAATGAAACTCAAAACAAGCTTCAAATCTAGATTCTGATTCGGTTCCGACAAAACAAAATAAAATAAAGTGTTGGAAGAAAGAACAACTCCAAAATTTGTTGAAAAACATCCAAGGACAAAAAACAGAAGAGGGGGGCCCATTTTGACAAAGGAAAAAGATGCAGTGGTTATGCAAGGCATAACAAGTCCTCACTGTCTAAATGCTCGCGACACCAGATATCATCAAACTGGTTGTCCGAGTCCACCTCTTGGAAGAGACCATTAGCATTCTTTATTTCTTGCCTATAAATCCATAAATCTTTAATTCTTTCAGGCTTCCAACGGAGCCTATTTAAATGGCTATAGAGAAATTGATTTATTTTGTGGCTGGGGTTGGAATTCACCATTATGTGATAAACGTTCAGCCAAGGTGGTCGACCCGAGCTAGAAGGGATGTACTCAAAGCTGACGTACAATCCCTCATTTCCCTCATTTGCATTTCTTCGAGGGTCATAAAATGGCTGAGGCTGGTGGGGAATCTTAATGCCCAACTCTGAAAAATTACCCTCTAGATTATATCGCCATGTGTCACATATAATCATTAACCCAAGGTAGCCCAACTTAGAGTACAAAACTTCAGAGCTATTCACCTTCGAGCTCTTCTTCTTTACCAATGAGACAGAGCCGAACATGACTGGAGGTGTCAAATGGGAAGTCATATGTTTCCCTCCCTAGTAATCATTTTCAATATTCCACAACTACCTAAAAAATTCCAAGTTCAATACCCTATCTAAAACAAAATGCGGGAGCCGAAAAGGTTCCCAGACAAAACCTTGGATACAGAGCATTGTAAAATCTGTACCAAAGAACCAATCACAAGGTGGTACAAGCCCTTTCATCCATGATAGCTGGCTCTGCGTCAACCGACCAGACATACTGCCTCCATTGTGATCCAAAGCTCTTAGAGTTGGAGCTAGGAATGAATCTAAAAATGCGTAATAATCAAAACTTTTTGAGAGGATAGGAGTCTAGGTCGAAATTGGATTTCTAGTGCCATTCTCATTAAATACTGCCAGGGGCAGATATTGCAAGAAAAATTATGGGTTTTGGTGCAAAATCATGTAGGTCAAAAAAGAAGAATACTTGAACTTGGAACTAGGTTCAAACTCCCTCAGCTGTCGGCTCCCTTCTATAACGACCTTTGCAAATTCCATCAGTGGAGCCTAGGTATTCTTTTTCAGTATAAAATTGAGACTCATCTGGAAGTCTGAGACTTCTCTATTCATATCCAATCCACAAACCAATGGAAACATAGAGAAGACAAAGGTTGAACCTTCTTTAAAAGAAGCTAGACTAAGCTGGATGCTAGGAGGGACAAAGTTATTTGAAGGCTTACCTGTCTCAGCGTTAAAAAATTGTTGTGACAACCGAAGCATCCTCCAGTAAATTTGCAGTTTGGAAATGTCAAAATCCTCGACACCCTCAAGAAAGTTAAAAGGAATGCAAAACATATCCTAGGGGGCCTGGTGACAGATTACAACCCTGAAATTTTGGCCGCTTATGATTCCTGTCCAGGAATCAAAACATTTAGCACAAACAACAATGATTTATGGGTAATGGTGTACCAAAGGGACCATATATTGAGGAAGCCCACAGTTCCATAATTGGCTATGAAAAGGATCAGTAATAATTTTCAGTTTCTTGCATGTAGCCTCCCTCAAGCTTTTGGAGTTCTGAGACAACTCTGGATCACAGACGTTATCCCAATCTTCTGATACCAAGGCCTGGTTTCTAGGAGAAACCATGCTTAACACATTTTGGTCCTCCAGCTTGGTGTAGGTTTGTGAAGGCTTTGCTAGAATACCTAGGTTGCATAAGAATCTTGGGAATAAATATTAACACAAGGCACCAACATTCTTTGTTATTCTATGCTTTTGGTGCCGATGACCTGAGTTGAGCTTTCCGCAATTTCAGCCATTTTACTTGTCTTCGAAGAACTCTACAAACTCTACAACTTATTTTTTAAAAATCCTTCTCTATTTTTGCAAATGACTCAGATGGTTACACACTTTGTCAACCTTGCACAATTAATTCCCTCCACATGCTCCTATCTGTCTTTTTGATTTTCGAGAAAATCAGCTTAGCAAGGGTACATGTTATCTTTTCACATTAATTATGCCATGCACCACTAACCATTTTTGTCCATGCGAAGAGACTGCCAACTTGCCAAAAGACTCTACACATTTAAGAGATATGACTTCACATATGATGGCTCTTAATTTTTCTTGGAAAAAGCACAAAATCAACATTGCCATATCTTTTTGCGAGCATTTGCATTTAATGATTACTTGATCGTAATCAGGCACACCAACCAACGACTTCATCCTAAAAGATTTTATTTTGTGTTACATTAGGATGGAAACATTCTATATGTTGACAACTGTCTCCCTCTCATCCCATTTTCAAAACTCAAATTGAACAAGTTGTAACTGCATTTGATTATCTCCATTATTTTGCATGCTACAAAACTACCTGTCAGGGCTCTTCATACCATTTTCCTCTAATGTAATCATACCTTGCTCAATTAGAGAGGCCTCTAACCATCTATAAAAATGACCCTTGGCACTTTTGGCATTCCATACTTGCACTTAGCATTTTTAGCAATTGTCCCTAGCACATCATTGGTAATTTTATTATTTGGCAAGAGTAGTGCTAGGTATGGAAACACCAATTAGGCTCATCTGCAAGAAGACCCAAGCTTCTTTTGTAGGAAAAATTAGGTGCAAGCATCTAAAACACATGACTAGCGTGAAGAACCTTTTATATGTGAAAGCCATAAAGTGGGTGCTAGGTAAAGATTGCGTGGAATATGAAGACCAATATAGAGTGAATACTAGTATCAGCTCCCACTTTGTAGGTTCCGTTTTGGTTATTGGTGTTTCTAGGAGGAAGATTCTGAAGTTGACAAAGTGGGTATTTGCTCAATGCTGCCTCGGAGGGTTGGAGAACATAGTGAGATCTACTGAGATTGACCATGGAATTCCATCTGTTCGCAACCTATGCCGACTTATCGAGGAAGGAGGACCCGTGCTGACTAGGCCCTTTCTATGTGGCTTTGAGCTTGAAAATCATGAGGAACATCACTGCAAAGTCTGTGTCACCTGTTATTTTTTGATGAGGATGCATAATGTTGAACCTTTGAATGAGGTGCAATGGTATGAGAATTTTGAGAGGATGGCGTTTCCTTATCATGTGCCACCTGCTGCCATTGCTGGTCCTTCAAATGCCTGAGAGACATCAAGAAGATCCTTTCCTTTTTTTTATTTTGTATTTAAAACCTTCTCTGCAACACTGAGTCAACGAAAATATATATATGTATTTTGGAACATGGCCAAGGGCCTAGTTAATCAACATGTATACAGATGTAAATATCTCCATGATTAATACAATATATGTATTTTCCTATATTTTGGCTCCTTTCCTCATTTTATTTTAAATCCTTGCATCAATGTGGTTGTTGATCTAAGAAAGCATTGAGATTAACCCAAAACTAACAAAGTAGGGAAAATATGTACGTATTTACACATGCAAAAGTTGAATTAATTGAATGTTTTGAGGTGTATTCCATTAACTCGAATACCCAAGGCCTCACCCTCCATTGTTTCTAACTCAAAAGAGTTGTATTGCTTTTACTGTGTGATTTTGAATGGTCCTTACCAGAGACTATCAAACTTGCCATGTTGACCGGGATTTGCTCCATGCTCATTAAACTTGAGCACCAAGTCTCCACATTGCAGACCCTGGTCAGATGTTTTCTTGTCAAACCATCTCTTTACCACCTACTGGCGGTTGGTCATTGCCTTGAGAGTGTGCTCTCTTTTCTCCTAAACTTCAAGTAATTCTAAAAACTGCACCTCCATTGCTCCATTTTTCTCAATCTCAAGAGACTTGAGTAGTTGGATTGTAGGGATTTCCATAGAAATTGGCAATAGCGCCTCCTTCCCGTATACTATCTTGTAAGGAGATGTTTTTAATATTTTCTTGGGTGTGATACGATCTACCCATAGTGTTGTCTGGAGGTGTTTATGCCACTCCCTTTGATGTTCTGAACCTATTCTCTTGATCAGTCTGATGAGGTTCTTGTTTGTAGATTCAGCAAGGCCATTCCCTTGTGGGTAGTAGTTAGAAGATGTCTTTAGGAAGACTCCATACTTTAGTGCAAATTGGATAATTTTGGAGCTCAGAAAAGCTTTAGCATTATCTGATATAATTGTATTTGGTGGGCCAAACCTAGCTACCAGTTCCTCCAAGAAGTTCATGATTTTTGCCTCTGTTGCATTCTTCAATGGTACAACCTCTGTCCATCTGGTGAAATAGTCAGTTGCTGTTAGGATCTACTTGTGTCCAACTGATGAAAATAGATTGATCATGCCAATGAAGTGGAGACCCCATTGATCAAATGGCTCTTCCACAACAAAAAGCTGACACTCATTGCAAGACTTCACCAATGAATACGAGTCCTTAAATAACATAGGCCAGAAATAACCAACACACATAATCTTGATTGCAATAGTTTTTTTCTGAAAAATGTGCTCTGATTGGGCCACTGTGGTACTACTGCAATATCTTTTTTGATTGCTCTTGTGTTACACATCTTAACAAGATGCCATTGAAGTTTATTTTGAAAATAACTCCCTCTAATAGTACATAACCATTATTTTGCAATTGATAAAAATGCCTTTTAAATGAGGGGAGGTTAGGCAGATACCTTCTTGTTTGCATAAAATTAATTTTCGCATCCAGCCAATCATCTTTGGAACTCTCTTCAGTTAGTAGCATGAGTTTCGATACTTCAAACTCAGTAATTGCTTCATTGTTTTCAACTAAATATTCACACAACCCCTTCCCCTTCACAATCTTGAGATGATCAAAATGATCCTTGGAAGATTTTGAGAACACCATCAGGTCATCAAGATAAATAAGAATGATCTTATGTATCAAATCCTTGAAGGCAATGCCCATAGCTCATTGGAAAGTGTCTTCGACATTTGAAAGTTTGAAGGGCATTTTAGCATAAGCGTATGTCCCCCACTTGGTAGTAAACACCATTTTGTGCTGGTCCTCCTCATTCACATGAATTTGATTATAGCCGGAGAAACCATCTAGCATTGAAAACATCTCGGAACAGACAACTATTTGCAGAATTACCTACATGGAAGGCAAGGGGTAGTAGTCCCTAAGGGATGCTCTATTCAGGTCTTGAAAGTCAATGCACAACCGTATGTCACCATTCTTCTTCCAAACTGGCACCAGGTTAGACACCCAAGTGTTGTGTTTGATCGGGAACACTATCTGAGATGCAATCAACTTATTTAATTCTTGTGACATTAGCGACTCGATCTTTGGATTTACTGGCCTCTGCCTTTGACGCACAGGCTTTGCTCCTTCTAGTAGCTCAATGGTGTGTTGGATAATCCTGGGATCATATCCCTTAAGATAATCATATGACCATGCTACCACACTCGGATACTCCTCACAAAAATGTTTCAACCTTTCTTTATTCTTCTGCAAGACTCCTTTTTTGACCTTAAGCTTTTTATCTTCTCCGATGTGAAAATCGGTATAGTTGCCTTTATCAGCTACAAGATTTCTCTTGTCTTTCTTTGCATCATCAGAATAAAAAATACTCTCGAGAGTGACTAGGCCCCTAGGAAGCTTGGTTGATTTTAGTTGGATTACCTGATCCTCATAGGCCTCAATGATCTTTGGCTGTAATTGGTTGGAAAATTCTTCAGAAAATGAGAGAAATGACATGATATGAGCATCACTATCAAAAAATTGCTAGTCTTGATCATTATTTGGGACTACAGGAAATCACTCGCACTGAATGTTTGTCGTTAATTAACTCGAAAGCTGGCTCAAATTGAGATCTAATAGTTTCCATTCAGTATGCTTCAGAGTTCTGCTCTCTAGGTATGGCTTGGATGTTGAATGATTCAAAGCCTTCAATCTGGTCCTAGACCCTGTGTCGGTATGATCGCATACAGATAGTCTTGGTGGCAGATAGCCCTTGGATTTGGTTGACTACCAAATCTGAATCTTCGAACACCTTTATTTTCTTTTGCACCTATTCGTTCCACTAAGCTTAAGCCGTGAACAAGGCCTTCATATTCTACTTCATTGTTCAAGCATGCAAACTAGAAATGGTAAGACCTTAAAGTCTTTTATTTGGATGGAGATATTAAACATATTCCTGCACTAAATCCTACTTTGCATCATGCTTTGTCAAAGTGCAAGGTTCATAACTCTGAGGACGCTTCACCTTTAGACTCTTTAGTCACTTTGGGCATTATTTGGTCCTCTTCATCTATGACATATGTTTCTAGCCTTGTTGCATGATAGTTGCCAAAAGGATCTATGTATATGAATTCATTTAAAAGAGCTTCTTCTTTCTCTATCTGGGAGCTGCTTGCTTCTTCTTCCTCAAGGATTTTGACATTGAGCATCTCTCTAGAAGTGATTGAGGTATGTGTTGCCTCAAAATTGATCATGGCTTCATCAACCACATGTTCAGAATGCAAAGATTCTGACAATAACTTCATCTTAGCTCCATGCTTGGTTCTTAGGATTAGGTGCGACCAGTTTAATGCTAGATAACCTCCAATATTTGTAGTGAATTCTCGGGATAGACATATCTCAAACATAGAAGGGACGTCAATGAGCACAATATATTGATTCATAGTAATGCTGGGACATGCAAACAATGTCATAGGTAATCCTTTGATTACTCCGACAATTTCAACCTTTTTTCCATCGATTTGAATGACTCCCTTCTTCAAAGGCTCGTATTTGAGTCCGAGAGCTTCAATACTTTCTTAGGCATGATGGTGGTGCTAGCACCAAAGTCAATCATACAATTATGTAGTAGTTTGTTACCAATGATAAGTGTTAGAAAGAAAGGTTTGGGTTTAGGCTTACTCTCTTTTTTGACTTTCTTTTCTTCTGGTTGATATGCTAGAACTCTATCCAAGTCCGGCTTGGATGTCTTATCTTTTGAGGACTGCTCAAGAATCTTCATGTCTTCTTCTCCCAATAATGCCTTCTATAATATCAGCTTTTGCTATGGGATGGCTAGGATATCCCACAAAGAAACATTAGTAGATGATTTATTTAGCTATTTCACCATGTTGAATGGCATTTCGTGACTAATGAGTTATGGTAGCTTGCTCCTTTTTCCTTGCAACCAGTGCATCTGGCTGTTTGGCAACAACTGAGGTAGCCATGGGAGCTCTTTCTTTCAGAGGAGGTGGATTCGTGGGACTAGGAAAAACTACCTTAGACAACTGTGGAACTGATGATAGATTTTCTGATGGACTGGGCGTTGAATTAGGTGACCCTTCAGTCTGCAAAGATGTGAATTCTCTAGTGAGCCTCCGCTTGAAATGAGTAGTGTAATCTGACTGTACTTGTGACACTTGGGTTACCAAAATATCATTTGGGAATGCCGACTCCTCTCCTTCCATCCAAGAAAAGAGTGCCTGGTCCAAAGCTATTTCGAGCTCCTACTCTATAAACATTCCTTGCATTTGAGTAGTGAGAACTGCATTGTCCATTTGTTGAGAAGCTTTTGTATGACCTCCATGATCAGGCATGATGCCTTGACTTCGTTGCTCTACTATTCTCTATTTTAAATTACCTCACAGACAATTCTGGGGCATATGTGCATCATTGCAGGGGAAGCACCATGAATTAGTCTCCTCAGCGAGATTGTTTTGTCCTGCTACTAGCTCCTTGCTTGAACTAGGATAGATTGTTTGCATCGGCATAGTCATAGGGATGATCTGATTGTTCTGTTGAGCTTGGGTATTGCTGTGTGATCTATCTTTCCATTGGCTCTACTGGAAAGGAGCCTTCTCACCTTGATATTTTTGGTAAGAAGACTTCTGGTAGCTATACTATTTCTGCTTCATACTAGTTAATTCATTTGTCATGGTTTCTGCTCCTTCATGTCATTCACTTTAGCCGCCAGGGGATTAGGCACTAGAGCCATGCTCGATGTCATTCTTGGGTACACATACATAGACTGGGGAGGTGCAGGAATGCTGGTTGAAGCTACCTCTAGTTTCGCTACAGTCAATTCTAGGAATAATGGCATGATAGGTCTTGGCGCCAATTTTTTGGCAGTAAGAAGATTATTGTCTGCAGTGATGACAAGGTTGTATGCATCGGGTAGGGTATTTCTGCCGAGAGCTTGTAGCATCAGAGAAATATCAGAATTTATAGACTTTAAATATAACATGAACACCAGATCTAGAGGCGATTGACTACCGACAGGAACTCTCTGCCAAGTCGAATGAAACCGAGCATTGAAATCTGCAAAAGCTTCATGGGGAGCTCACTTTATATAAGCCAATTGGTGATATAGAGAGGATCTATCACCACTATTTGAGAAGTGCTTGTAGAAAGGATATCCGAGATGATCGCAAGTGGCAACTGTATTAGCTAGAAGAGTACGATACCAGTCCAATGCCTTCCCTCTAAAAGAGGCGACGAGAAATCACAAAGCCACATTGTCATTAGTAACGCGAAGCACCAGACATACATCAACTACATCTTGGAAGTGCTCTGTTGAAGTTTTTGAATCATCCCCAAAGATCTTAGGGATACCCTTTAAAGCAAAAGTTGGTATTGGAGCCCACATTGTAGGAGGAATAGGTGCTATGAAAGGACTAGCAACATCCCAGGCTACATAATTTCTAGCAGCCATTGGTGCGAGAGATTAAGGAGAAGAGGGAGGTGAAGTATTAGCCTACCGACCTCTCACCTAGACTGAAACCAATGGTGGTACAAGAAGGCCAGGAATTCTTGTAGTTTGAGACCTAGTGACAGGCCTATGGCTCATACACTCCTATTGATCAAGCAATCATGTTAGTTCATGTCCCACCGTGTGTGGTAGAAAAAGAACCGTTGATGCAAAATTTTGCAGGAAAAAACTTATGGGAAACTTAGCTATTGGGGGACTTATGCACATAGATAAGTGACCTTCGGGGTTTTATCGAAGCCAGTTGTTTGGTTTTTTGTGGGGGATGAAAAGGGTAAGAAAATGAACATAAAATAAACAAACCTAAGATAAGGCGATGTGCTAGATTAGAAAGGAATTAATTAAGCACAATGCTAAGACAAAGGCTTGAATAGTAACTAGTGTTTATCAAATAGATGATTCCCAACACTAGAAACATAAGAAAATAAAACCATTTGCATAGTATAACCCATACAATGTAAGCTAACACAAAAGAGGAGCAACATGATTCATATTATATTAAGTTGCATAAAAATTACAAAAGCTTGAAATTGACGTTCATATATTCTAGAAAATACATGCATAGTTTAATGTCCTATTAAATGCATGAAAACGTAAAGGCCGAATTGAATGAAACAGTCTACGAGTTCAAGTTCAATAGAAAACACTACAGAGGCTAATTCCTAGTGCTCGGGAAAATTTTATCCATCTAACAACAACCAATAAAATAAGGAAAAGACTTCTTAAATAAGCTAGTCCACCGCCCGAGGACCCCAACAAGAAAGATGCCTCAATGAAGCCATCAACGATCAAGATTGTCTTGATCTAAATACCAATAGAAAGATCATCCAGCAACACACCAATAGGCATGTCCTGAAGAGACATGTTCCATGCAGCAACAAAAGAAGAGAAGATGGGACATCAAAACAAAGACTGATGCACAAGTGTCAAACCCGATATAAGAGATGCACAGATGAGCGCCACACATCAAACAAACAGAGCCCGTAAAAAAGAAGGTGAGACAACCCAAAAGAAAGCTCCGATAGGAAGCCACGTGTAAAACCTCCCAGCAAAAGAAACTATAGTGTAGGCCCGAATTAGAAAGAAACAATCAGAGGCCACGCGTAAAACAAACGGAGCTCAGCAAAAGAAAAGTGATACAACTAGGGAAAAATTTAGTGGCGAATCTTCACCAATTGGCGAATATTGAAAATCAGGACCTCCGAAAATGGTGAATAATACAAGCTAGAAAGGATGCTGAATCGCCAGGTTTTTATAATTTTTTTTTTTGTCTCGATTAATTCGCCAATGAAATTATTTTTTAAACGATACATCATTGGATCTGATTTGCCAGTAGTTTATACTGTAATTACAAATACTAATTATATTCGCCAATATTTTTATATTCTTACAATTAATTTTTTGGAAATATCACCACTAATAATAATTTACCATTTCATTTTATGGATATTTTAGCCTTGAATAGGTTTATATTTATTGCCATCGATTAGCTTTTTAATCGAATGGCTGCAAGTGAATTCTGCGAATTTATTTGCACGTGCCTTTTAAAAAGGTTGTTGAGGCCCGAAATTTGTTTTGGGCCACACGATTAGATTTGATTATGTGGAACAAAACAAATTTTGGGACTCAACAACCTTTTTAAAGGAACATGCATATAAAGTCATGAAATTCACTAAGTCTTGAAATTAACTAAGTGCATATAAAATTGTTGTATCGGTGAGACATCCCTAAGTGTCCCACCGATGATGTTCAGTCATGCCGATAAGGCTTCCATACTCCACCTGGGGTCCACCAAGGCACAGGTACACCACTTGTGTAATTCCAAAGAATCATGAAGGGAATCTACAATATTTGTGTGAAGCTCCCGGAAAGACATCCGATCAAAGCTCTGTATCATTGTATCGACAGGACATCCATAAGTGTCCCACCGATGATGTTCACTCATGCCAATATTTGCTCATAGAATGAACTTGTAGTTTCCCCCTCAACCCCCACAAGGGGGCTCTGCCCCCTTGACCCCCTCAAGGGGTGCTACCCCTTGACCCCGCCGGTGGCTACCGCCCCCGGGCCCCTAATTCAATATTAAAAAATAAATAAAATATGGGGGAACTACTCCGACCAAGTATGCAAATGTTTAAAGGAGATATTCACCATTGTAATTAACCGTTTTAGTGATTATTCACTAGGATTCGCCAGTGTGATTATTTTTTTTACCAATTATCCATTAAGATTCGCTAGGATTTTACAAATTTTTGAATAATGTGCATAAGATTTGCTAGGGAAAATTAATATTTTTTTCAAATAAAAAAAAAGATTCACCAGGATTTTACACCTTCGCTGAAGGGGGGTTTCTTAAAGTTATCCCTGGATACAACCCAAAAGAAAACTCTGATAGGATTCTACGTGGTGACTACCGAGAAGTTGCGAGCGATACGAAAAAAGGTGAAGCCATGAAATGAAGAGAAACCATGAAGGAAAAAAGCGGTGCGTGAATAAATATTCATAGTAAGTACAAAGGAAAGTTGCCTATTAAATGTTTTTCTTGTAGTAAGATAGGTCATTTTGCATCTAGATGTCCTGAAAGAGTTTCAAAGTATAAACCTTAGAACACTAGATTTCAAAGAAAGTGCTGTTATGTTGAAGAAGGTGTAACTGATGAAGAATCTGATAAAGAAACTGGAAATGAAGATGGATGGGTATTTATTGCTATCAAAGAAAATGGTCAGGTGTCCACTAAATCTGCTAGTAATGTGAATGTTGAGAAAGCTCTTGCAACCAAAGTTGAAGAGAGAGATGAGTGGGTGATTGACAGTAGATGCTCACATCATATGACTGGTGACAAAAGCAAGTTTGTAAGGTTGGAAAACTATGATGGTGGTGTTGTGAGGTTTGGATACAAAATTTCTGGTGTGATTCCTGGCAGAGACACTATTTCTTTTGGTCGTAAGCACAATAATGATGATGTCCTTTATGTAGAAGGCTTGAAGCATAAATTGTTGAGTGTTGGATAAATGGTAGACAAAGGTTACAATCTACATTTCAAGAATGGTAAGTGCAAAATATTGGGAAGTTCAGGAAATATGATTGCTTCAGGAACAAAGATAAAAGGTAGTATCCTTCAATTGATTGCTGCTAGTGAAAGTTGTTTGATTTCTCAAATTGATGTAAGCTAGTTATGGCATAGGAGGTTATGTAATGTGAAATTTGATAAAATTATCGAGATAAGATTTACTCAAACTGTTAGAGATCTACCTAATTTAGTGAATCCTACTAACACTATGTGCAATGAATGTTGGATGGGAAAGCAGACAAGAAATTATTTCTATAGAAAACATTATAGTTCTAATGGAGTATTGGATTTGATACATACTAATCTATGTGGTCCTTCAAGAATCAGAAGCTTACAAGGTGAAAGGTATTTTATGTTGCTCATTGATGATTATTCTAGAATGATATGGGTCACTTTCTTGAGAGAAAAACATGAAGCATTAGAAAAGTTCAAAATTTTTAAAGCTATGACAGAGAATGAGACAGGTCAAAGGATCAAATGTCTAAGGTCAGAAAAAGGTGGTGAATTTACTTCATGGGAATTAAATTCTTTTTGTGAAGAGCATGGAATTCAAAGACAACTATCTGCTCCACGGACCACTCAACATAATGGAGTTGTTGAAAGAAAGAACATAACCATTCTAGACACTGCTAGAACCATGATGTTGGAAGAAAATGTTCCTCATTTCTACTGGAGAGAAGCTGTAAGTACTGTTGTGTACACCATTAACAGGGTGAATGTCAATAGTAATTCTAGTAAGACACCTTTTGAGGTATGGTTTGCTTATAAGCGTACTGTCAATTATTTCAAAATCTTTGGAAGCAAATGCTACATCAAGAGAGATGATGATATAGGTAAGTTTAATGCTTGAAGTGATGAAGGAATGTTTTTAGGATACTCTACTAAAATCAAAGCTTACCAGTGCTTTAATAAAAGGCTGAAGAAAATAGTTGAAAGTGAAAATGTCAAGGTTGATGAAGATATTGGTAAATCATCTATATCTAGTGGTTATGATTTAGATGATCAACATGATGGTACTAAAAATGAAACTAATGTTCAGGCACATAATCAACTTCAATTTTTTCTGGTGAACCAAGGGAATCAAGAAGCAAAAAATAGTAGAAGTGCAGAAGAAAGAACACAAGAACAAGAGGTAAGAGAAAATATCAAAACTACTAAGTATGTAAGATGAAATAATTCTGATAGTCAGATCATAGGAGACAAGAGCAAAGGTGTTCAAACTAGAAGAAGAATTCTGAAAGAATATTGTCTAATCTCTAAAGTTGAACCTAGAAATATAAGTGAAGGATGTAAGGATGAACATTGGATGGAAGATATGAAAGAAGAATTGGTGTAGATACAGAAAAATGATACATGGGATGTTGCTCCTAGACCTCAGAACAAAAGTGTGATTGGAACCAAGTGGGTGTTTCGGAAGAAGCTGAATGAACGGGGTGATGTGGTCAGAAAAAAAGTAAGATTGGTTTGCAAAGGATACTCACATATGGAAGGTATTGATTTTGAAGAAACTTTTTCTCTTGTTGCTAGAATTGAAGTTGTTAGATTACTTCTTGCTTATGCTACTTTCAAGAGTTACAAAGTTTATCAGATGGATGTAAAGTCAACATTTCTGAATGGTGAACTAGAAGAAGAAGTTTATATTGAACAACCAGATGGATTTCAATTGACTGATGAAAAGGACATGGTATACCAATTGAAGAAAGATATTTATGGACTAAAGCAAGCTCCTAGAGCTTGGTATGCTAGATTAGATAAATACTTGTTGAAACTTGGATTCAATAAAGGTACTGCTGACATCAATTTGTATTTCAAGCTCAATTAGCGCAAAGAACTGATCATTGAAGTCTTTCTTGATGATATTATTTTTGAAGGTTACGATGATTTGTGTATGAAGTTTGCCGATGAAATGAAAAGTGAATTTGAAATGTTAATGCTAGGAGAGCTGACATTATTTTTAGGATTGCAAATAACTCAGTTAGATGATGGAATCTTTGTATCTCAGTCTAAGTATGTGAAAAATTTACTGAACAAGTTTGGCATGGAAGATTCAAAACTAGTTGGTACACCTATGGTGACGAGATGAAAACTTACATAGAAAGAAGATTCTCCTAAAGTAAATCAAACAAGATACAATTCAATGATTGGTGGATTACTCTATTTGACTTAGGCTAGGCCAAATATAACGAATGTTGTGTGCATGGTTGCTAGATTTCAAGCTAATCCTAAAGAGTCCCATGTGACTACTATAAAAAGAATATTCAGATATCTGAAAGGGACAGTTGATCTTGGTCTTTGGTATCCTAAGGATAATGATCTTACTCCAAGTAATTTTATTGATGCTGATTGGGTAGGAGATGTAGATGATCGAAAGAGTACCAGTGGTGGCATGTTCTTCTTAGGTAACAAGCTGGTATCTTGGTTAAGCAAAAAATAGAACTTAGTTTCATTATCTATTGCTGAGGCAGAGTGCATTGCTACTGCAAATAGTTGTACCCACGTATTGTGGATGAAGAAAATGTTGAGAGATGTTAGAATTGAGTATGGAGAACCTATTTTCATATTATGTGACAATTCAAGTGCCATTAACATGTCTAAGAATCCAGTGTTGCATTCAAAGACAAAGAATATATCCATCAAGTATCACTTCCTAAGAGATAAAGTAAGTGACAAAGAAGTTAGATTTGAGTACATACCTACCAAAGAGAAAATTGAAGATATCTTTACCAAGTCATTGCCTAAGGATAATTTTGAGTACCTTAGAGGCAAGTTATGGGTGATTTCACCTCCTGATCATAACTAACATGCAAGTATTTGCATTAGTTCATGAATTCATAGCCATATCTCATTCCAGATTGATGTTGTGGTGGCTGCTACTCAGGGGGAGTAGTCAAATGATTCAAATTTGTGATGAAATCATTGTTGATGTGTTTTTTATGCAGTTCTCAATATAGGTAATGTGTAGGTGCATCACCTCTCTTGAAAGACAATCTTCCACAATCAGATTGAAGAACACTATCTCAAGGTCTCTCGAATGTCAAGTCTTGACAGTGCTTGGAATATATCAGTTGATTTATGATGTGATTTTCTAGAATCACAAGGCGGTCTTACGTAAGTCAAAGTTGTAGGATAATTGGATCTGCGAACATAGTTCTTTGGATAGGAAATTACTGCACTTTACTGCAGGTTCAAACAACATTCTTGAACTCCATCTTATCATTGAATTTGGCTTTACAATGTGCAATGAACCTTAGCATAGGTTATCTCTGAAAAAAAAGAAGGAAAAGGGTAGGGAAAAGAGAAGGTTCTTGGACCTCCAACTACCGATGAACAGTGATCATGGAGGTTCCTGCTGTGGACAGTTTCCTTAAAATAGAATTTCACTTAATCAAAAATTTCACAATGCCATGAAATCTATGCTATCTTTTAAGGACTGTAGATATTTCATTATTCATTCACAATATAGATGTGAATAGAGATAAAGTTTAAAGAGCAGCTATAAAATTATAGTCTAGACTAACTTTGCACAGTCACCTACCAACAACAAATGACTAAAAGTATGGACAAGAAAAGCATACACACAGCAGGAATCTTCACAACCAAAGACAACTAAAAAGGAAACTAGAACAACAAAGTAACTTAAAGTAGAATCTTAACTTATGGGAGAATAATCATGAAACATATGAAGAAATCAAAAATACATCAAAATAGTTGTATTTCTATTGCAATTTTTGTAGCATGTCTTTACAACAACTCAAATCCCTTAAAATGAGAGGAGGAGACCCTTATTTATAGTTTCCAAAAAGTGAAATGAGTGGCCAAGATTCACTTTACAGCAGGGTTTCACCTACCCCCAAATATATTACATTTAGAAAAACATCTTTTGTCTTTTCTTGATTTTGTCTTCTAGTGGCAGCACTATAGCATTTTGTCTTTTTTCTGATTGCTCTTTGTTGCAGCTATTCTTTTAGAAATTCTTCATCAATGACAGGGTTACCCTCCCATTTCTTCAAAGCTGCATACTCCATGAATCTCAAGATTACCAGTTGAAGCTTATCGACCTTAATGATGTCAGACCTTAACACTTGGTAACTCCATTCCTTGGAATTGTTAATGAGATTTTCCCAGTCTTCGTCATACTTGGTAGCGTTGTCCTTGAAAAGCCCAGATTGGGAAAAAGCTTGAGTAGCAAAGCTCATAAAGTCAGTGGTAACCTCGACTGACATTCCCTTCTCCATCCTCTTTCAGAAATGAGGCTTTATGATTTTCAGATTGATCTTAATAGCAGGCATCTCATACCCTATCATCAGTTTGAGGTATCTAGCAAAATCTCCTCTTTCCTCCTTCGCCCATTCAATATCCTGAATTACTCGTTCTAGGATCTGTTCCAGCCTCCCCTTTTGGTGATCGAAGTCCCGCTTCCACACAAACATTAAACAATGGTCATCATCCTTGAAGGCGAGGTCCTTTTCCCAAACCTCACTTGGTAGTGTGAGGATAGCCTCAATTTTTGAGGAGGAAACCTTATAATTCTTTGGAAAATCCTCACAGATTCACCTCATGCCATCAAGAGACATTTTTACTTCTAGGAGCTTTATTTCTGTTTGGACAACCAAATTGATGCCTGCATTTGCAATGTCCAAGACCTATCAGAACCAGTTTTCTATGGTCTTATCCAAGTTCCTCCTTCTTTCTAGCTTGTTGATCTATTCCTGGGACAACAACTGCAGTGGGGCTGATGATGTGGTAGGCTGTTCATTCAGAGATGACCATTGTTGAATGTAGGTCGTTAGATCAACCACCTATGCTTTGAGCTCTTCCTTCGAAACCTTATCCTGCTGAATAAGGTGCACCACTGTGGTGACTAATTCTTGGAGGTGGTTGACCTTCTGTTCCTTGGTGGCCACTCCCAAGTCAATGGTGGAGACGTTATAGCTTATTTCTTATTCTTTAACCATCGGAGTAGCTATTTGCATTGCCATAGATCCAAAGGCATCCATTGTTACCCTTGATATGATTCTTCGCTTCTTCTCCTTCTTAGTATTAATCTGAGCTCTAGCCAGTATTGCCTCTAGTCTTGCTTTCAGATGCTTTAGGGCATGATTTCTCTTTTCGAGCTTCCTTTCTAGCCAGTCAAGCATCGGGGGTCCTTCCTTGGATGATTCATGTTGATCTTTGTTGTCCTCCACCCTAAGTTCAATGGATTTGACATTAAGGGCCTCCTGCTCAGCTCTTACATCTTCTTTCTCCTTGTCAGAATCTTGTATGAGCATTATACATTTGGCAGGAGATTTGGTGAGTAGCTTCTTGTTAGAGTGGTCTTCCCTTTTAGCACCCTTTTCTTCTTCTTCTTGGTAATGCCCACCTTCCTTGGGCTTATCCTCTTGTTCATATTCATGGAAGGATGTTTCTTCATCATGCTCTGGGGTTTGATCATGCCCTTCGATAGGATACCTACTGCCCTCAGTCTCTGAAGCAGCAATTCTTTCAATCGTAGGCTATCCTTTAGCCTCTTTGTCCACAATCTCCTTGAGTTGCTTGTTCCACTCCGTGTCGAGATCTAGATTAGATATTTCTTGGATTATGTATGTTCTGTGACCCTCGCTATCCTCACTGGAAGATTCATAGGGCACCTCATCAATCACCCGATGTTCATATATTGGATGCTCATGATACAAAAATTCCTCATCTTCCAGCCTCTTGGCAGTCTGTAGTTTCCATCATTCGAGCTCATCCAAGATTTTCATTGTAGCCTCCATTCTAGGTGGTTCTATAGGGGGAGGGATAGCTGGGGCGTTAACCATTGCGTGGATGATTACATCTTGCACCATTGGATTTGCAAGCATTCCCAAAAGTTCAGATGGCACATTTTGCATATAGTTGACAAAGGACTATGGGAGGGTGAGGACAGACATTGCAACAACAGATGAAGCAGGTGGAAGGGAAGGAGACATGGAGGATGACGAGATTTGTGAGGTTGTGGCAGAGGATGAATCCACCTATATGACCTGCATGATCAGAGAAGTGGAGGCAAGGTGGAAAAAAATGTCCACAACAGGTAGAGAGGAAGCAACTATTGCAAGTGAAGTGGGCCGGATGGTGGCAATAGAAGTAGCGGTTGCAGTAGTAGATGAAGTGGGTGGAGAACTTGGTGGGTTAGCCTCCATCTCCTCACCCTCATGGAGTAGATCTTTGGGTATTGCAGGAATCTCTGTGATGCTACCCATTCTTTTATGTTTCTTAGGAGGCTCGCCCTCCGAGGCCTTTCTAGCGTACACTTTTGGGTTAGGTAGTTGCTCATCAACCTCCTTCCTCTTTCTCTACTTGATAGATGGTAGGGATTTGGATGTTTCTCCATTTGTAGTGGCATCTTCCCCACCATTAGAACCACTTAGCTCATTTTCCAACCCCTTGAATGTGAAGGTGACTCCTTGTTGCTTTAGTTGAGTGACCTACCTATTGATCCATGCCTTTGTTCGAGCCTTAACGGGATTGGTAAGAATGTCGAGGTCATCAACCTTTGGCTCATCCCAATCAAATAAAGGCAATGGAATATTTGCAATGGCACTATACCTTGGGTCGATCACTGTGCTCTCCTCTTCTTCAAGCTGATTTGGAACTAGACACATGTTCACCCTTTTCATGAAGTATGCAGTCATATGCATATAATGTCATATCTGCACTTCAAATTCGTCCTTGCAATTACCCCAAAAATACTCAACATGATGGAGGGGGGAATACTCTAGTCCAATTTCCTTTCTAATGTGACCATATGGATCCATCTGTGGCCTAGATGTATGCTGTCTGAAGTGGTATTCGGCCAGCTCCTTCCCTGAATTGTTTGCGCATTGGGAAGTATGAATTTTATACAACCCCTGGCCAAGTCCGAGGGGATAGGGGGTCCCTGCCAGATGTTTACTGCTCAAAATGTGGTGTATATGTCATAGCTTCCAAGTTAGTTCCAATAGTATAATCCAGTCATTAGGGTACCGAAGTAGCTTATTCGGCCTTTCTATGAATCCTTGGGTGCGAATGTAGGTGAACTTGGGGAATTGTATGAAAAAGAAGGCGTAGTTCTTGAGAAGGGCCCTAGCATTGTGAGAGACTCTTCTTTCAAAATCACCTCTAAGAGACCAAATGATGTAGGTATTAAAAGCATCGTTTACCCTTCAATAGTCCTTCTTGAAATTCCTATACTGCAGTTGTGGGTATTTGTCATAGGGTTTCACCTCTCTTCCCAGTGCTTCATTGGGCATTGCAAACAATCCATTATAATGTCGCTGATCGGAAAGTGAATGGACCAAGTAGGACATCATGTAGAATTTGGAGGTCTTCCTCACATTGACGAATTGCTCATGAAAGCAATTGCTGATTATTCGCCCCCAATAGAATGAAGTGTCATCCCCATAGAGAATTTGTTCAACAAAATATAACATCCATTCCTAGAAGAAGGCCACAGTAGGAAGGCCCATTACTCTGCTTAGTAGGGTGACCAGGTCATGATAGTTTTTGAAGAAATCATTGTGGTAGATCTCTTGAGGGACTTTGGTAGCAATGGCTCGTCTGTCTTTCAACCAATATTGGTTGATTTGTTTCTTGCATTTAATAGGATCCTGATCCCATAATGCTTTACACTCCTAAATGGTTGGGGCCTCCATGTTTTTGAAGGCATGGATGTGGAAGGTGTTAGTTATCCCAAGAAGGGACATATCAGCCAATAAGTTACCATCTCTGTCCATGATGGTCCTTGTTTCAAGTTGGTATGCCTCCTGACATGCCATTACTAGCTTAGGGGCCATCAAGGCAGGTGGGAAACCTACAGCTTTGGCAATTCTGCTGCTTCTGATCAACTTGGCATTGTTTGTCTTTGGGTCTATTATGACTCTTCGTGTAAACTCATTAATATCAAGATGCCCAATATTGGTGTCTGTGATGTTCTTCCAACTGGTGTGACCTTGGAATGCAAGGGTGCCCCCTGGAACTGATACTTCATTTGATCTTTATCTTCTTTTCCTCGAGGGGCTTTGGCTGTCCTAGAGGCCTCTACACTAGATTCCATAAATCCTGCACAAAGAGATGGGAGTCAGCAACATTAACATGAAAACACGGCCTTGATGAAATCCTTGCAAATCAAGTTTAGATCCACAACGTTTATTTGAGAAAAGTCTAACACTTGATAATAATAACATTGGAAGGCAAAGAGGTGACTCAGGCTCCAAGGGTCAGACTTCCTCTGGTAGAATGTTGTTTGGAAGGGAAAATAAGGGAAGGCATTCCAGATGACCTTTAACAATCCTGGATTTGTTCAATAAAGGGTTGGTGTGAAAGAAGGTCCATTTTTAGCATGTGGGTTGATTTGGTGGTTGTTTGAGCCATCATTCTGGCATTTAGGCCTTGGCTGTAGGAAAGTCGTCTAGGGTTGGCTATTTGAAATAGCGTAGGGAAAATAACATTATTTGAATCGAGTTCTGTAGTTAGGGTAATCAAGGTCGAGAAGCTGCTATGGTATAGCCATGTGAAATGGTGAAATAACGAAATCTGGATAAAAGTCTAGAAGATTATACCCAAGGTAGACTTAAAAGTTGGTGAAAACCCAGAGGTGGACTAGGTTTGGGGCTCGGTGTTTGGAAAGGCAGACGAATTTGGCCGTTTGGGATGACGAAAGCGACATGGAATTCCAGAGACAAAATTTCGAGGGCTGGAGTCCAAGCGAAGTTTGGACGTTTCAGTTTCCCTGTTCAAATTGTGCACAGTGGAAGGGTGACCGGAGCCTGGGAGTTGGAAAGATGTTCAGGGGCAGCCATTCGAAATGGCGAAGCAGGAAAAGTGGCGTGGGGATAGAAGTTCGGGGGCCGGGGTTTGATGACAACTTCAAAGTTTGATTTTGGTTGCAAATTTGCGATGGACTTCACATGCTTGGGGTCTAAGGTCTGGAAGGACGCTAGAGGAAAGCCATTTGGAACGACGGATTCACAATGGAAACTCGGGAAGGGATGTCTGGAGGCTGAGACCCGCAGTGAGTTTGGCTGCATGTCAATTTTTTCCTAAGTTTCAATTTGTGTGTGACCGCGAAGAGGTCTGAGCCCGGAAGATGCAGTTTCCTACTTTGGAGAACAACGATGGGGAGGTCAAGTTCCGGTTTTGGATTTTAGCCTCCAATCCCTTGATTTTCAATTTTCTAATTCATGGGTTTTAGGCCAGGGGGCACTATCTTACTAGGTTACAGATTCATTTTGATTTCCATTTAATTTTTGACTCATGGTTTCGAGAATAAGGGAAGGGTAGGTGGGCGGTGAACCTACCTTGAATCTCTGAAGAATTTTTATGTTGAATTTGTGAGGAACGACAAAGTTGGAGCTAGGCACGGAGGTAGAGGATGTTGGAGTCGGAGAGTGCTTCAAATTCCTTCCTGTCATGTGAAAATGATAGGTCAAAACTTGTTTAAACAACCCCAGTGCAATTAATACCTTAGTAAATGCTTGGTACGATGACATATTAGCTAGGTGAATTTAAATTTCCTGGGCGACGGTGGGAGGTCCGGGTGCCGATGGCTAGAAAGACATCCAGTGTTGACTGTTCGAAACATTATCTAAAGTTAAATCAAAGAGCGAACAGGAACCTAGGGTCCGAGGTCCAGAAGGATGCTGGCTGGCGGCTGTGCGGAATGGTGAATCAGAGACGATGACTCAAGGATGGAATTTCGAGAGCTGGGGTCCGAGGGCCAGAAAGATGCAAGGTCACAGCTGCCAAGTTTAACAATTGATTAAAACGGCCAGGAAAGCACCGAGTTTTGGAGGCTAGGAAGATGCCAACCATTAGCCGCGTAAAATGGAAAAGCCACCATGGAAACCTGCAAAGGGAAACCCAAGAGGGGAAATCCGAGGGTTTGGGCCTAGAAGGTTCAACAGATGTCAGAAAGGCCAAGTGATAGAGAAAACCTAAAAGGGCCTAAGACTTAGCATTTCCAAAGGGAAAAAATTAGGTCAACCCTAAAATGAGATTTTTCAGAATGTGTTGACCATCAAGGACGTAAAAATGGGGTACACAAAATGAGGCAAAGCAAAAAGAACCCAACAAGCCAAAAGGAAAGAGAGGGTCCCGATTCTGAATGGGGTGTGTGTGCAAGAGGCACAACAATCATATGTAAATTTTCCATTGATATCAAAGGGGGAGAGAAACAATGTGAAAAATGTGGGAAAGAAAAGAAATGAAGGAAACAAGAAGAATGCACAATCTCAGGGGGAGATTGTTGAAGAAGATTAGTTAGGTTGATGGTATTATTTTTCACATCATGTGTTGCCATCAATGCCAAAGGGGGATATTGTTGGATGTTGTGGTTATGTTTCTGATATGTTGTTGGCATTGATGTCAAAACTATTAGCATTTGATCTGCTTAAGGCTATGTATGTCGAGGATATTGAGAAAATTGTAAAAAATATAGTACAGGTAGCCAATGGAGCCAAGAAGGTCAAAATGTTGTAAAGCTTGGTGTGTTGAATATTTGAAGGTGTGATACAAAGGGTTTGTTTCTAAAGCTTTCTAGTATATTGTCTAAATGTTTTAGAGGTTTTCATTAAGATTTGTGGAAGTTATGAAGATCTTTGTGCCTACAGTTACTTAGTTTTTGTAGATGGTGTTCCTGGTTGAAGTAGATGAAATTCTGGTAATTTCATGTGTTGCACATGTACCTGTGATGTTCATGGATGAGTCTAGATTGTGATCTATCCTTGTTGTACATCCGCATCGATTGAAGTGTTCATGATCGGACATTCTTTCGATGTGTGCCCGAGTTTTCATGTTCTTGGCCGACATGATGCTGTTAGCATGTTGCAGATCCATGAGGATTAATATTTTATTATTTGGCATGTTTGGAGGTGTTTTTTTGGGTCCTCACTATGTTGTGATTGACTTGTGTTGGTGTGCATTGTAATTTATTCATTTATCAAGGCCGAAAGTTGTAATTCATTCTTTATTTGTGGCCGACTGAATAGTGATTGTAAATCCGTGTAGTGGATATAGATATGTGATTTTATTCCTCATTTAAAAAAAAGAGCTCAAGTGTAGAAGTGTAGAAGTGATGTACAAGTGTGAATAAAGGTCAAATCATTCATAGCAGAGTGTGGAAGAGTTTGAGCAGAGGGTGGAAGATTTTGAAGAAGTTCTTATGCGCCTAACTGGAATAGTAATTATGATTTTGTAGAAGCTAATTTCTCAGTTCAACTTCATCAGATGGATTTGATTTGGTTACTATATGTAAGGCAGCAAGCCTTCCCTTTGAGCAGTGTTCTCTAGGTAGCGCGCCTGAATGCAAGTGAATTCCCTTTTTATTCTTCATTATACTTCTAACAGGGTATAATCTTGTGGACTAACATCCACCATGTTTTTTCCCCTAACAGGGTTTCCACGTATAAAATCATGGTATTCATGTGTCTTTGATGTGTTGTTGATTCAATTCTTGCACTATTAATTGTTAGATCTGTGATATAAGGTTGATTAATTTTGTATAAGTTTGATTTTGGCAACAACTGATTCACCCCCCTCTCAGCTGTCTATCCTTGTTTTTCCAACACTATAATCATAAATAAATGAACCATAATATGTGGATTTATCAATTGAAGGAACATCTATAGTACCAAACACATCAAAATAAATAAGATCTAATATACCACAAGATTTATGAGAACTCAAGTAGAAATGAATATGGGTTTATTTACCATAAATGCAATGCTCACAAAAATCAAATTCAAGATTACAAATAGACAACCCTTCAACCAATTTTTTATTTTTCAAGGTCCTTAAACCCTTTTATCTAATGTGACCAAGTCTCTAGTACCATAATTTTTTTTCTCTGCAAGTAACTTTGATTCAGAAGAAAGAGAACCCTTAGGTACCAAAAATCCATGACCATCCACTAAAGATGAAACCCTCACCTCTTCCACAAACTTTCTTTTCACATTAGTAATTTTGCATTCAATAGTGTATGCATCAACCTTATATAATGTGTCATATATGACACCTCTAGCAATCACCATTGCACCTCTAACCATCTTGCATCCTACAACATAAAATACTACCTGCACACTTGCATCTATTAATTTCTCATAGATAACAAATTTTGTGTTAATATAGGGATATGCAATACACCATTAATCCTTTTTAGTCTACCATTAGGAAACCTAATTATAACTTCACCATGACCAACAATATTTAAATAATAATAATCACCCAAGTACAACTTACTTCCATCAAATTCTTCATATTCAAAAAATCAATCTCTATTAAAGGTCATATGTAAAGATGCACCTAAGTTAATTGGCCATGCATTATTACTTGTATGAGTTACCAAAGTTGTAATGAATACATCACCATTTTCTTTCTTGGACTCATAATAAAAATCAAATTTCTTCTTTTTCTTCTTCTTTTGTTCTTTGTAGTCCTTACGAATATGTCCAGGCTTACTGCAGTTCCAAAAAATAACTTTAGATTTTCTAAGAGATTTGGATCTCCCTTGGACTTGGATTTATCAAGCTTCCAATTCTTCTTTCCTTTTTCCTTAGGTCTTCCACAAAAAAATAGGGCCTGCTTGGAACTAATGAATACCTTCCTTTTGATCTCTTCAGAAAGAAAAGAACCCACCACATCTTCAGTCTTTAAGATAACAGAAGTACTCCCAATAGCCATAACAAGAGAATCCTACAAATTAGGCAAAGAACAAAGCAAGATCTAAAATGTCTCCTCCTCATCCATTTTGACACCAACTAATTCCAATTGAGTGACCAACATATTGAATACTTCTAGGTGGTTTGTAATTCATCCACCCTCTTCCATTTTCAAGGAATACAATTTCTTCCTACCAAAAATATTGTTCACTAAATATTTGGCTTGATACGTCTTACCAAGTTTCTTCCATAGTTTCTGTGTAGAGGTCTGTTCATGGACATTGATTAAAATATTCTTCCAAGCACAATCTGATTGGACCCTTGGTTTTACAATCCATAACATCATATTGAGAAACCAAAGTAGGATCTACAAGCCTTGAAACCTTCTAATCAACAACATCCCATAGATCTCAATCTATCAACATATCCTCCATCTTTAGCTTCCATATTCTAAAATTTTTTCTAGAAAATTTATCTACCTCTATTCTCCTTGATGAACTTGCCATCTAAAACTTCTTGCAATAAGATCACAAAGTGTCTTTTGCACAAGCTCCCACTCAAATATGGATTAGTTCAAAAACCCCAACAACCCACAACTAAAACCAAAGGTGATCAAGCTTTGATACCACTTGTAAGGAGGCTAAGATAGTAGAACAACTTCTTACACTAATATTGAGAGGATGATAATGTAAAACGTTATAGATATTTCATAATAATGACATACAAGTAAAAAAAATTAAACATAAATAGATCAATCATACCACAACATAGTGATTTACATGGGGAAAACCCTTTTGGGAGAGAAACCCCACACTCCAAAGGACACCCAATATATTATTAAAAAATCATGAAGATTACAATATACTTGCAAAGAAATATTCTCAGAGGAGTATTGCCAACTAGGGATCCAAAGGCAACATGATTAATATTTGACTCTCAGAATACATCCCAATACACAACCATAATACAAAACCATTAAAAAATAGGGTTTCCATCTAGGGAAATTCAAGCCAATAAGATATTTACCATCAGATCTGAGACCTAATGAGGAATAGTCTAGATTTTCAATAATATATATATATATATATATATATATATATATAATTTAGCTTTCAAGGGTGATACCCCCAAGCCCCCGCCGGGGCGTGCGAACCTCAGATTCCCCACCAAGGGGATGATGAAACCCTCATTGGGGGGGGAGGGGGGGCATGTTTCTCACATGATTATTTCCAAATAGGGATCTAAAGACAACACAACCGCTATTTGAATCTCAAAATACATCCCAATACACAACCATAATACAAAACCATGAAAAAATAGGGTTGCCATCTAGGGAAAGTCTAGCCAATAAGATATTAACATCAGATCTAAGACCTAATGAGGAACAATCTAGATTTACAATAACATATATATATAATTTAGCTTTCGAGGGTGATACCCTCGAGCTCCCACCAAGGTGTGTGAACCTTGGATCCCACGGGGGGGGCGGGGGTGCACACCCACCCCCCCCCCCATTCTTGCGTAAATACCTTATGTAATTGCAAGGTTGAGACAAATTTTCCCAACATAAAGAGGCCTCTACTTAAAGAATAACTAATGATTAGAGATTGTGCTATATTCATTGATGTTAGTTCAATTGTTGAGTGGTGTAAGTATGCATTATCAAAAGGAGGGAAGCTTAATTCAAAAGTTTGTAGCTTCTTCTAGTTGGTTGATGAAGGTAAAGTGGAAGAGAGATTGGATTGTCAGACACTCAGGGAATCATCAAAGATGCATTCATTTTGAATCTCGAATGCAAGTACATGGACTATTTGGAGACAATATTTAGCTTGTATTTTTAGAGTTGTATCAAATGTTAGTGGGACCTAGTTGCGAGTCAAGTGAGTGGGTAGATACATGGATTTCACAATATCTAACCCCTTAATATGAAGCTCATTTATCTTTACTCAATGAAATAGAAAATTCATTTGACTATGTCCATATTTGAGACCTTGTACAACTAGGACATGTTTATGCAGTTGTTGAACCACATAGGAATGAAGAGAGATCAGACTATAGTTGGAATTATGTGTTTAAGGAAAAAAAAAAGATAACACAACCTATGATAGATGATTATTGGTTCACATATCCTACAATATCAATTTTTATTGTTGGAACTTGGTTGTGAACATATATGATTGGAAAGAATGAAATTATTATATTTTAGGACTGAGAAGCACAAAACCATACTCATGTATTCACATCTAGTTGTAGCAATTAATGTTAAGTTATTGAAGCATCATGTAAAACCAAGAACAAAAGAAATATGGATGATTACTATTGTTGATCATGAATAAATATTGGAAACTTTGAAGATAAGAGATGACCTCTCAAGAACACTTGAGTAGTGGATCTATTTTTGTAAGGTACATTTATGATATTGTTCATCTTATTTAGATTCATGTTATTTTTATGGGTTGGATTGAAAGTACATTAAAATTTTGCATAACAATTAATTGGTATATAAAAATGTAGGTTTTTTGGAGAAAAAAGGTATATTTTCAAGTGATTCAAATGAATAAATCCATGGTTGTGTTATGAGTAAAATGAGATAATGATGGTAATGCATCAACATAGAATTAATAAGTAGTGATTCTTAATCTTGCACCATATTTGGTTTGAGAGAATGTTCAATTAAAAATTTGTACTTCATATTGCTTATGCTCAACAATTTGTCCATATTTATATGTAGGTCTACTACACTCAAGTTTAGAGCATGAGGAGGTTACAATGACAATAAATCCACCATTTTTCAGTTTAAAATAATTCTTTAAGATATATTTTCTTAGCAATTCACTTGTTTATAAGTGTATTTTTTCTAGAGAACAAAGGTATATTTTCAAGCGATTTAGATAAATACATCCACAATTGTGTTATGAGTACAATGAGGTAATGATGGTAATGCGTTAACATAGAATTCATAAGTAGTGATTCTTAATCTTGCATCATATTTGATTTGAGAGAATTTTTAGTTAAAACTTTGTAGTTTATGTTGCTTATGCTCAACAATATGTCTATATTTATATGGAGGTCTACTACACTCAAGTTTGGAGTATGAGGAGGTTACTATAATAATAAACCCACCATTGTGAATTTCAAATAGGTCTTAAAGATTAATTTTATTAAAAATTCACTTGTTTATATGTGTAGGTTTCATAAGGTGACATACACATATAATTCTTAAGTAGTGATTCCTAATCTTTCATCACATTTAGTTTGAGAGAATGTTCAATTAAAACTTTCTAGTTCTTGTTGCTTATGCTCAACAATTTGTGTATATTTACATGTAGGTCCACTACACTCAAGTTTGGAGCATGAAAAGGTTACAATGATAATAAATCCACAATATAATTATTAAGGTGAAATTTATGATAGGATTATAAGTAGTGATTATAAATACTGGATCATATTTATTTTGTATTTCATGTTGCTTATGCACAACAATTTGTCTATATTTATATGTAGGTCTATTTGTTTTCTAGAGAAGTGAGCGAGGTCGAGTGGCTTCTATAAGGACAATGACATGGATCGCCTTAGGCTGGTAGAGATGAGAATGGCATGTAGCCATAAAGAGGGAAGTATGATATGCATAAACTTTGTACACTTTAGGGTGGTAGAGATGAGAATGGCATGTAGCCATAGAGAGGGAAATATGATATGCAAAAAAATTGTACACTTTAGGGTGGTAGAGATGAGAATGGCATGTAGCCATAGAGAGGGAAATATGATATTCATACAATTTTTACACCTTAGGGTGGTGCACTAATGTATCTATACATGAAGACATGGAAAATATGATATACATGTTATTAGTTATATTGGCATGATGAATGTGATGTTTTATGTGTATGCTAACAATTCACATGGTATGTAGCTAGATTGGCAATGGATACAATTTTTTGCATGTATGATAACAATGCACATGGTATGTATCTAGATTGATTAGATTTGGATGGTAATAGGTAAATAATTCCATGATGTATGTATGAATGTTCATGAATCTAAAGTGTAATATCATGTGTATGTTTATATGTTCATGAATAAAAAGTGTAATATCATGTGTATGTATGTATGTTCATGAATGCAAAGTGCATTCTTGTTCATGTGCAAGTATCTCATGTGTATGCTCATAAGGCTCATAAGAGAATACATTGGAATAGTGCACTCTGATATGATCAGGTGACTTGGAGAATGAACAAATTCCTTCCCTAGCATTTAACTACCCACTTGTACATTTTGGCACAATCAATTTTGGTCTAGGAAGCACAAAACAAAAAATATGCTTCTTTCCAAATTTGCATTGCTCTCTACTGACACTTTTTGAAAGTTTGCATGGTCAAACAATGTTGAGCTGACCAAAATTGAGACAAGTTAATGTGGAGGGATTCTAGATGGAATTATATGTGCAAATGAAGAATTCTTAGGTTCCACAAACTCTGAGAACCACTCCATCATAGTTAGAATTTTTTTTTTCTCTTAGGGCTCTTAAGAGAATATGCCAAAATAGTACACTCTGAAATGATTGGGTGATTTGGAGAATAAACATAGCCCTTCCCTAGCATTTAGTTGCCCAATTGGACATGTTGGAACAATCAGTTTTGATCCAGGACACAAAACAAAAAATGCTTCTTTCCAAATTTTCACTACTATCTATTGACACTTTTCACAAGTTTCCATTCAAAGTTGGAATGGCCAAATGGTGTTGATTTGACTAAAAATGAGAGAGTTTTATGTGAAGGGAATCCATATGGAATTTTAAATACAGAAAAAAAATTGTTAGGTGCCACAAGCTTCGATAACCACTTTGTCATAGTTAGTTTTTTTCTCTTAAGGCTCTTAGAGACTACATTGGGATAGTGCACTCCAAAATGATCGGGTGACTTGGAGAATGAAAATATCCCTTCTGCACCATTTACCTACCCACTTGGACATGTTGGCATAGTTGGTTTTGGTCTAGGAATAATAGAACAAAAAATATGCTTATTGCCAAATTTGTGCTACTCTCTACTGACACTTTTTGCAAGTTTTCATTCTAAGTTGGCATGGCCAAATAGTATTGAGTTGACTTAAAATGAGAGATTTTTATGTGGAGGGATTCCATATGGACTTGTTCATATATAAAAAATATTTTTTGGTGCCACAAGATTCAAGAACCACTCCATCATAGTTTGGTAGTTATTTCTCTTAGTGCTCTTAAGAGACTACATCAAAATAGTGTACTCTGAAATGATCGGGTAGCTTGGAGAACAAATAGAGCCCTTCCCTACCATTCAACAAGCCAATTGGACATTTTTGCATATTCATTTTTGGTCCAAGATGCATGAAACAAAAAATATTCTTATTTCCAAATTCGCACTACTCTCTACTGACACATTTTGTGCATTCTAAGGTTTTAATGGCCAAACAGTGTTGAGTTGACCAAAATTGAGAGAGGTTTATGTGGAGGGATTCCATAAGGACTTGTATGTGTAGATTAAAAATTATTGGGTACCACGAGCTTTGAGAACCACTCCATCATAGTTTGGAAGTTTTTTCTCTTAAGGCTCTTAAGAGACTACGTCATAATAGTGCACTCTAAATGATCAAATGACTTGGAGAGAAAACATAGCCCTTTCCTAGCATTTACCTAATCACTTGGACATGTTGATGTTGTCACAAGGATTGAATGTTGGCTAGATTTGAAACTTAGCTATCTTGTGAAACATGGGATCATCTTCAAGCTATGGGTCAATTATGGTGAAGATGAACCTCCAAAGGGGGTTGGCTCCCTTGATGGACCTCCTATAAACTATAGCCTTGACCAGGAAAAGGGATAGAATAACTAAAACTAAAATGAATAATTGACCCTACAAGACGATGCACCAAAAAATATGAGACTTATACCTACTATTTCAACTCACAAATTCTCTCAAAAATCAGCTCTCCCAATGCACAACTTAGTTTCCACAAGCTCACACAATAATATGTCATAAGAAGGTTGTTTTTCAGGCTATGAAAGGAAAACCATTTCTTTTACAACTATAACTACTGAAAGAAATAACTTAAGGATTTTGCATTAATAATCACAAAAATCATATCAAATCATATACAAAGACATTCAACAAAAGGATTTTCAGAATGAAAATGTTCAAATTTTATTGAAATAGTAGAAGCTTCTACTAATACAAATCTGAAAATACTACTTGAGAATACATAAAATACTTCTCTAAATTGAAAATATCTCTCATAGATGAGTTACAATCTCATTATTTTGCATAAGGAAAAAAGAAGAATAGAAAGCACTAACTTTGAAAAGAGTTGAGGACTTGGATTTATGGAAAGCCTCAAGATAACTAAATTCGATCCTCATGGAAGATGTTGAGCTTGCATGATGAGTTGAAATACCTCTCAATTGGAAGCAAATCATGTAAAGTCTGATGAAGAAGAGTTGACTTGATCTATTGACCTCTTGAATTTTGCATTTTTGAAGTATGCCCCCAACTGAACTTGAAATGGTTGTCAAAATATACATGAAATTGATTGGAATTGATGTCTTCAATCAATTTGCATGAAACTCTTCCCTCCAAAGATTTTCCTCTACATGAACATTATGGACTATTTTTCCTTATCATGAATCATAGCCAAGGGCTCAAAACACATTCTTTTTATCACTGTCTTGAATTTTCAACAAGGAATCATAGTGTTGAGAAATCATTGAATATCACAATTGAAAAATATTCTCATTTATCTTTGTTCATGGTCTTTACTTTCAAGATGAAGTCACAATCATTTTCCATGATTATCATATCTGACCTTAGCTCTTTTCATGACACTTGGTAGACTTTTGACCTCTTGAAACTTTGCACCCTTGTATACATTGTCTTTTACCACTTGATTTTCTTGTCATAGATTCATATGATAGCCACTTTTTTAAATTCTTCTCATTCTTCACTTAAAAGGACTATCTTTATTATACTTGTTATGAATTTCACTATGCAAAAAAGAAAAGATAGTCACCTTTTTTCATTTGATTCTCTACTTCTTTTTTAGTTCACTATCCTTCTCCCTGCATGATGATTGTCATTTATAGTTAGAAACTTCCCTTTTCTTTGGCTTTGTCTTGTGTACTCACTATCCCTTTGACTTTTATTTCTCTATCACTGGCTCTTTTAGTTTACTTTTCATGCTTATGATCTTACATAATCATATCAAACTTCAAAGGTTTTGAAGGAACTCTCCCTTTAAACTTTGGTATACACTTTCATGGCTATCACCTTGCATTTTTTAAACCCTGATATTCTTTGGTGGCTTGAGATTTTGACTGTCCTTATGACCATCATGACTTCACTAGGACTATCATGCCTAAAAATACCACCCTATTGATTGTATGCTTTGACTATCCTTCTCAAAAAGTTTTCCTTAGCTCATGGTGGACTATCCTTGCCATAAGTGATTGTCCTATTGGAATGATTCTCATCAAATACTTAAAACTAAAACATAAAGATATCGAACCCTAACTAGCACAATAGAGTACAAGCAAGCATGAAAATTAAAATAACAAGCGAATGTAAATTGATCTCCAAGCTAGATTTGATTTATCTCCATTTTTCTTCTCCACCTACATGAGAATGCATCATTTTGAAGGTTTGATTATTTTGATATGTTGATTGCTTATTTTCATAACATAACGATAAGATGGAGATGATAGAAGAAAAATAGATAGATAGATAAGAAGATTGAAAGAAATTTTGGCAGAGTAAGGATGCTAGAAGAAGATTCTCCCAAATGGCCTGTGAAAGACTTGATTTATAGGAGAAGGCTGATTTGATTTGATGGCCAAGATTAAAATTCAAATTTGTGATATGTATGGCTAGGATTAAAATTTTATTTTAGTGTCTATGATGCACATTAAGTGGGTTATGAAATGAGGCTAAAATTAGGATGTAGGGGAATCATGGGATTCTATTATTTATTTTGGAGGAAAAGATGCCTATGATGCACAATGAATGGGGCTAAAAATAAGATGTGAGTGTGAATCTCATAATTTAAATAATAAAATTAGTTACATTATTTGTGAATGTGAAGAGTTGTAGTCATGTGACACATGTTGCAATGTGACAATAAGTGAGGGATTAATTCAAATATTTAATTTGAATTATTTTGAGACATGTGAAGGGGGAAATTAATTAAATAAATGAAATTTATTTAATTAATTGGGAAGGTGATTATGTAGAATAAATGGGACAAGTGGGGTAATGTAATGACCTAGAGTAAAATATTACAAATTTCTTACAAGGTCATGTATCGACTAGGTAATATTATGACATGGACAATTTTGGGTGTCTACATTTTTCCCCTCTTTGAGATGTTTGAGATTGTGAGATTTATGTTGAGTAACATCATTTCAAAGAAGCTAAGGTATGGATAGATGAAAAAAATATGATGCCCCAACCACTTGAGGATGTGAGGAGTAAGATGAATGAAGGAAAGGGATGATAGAAGAATATGATGATGCAAAAGATATGAAGAAATGGGATGATGATATAGAATATGATAATGATGATGATGCCCCCTTGAGAGGATAGGTAGGTTGGACAAACAAATATATGCTCTTGAAATGAATGAGATGATAAAGGAGGGATAAGATGAATCATACAAGATACAAAGTAGATGAAAAAGAAAAATGACATGCTATACTGCAATAAACTGAGCAATCATATGTTTGATATAGCACTAGACGTTATGAACCAAGGTGACAATGTGTCTCGTGCCCCAATTTGGTAGTTTGCCAATCCTACAAAGAAATAGTGTCGTTTGGTTGATATAAAATGAATTTGGGGATTTGATGATTTGATAGTTGTTTGTTGGTTGGAATTGTGATAAGTGTGATTGTAGGACCTCCCCTAATTGTATCAACAATATATCCCTAGATCAACACAAGGATGATTGATTGATTGATTTATTAATTTATTAGGTTTACAACAAGATTATGATAAATACTAAAGGATGTGATTGGACAATTTGGCAAGATTGATTAGCTTGGTTGGTATGGATTAAGGATTTATTTGCATTTAGATTATTTCTTGGAATGATTGAAGATGATTGAATTGAAGATTTGGATGATGATTGATGAATTAAATTAAGGAATGATTTACTTAAAATGATTTGATTTGATGATAATTATTGGATTGATTAGAAGAATGGGTTTGATTAGAAGAAGTGATTTGATTGATTAGAAGAAGTGATGTGATTAGATAATTTGATGACAAATTTGATTTGAAGGATTGATTTGAAGAAGTTGAATTGATGCATTGAATTGATTGGAAGAAGTGATTTGGTTTGATATTGCTTTGATTTTTGTTGGCTATTTGATTTTTTTGTCTTTTTTTTAGGACCCTTTTCCTTTTTTTTGGGGGGGGGATTTTTTTGATTTTTAAAATGTTTTGATTTTTGGATTTTGAAATGTTTTAATTATTTTGGATTTTGGGAATGTTTTGATTCTTTTGGATTTTTGGATTTTTAAATGATTTGATTTTTTGGGTTTTGAAATGTTTTGATTTTTTTGGATTTTTGAAATGTTTTGATTTTTTTGGATTTTTTTCAGGACCTTTTTTGAAATGTTTTGAGATGTCAATGGATGAAAATTTGGGTAGCCTTTGTGAAAGATACCAATGACAAGGGAAAATAAAGTCTAGGTGCAAGGATATAGATGGGATTGATGGATGAAAGGGTGGGTGATATGAATGTGTAGAAGGCTCATGATAGATGGATCGATAAAAATGATAGGTTATAGTGAATGGAATGGATATATGCATCATAAGAGAGCAAGGATGTGATCTCTAAAGACTATGTCGCACAAGAATAACATGCACCATTCTAGGAATTTTCATGACAAAGCTTATGACACTAGGATAATGATAGGATTTTTTGGAAGGATGAGGTATATCAAAAGATATCCAAAGCATGTTTCAACATTTTTCCCCATATTTTTATCAAGATCAAAAGGAAGAAGAGAGGATGAATGGAATCAATATGATAAGTATATGGGTATGATGACCAATGGTGATAAGATAGGAGATGGTAGGATAGGATAAAAAATGATATGGTAGGATGAGACAACATGCCCCCAAGTGTAAGTGACATAGAAGATAAACCTATGCATGACACCTGTTTGCCAGGTTTTCATCATGGTACTTATCCAAGGTGCCTGTTTACCAGGTTTTCACCATTGGACAAAGGGATTTCTCTACTTTTTTTTTGACTTTTTGACTCTTTTTTTTGACTTTTCTGATTTTTGGATAAGAGAAGGGGAATATGGATAGGAGGGACTCAAGTGTCTAGTTCCATGAAATGTGATATTCCCACTAGAGATGGATATCATCGCATGGACCATGCCAAATATGCTCATAGATATTGGCAAGGAATTGCATGAGTGTGAGATGGATTAGGTAGATGGTGGATTATGAAAGGCTTATGCAAGGATGGATGGGGAATAGGGTATTATGATGTGGATTGTATAGGACTTATACAAAAGGATGGATGAAAGGTTTATGCAAAATCATGGACCATAGGAAGGTTATTGGGAAGATATGTAGGATAGTAATTGAAGGATGGTGAGATGGAGGTATGTGGAATTGTTGTGAAATGGAAGGGAACCATGACCAATGGTTGCAGACACTATGATAAATGTTGAAGCTTTTGATGTGGAGGGGGTGTAGGTAGCAATGGAGATTTTTTCTTTGGAGATGGGTGATGAAATGCTTTAGGTACCCACATAGACTCAGTATTTTTATGACTTATTTTTCTTGTGGGATGGAATATGAGATTCTTGAATAGAGTGGGAATGTGAGGTGGAAGTGGATGGTTGGGATCTTTGAGATGTAGATTCCTCGTTTGACTTGTTTTTTTTTCTTAGGTACCCAAATCATTTTGTTTTTAGACTTTTCTTTTGAAGGTATGGGCTTACATTTCTTTTTGGATGAATTTTTATTTGATTCTTTGCTTTGTGTCCTAGGGCATGAGGACCCTTCAGATTTTTTTCTTTATAGATAGAGGCATCAAGTTTTTTTCTTTTGAATCCCATGGGTATGGTGGAATCAATGGAAGCTTAATGTCTAGACAATGTGTGAATTGATTGGTCATGATTAATATTTCTAGAGGATTTATGGATAGGTGGACAAGGGGATTGGATAATGGGGATATTAGGTGTTGGGAGTAGTGGAGGTAGATTAGATGGAGGGATATAAGGAGTTGGAAGCACTTGTGGAAGGTGTACGGTCACATGCTTTTGAAATTTATAAGATGATGGAGGAGGGCTGGCAACATATATTTTAGGCATATGATAGGAATTATGGTGGAAAGAGGACTTATGATGCATGAAGGAAGTACCAAAATCTTTAGATTGGTGTCCTTGGGGTGTATATCCAAGGACATAAGAGTGGGGAGGGACCTTGACATGGATTGACTCCAAAATACCTTGTTCATAAAGGCCTAAGCCTTTACCTTGATAGTTCATGTTCTAAAGCATGCGATGGACAATGGGACTAGGTGTGTTTTGGACACTAGATTTGAGTTCATTATTAGATGAATAAGGTGAAGTGGATAAAGGTTGTTGTTGTCCTAAGGAGGAAAATTCATGAATATAGATGGATAGACCAATAAAACATGTTGGTGGATTTGAAATGGGGTTGATAGTGGATGTGGAAAGATCATTAGGATCTTGATTATTTTTATTTAGATCCACACTATTGGTTTGATCTTCTACATTTACTTGGGAGGCATGTGTCTCAGCATGAAAAGTGAATAATGTAGGATCATGGATAAGACTGGGTAGGGGGTGTATAGGAGCAACATAGGTTTCTTGCTCATGGATAGGTGAAGTGATAGGCTCTTGACCATGGAGTGCATAGAGTTGGCTAAGAGGATAATCATGGCCTTCTTGATCATAGGTAGGATCTAGATCATAAAGGGAAGCTTCATCATGAATAGGACCAAGTATGTTATGAGTGGAATCATTAGAAGGGCCTAGATCTTGACTAGAATGAGAGGTTAATGGTTCCTCATGATTAGGATAATGATCATGACATAGCTCTTATATTTGAGTGGAAATGGAAGTGGAAGGCTCTAGAAGAGGCTTGGTATGCTCTTTATGATCAACAACATGAGGGCATGATGGAATTTGACTTAGACATATAAGATCAATAAGTTGTGGACCACATGATAGAGTTGAAATAATAGGCATGGCATTCAAAGGTTTGTTGGTAAGCTCATTGATGGGTGCTTGACATGTGGATGGTCTATTCTATGCTAGTAGTCTTTGGAGAAAATTGTTAAAGGATTCTTTGGTTGATGGATGAGAGCATGAGAAGTTGGATGGTGGTGTTGGTGTAGGACCAGTATGCTTTGAGATAGTCATTAAATTAGATGGTGATGAAGGACTAGTAGATGGAATGGTGTATGATTCAAAACTTAAGGTGGTATTTCCCTTGTCAATAGTATCATTAAGGTGACCTAATATTTCTACAAAGTTTTCATCATCACTAGGAGAAAAGTTTGACCCACCTTGGAGGATATATGGTTTTTGATTATCTTCATGGTTAGGAAAATGGGCTCCTCAAAGCATGACCTTGGGCTTGTGACTAAGATCGTTAAGGATTAGGACCGTTTTAGCAAGTGCTTCCCTAGGATTAGGGTGATGATGATGATGTGGAATGATTAGATTGGATGAATTGGATTGATTAGGATGAAATTGATTGGAATGTGTTTATAAAAAGGATGATTAGGATGATTAGAATGATATGTTTATGTGTTGGTGTTTATAGCTTGATATGAAAATTTTCAAACAAATGATTACACATGTACACACACAAAACACATAAGCAAGTTAGAATTTGAAATTGTGAATTTGATGATTAAGCACACACTTGAAGAAGACACCTCAAAACGTTCTACAACTAGTCAAGTGGGTATGGCCAATTAGGTCTTAAGATAGGATGCACGAGGTTGAATAGGGATAATTTAAAAGAAAAATCCTACCACACGTCCAAGAGAAAGGGGTAACCCACCCTTCACCTTCACTTCCCAAAGGTATAAAGTTCTTTGGGGCTTAGCCAAGAGTGACAAGATTTTAACTCCTAAAGAAGCATTTCTTTCGATTCACACCTCAATTGAGGTCTTCCCTTGGAGTGGTGTGTGCTCCAAGAAGGCCTTTTAAGAAGGGTATGAAAAAATAGAACAAAGTGAGGTGTTTTTAATCTTGCACACAATTGATTCACAATCACAATTGTTAATTCCCTTTTAGAAAATTGAAATGCGTGTAAAAAAATTCAAGCACTTGTTGTTTTTATATCCCAAAGCCAAATTTGTAGGAAGAAAGTTGTTCCTTTAAACCCAATTTCAATGATGTGATAGAAAACAAGATGTTATTTTTAAGGCCAAAATCCAAGTGTGTGATCAAACAAGTTGAACAAGTTGTTCTTTTTAAGCCCCAAATCAAAGTGTGTTGACAAGGAATGATTAGAGATGAAAGATGGAATGTGTGCACCTAATTATTTTCTTCCTTAAATCTATTGTAGATGATGGTGCTAATTCTATTCCAGATCCTTAGATTCACCTACAAAATCAGAAAATAATACTATAATGCAGCCATTAAAAAAAAACTCATCAGACAAAGAAAATTGTATATTTAGATACATGTTTTTAACATAGCCAAATTAGATTCGATTATTTGAAGAGATTATTGATATGAAAAATAAAAAATCAGAGAAAAGACCCCTACTAATTTTCTAAGAGCTTTCCAAAAATGTAAAGTAAGAAGTTAGAAAAATTCCTCGTTTTGCACCCAAAACTACAGATTTATGAAAAACCTACAAAAAACAAAGATCACATTATTTCACATTGTATTTGACCTCTAAATTAAATTTTTAAAACATAGACCTCCATTATAATTTTAAGATATTTCCAGAAATGTAAAATTTTCTTGAACATTCACTAATTTGCACCCAAAAAGTAAAATTTATGAAAAATCATGAAATCATGATAAATCCTGCAACAATGGTGATAGACCCATAATTGTTTTACTATAGCCTCCTAAGATGATGTAAATATTTTGTAAAAATATTGTAGAAAAAATCAAAGTCGTTTGGAAGATATGAAGAAATTTGTAAAACCTAGGGTTTTATCCAAAAATGACAGATTTGCAACAAAAAGTTAATGAAACCTGCAAAAAAGAAAGCTAGATCAAAGGATTTGCATCAGGTTCACCAATGTAACTAGGGAAAATCACATATAAAACTAAAACAACAAGATATCAAATCCTAAATAGCACAATAGAGTACAAGCAAGAATGCAAATTAAAATAACAAGCGAATGCAAACCGATCTCCAAGCTAGATTTGATTTATCTCCATTGCTCTTCTCCACCTGCATGAGAATGCAAGATTTTGAAGGTTTAATTATTTTGATATGTTGATTGCTCATTTTTTGTAGCATAATGATAAGATGGAGATGATATAAGAAAAATAGATAGATAAATAAGGAGATTGAAAGAAATTTTGGCAGAGTAAGGATACTAGAAGAAGATTCTCCCAAATGGTCTGTGAAAGACTTGATTTATAGGAGAAGTCTGATTTGATTCGATGGCCAAGAGTAAAAGTCAAATTTGTGATATGTATGGCTAGGATCAAAAGTTTATTTTAGTGTCTTTGACACACATTAAGTGGGCTATGACATGAGGCTAAAATTAAGATGTGAGAGAATAGTGAGATTCTATTATTTATTTTGGAGGAAAAGATGCCTATGACACACAATGAATGAGGCTAAAAATAAGATGTGAGTGGGAATCTCATAATTTAAATAATAAAATTATTTAAATTATTTGTGCATGTGAAGAGTTGTAGTCATGTGACACATGTTGCAATGTGACAATAAGTGGGATCTATTCAAATATTTAATTTGAATTATTTTGAGACATGTGAAGGGGGAATTAATTAAATAAATGAGATTTATTTAATTAATTGGGAAGGTGATTAAGTAGAAAAAATGGGATAAGTGGGCTAATGTAATGACCTAGGGTAAAATATTACAAAATGTCTTACAAGGTCATGTATCGACTAGGTAATATTATGACATGGACAATTTTGGGTGTCTACAACACTTAACACTATCCCTCCCACTTGGATTTTTCCTTATATGCATCCTTGCTAGAAAACACATCATATTGGTGACTTAATTCACCTATGTCATGCCTCCTATCCATGATGTGGACTATCACTTAAATCCTCTTGCTCAAAGGTCCTCATATATGATGATTGTCTATTTTTGAATTTATTACAACTAAAAGACATTGTGATTGTGCTTTATCAACTAGAAGACCACTTTATTCTCTTGGACAAGCCCTTCTTAAACCCCATTGTCTTTAGGCATGGTGTGACCCTCTGTCTATTGCCTTAGTGATTGTCCTCATCTTCTTATGCTTGAAAATCATCTATATGTTGTCCTAATCACCTTATTATAAGGTTTTTCCTTTAATTACCTGGAGCTATTCTTTATTTGTCTCTGACATGGCTATAATCTATGTTGTAGTAACTACCTTAGTCTTTATGAATGCTCAATTAATCTACCTTACCATTGTATGGTGATTGTGACAATTTCTCTCCTTCATTACTGCCATGTTGATGGCTGAGATATTATGTCTTGACTATCCTTCAATACTGTCCTCCACTTTTGACCTCCAATTTATTTTTTAATACCCTCTAGGTATTCATCAAAACTCTACCCTTGTATGATATTTTTGATTGTCTCCTTTGGTAAAAATTCTCATTCATTGATATGGTTGTCCATTTCCATTAGAGTATTTTGGTGCTCTACCTATCTTTTGTATGAGTCCTTTGAATCTTTTCATATTCTATGGATTGCAATATTGAATTTCTTAAACCTTATGCAAGGTAAAGCTTACTAACTTCTCAAGAAATAATGAAAATAAATAAGCCTTATATTAGAGTTTAAACTAACAATTGCATCAATCACTTGAATCCTTTATCACTGTTACTTAAGAATACTATAAAATTGAATATTTCCACCCTATGCAAAGGTCTTAACACTATCACTTTAAACTCTTTAGTTCTTCATTCTTGTAACGTAGGTCTTGTCTTCATAGGGACTGCCATGCTTGATAGAAAATATTTATTCTTTGAATGCTTTCACTGAACTATGATCTTCACACTTATCATATTTGACTATTATCCTTACCTCCTCTCTTGAATCATTTGTGACTTCCTAGGTCATTCTTTTATCAAAATTTTATCTAAAATTGTGGTTGCGAGTATTGTTCTAGGTCTAAAACTTGAGTGTTTCACAAGATTTTAAAAATGGAAACCTTCATATTTGTTTCATTACAAAATAATTCTTGGGAAGTAAAAGAAAACAATACATGAAAAATGTTAACTTCCACAACCATGATAAAACCCATAACACCTTACATGATTGCATTTGATGAAAATTCATGCCAAGCTACCCTTAAACAAGTTTTTGAAGTTAGAAACTGAAAATGATCTCAAGATTCATCGTATACCTAGAGTCATACATAGAAATCCCATTCCAATCTTTAGAACAAGTGCTTGGAAAATCTCTAGCTACCATGCAAATCTTTTGAACTGTTGTGCAAATGGTTCTTCAAACTACGAGAAACCCTAGAGTCCTCCTTCGTGTGATGTTCTTCCTTCAGATTTTATTTTCTCCTTTAATGCTTGGCACTTGAACTTAGAGTTTTATTTTTTTCATTTTACATGCAATTTCAATCTTCTTTGCTTTTAGCATAGAAACTCAATTTTACCTTCTTTTTTGAGGAAAAAATGATATTTGAGGAATAAGCTTTTATTAAAGTCTTTATTCCACCAAGCTTTAATTAAAGATAAAAGATTAATGCCTTTCAAAAAGTGAGATGAATTAAGAAAAAAATATTATTTAAATCAACCATTTAAATAATTTCCAAGGCCTTATGAAAAATATACTATAGTTGTCGCAGTTGGTTTTGGTACACAATAGATGAAAAATAAATTCTTATTACCAAATTTCAACTACTCTCTATTGACCATGTTTATGAATAATAGTCTTTACTTTTGTTGGTTTCATTTATGCTTGTAAAAAAAAGAGATTCAACATTATCGGTTTAGTTTACACTATTGCTTTATTATTGTTTAGAATTGAGTAATCACTTCAACACATCTAGAGAGGTTAAGAAAAGACATAATGGGGGTTAGCAATGTTTATCATGGTTTGGAATGATTTCCTGACATATATTCAATTATTTTATAAATAAGGTAGATGTACATTGCTTATCTTGGATATCCCCGTTACTAATTATCTCATGGTTATTCTCCTTGATCTTGACACATTGATTGGTTGAAGAATTTTGACCCATACAGGTCTTATGGACTCTATGAAGTTCATACCATATATATTTGGTTCATATACTTTCCCATATACATTGAATTATAGGGATAGTAGCTCTAGGGAGATCTTGCAAATTTAGAATCTTCTTTGGATTAGTAATATTCTTACATGATAGCCCTTGAAATTGGGTGGGCATGGTGTTAGGAGGCTCTTGGATAACCTTAATGAACTTGAGGTTGGTGAGGCTATTCTTAATAATGCCAAAGTATGATGATATTGGCTTGTGGGTGTTACAAGATCCTTTGCATTTTCTTGGGCCATTTTTCTTAAGATCCTTTTCTACTAGACCTTTGATAATTTTTTTCTATAAGATGCTGATAGGTTTGTGATTATATAACTGATAGTATTTTTCATTAGTTTGTAAATATTTAGATAATGGAATAATGTAGGAGGAGGAGGATTTTATGGGATTTGGTTGGTTTTGAGGTATTTTCTCCAAAATGGTGTTTTCCTTTCCAAGATTGGGATGAGGGTGACATATGAGAATTTAATTTTGGTTCATGGGACGGATAGTAATAGGATGTTCTTGGTTTAAGGGGTATTAGTTGCTCATGTTTTAATATGGAGAATCTATAGAAATATGACCTGTAACGATCTCATCAATGGTTTCTTGGTCAATACCATAACCATCATCATAGGGATTGTATTTTTGGTTATTAAAAATACTATCATCATCATTATCAAAAGGATAATATATTATTTGGTTAGCAATATTTTCATCATTATCATAAATAATGAAGGTGTTCTTAGATTGGTTATAATGATAAAACTCGCATAATTAAAATGGATTGATGGTGCAGGGCACCTAGGCCTTCATGCAAAAAAGTTGGTCAAGTGATAGAATTTGATGTTGGTTAAGTATTTTTGTTTTTAATAAGGTCTTAAAGACCATTTTTTATGTCTTGTGAGTTGGTTGAGTCATTTTGGAGTCAAGTTGGTGAAATTTGCAAAACTTGCAAAAAGTTGCAAAGTTGCTCAAGCAACTTTTGCATTTTTTCTTTTTGTGGGGAAGTTGAACGGTTGGTTCTCAAAATTAAGTTGTAAACGGTTAGTTTGGAATTTAAAATTATTAAATAATCCTTTTTATGGTCGAGGAAAAGGCTGGATGTTGTTTTTGAATATTGAACAATAATAACACTCTATTTTCTACGTTTTACATTAAATTTTGCTGCTAAAAGTGATAGTGTGGCCTTGTACGGCCTATAAGTGATCATCTATTAATTTTTATTGATGAAGCATTGAATATTCTAAAATTTTCATGTGGTTTCATCATTTTTCATTGTGATTTGAGCATTTTAGAGAAATTTTTCCAAAACTGATTTGAAACCTTTATTTAATTGCCTTGTAGGCAAGAAAAATGTAAAACCCATCATTCCACTGGTGAAATCTCATGAAACTTGGTGGAATGGATGGGGTTAGGGTTTTTTTTGTGTCTACGAGTTTGCAAGAGTAGGGGAGGAAGATTAGTGCAAGTTTGGTGAAGCCCTAGGTTGAAAAACCTAATGATTTGGCTGTAGGATGTGCATAGGACTTAGGGTTTGTAGAAAAGTTGTTTGGAGATCATTCTAGTTGATGGAAATTGCATGTGAAGAATCCATGTGACATTTTGATATCTCTAGAAGGAATAATTGAGGTTTGGAGATTGTAAAACCAATAGTTGCCTTGTTGAACAAGCCTAATTAGGCCTAGTTGGGAGTGTAGAAGCATATTTTTGACCTTTTTGTTCCAAAGTGACCCCACCTAAAAATTTGGTATGTTTTCAATTGGTGAAAAGGGTATTTGTAATGGTGATTAGATTTTGGGTTTTGGTTCTACTTAGGAAATTATGTTTGGAAAGATAGTTTGATGTCCTACAAGGCCTAGTTGCAATTTGTGAAGAAAGTAACCTTGTTTGGTGTGTAAAGACTTTGAAAAATGATTGTTTGAGTGAGATTGTGATCATCCACCCTGATCTGTATCAAATTGGTATCAGATCTTAGGCTGGTATGTAGGAGGGAAAGTGTGAAATAAAATAGAACAAGATGTGTCCAGAAGGTAACACTATGGCTAGAAAAATGAATGAAATGGAAGAGAGGATTAGAAGAGATATTAGGAGATTTAAGGAACTCCAAGATAGGATGGTAGAAAGGCTTGAGGATGTTGAGATAGGTTAGAGGAGAGGTATGGTCATGGGTGATGAGAGTGACCCTAAAGAAGAAGGGGAAGAAGAGAATCCGCAAGAAGAAGAAGAAGAGAAAGAGTTAGATCCTGATGAGTAGAGGATGGCCAAGCTACTGAGAGCAGTCAAGGTAGATAAACACAAGATAAATATTTATTTACCTATGTATGGAGGTAATTTGAATGAGGAATAGATTTTAGATTGGATTGCAACACTTGATAATTACTTTGAATGTGAAGACATACCAGAGGAAGAAAAGGTAAAGATAGAAAAAATGAAATTAAAGGGACATGCTCTACTATGGTGGGATTATGAGAAAAATGAAAGAAGGAAGAAAAGAAAGTCAAACATTGTCTCTTGGGATATAATGGTGGCAAAGCTTAAGGGTAAATTCTTATAGACTAATTATGCAATTCAAATGTACAAGAAACTTCAAAGTTTGAAACAAAGAGAGATGGATGTCAAAGATTACACTAATGAGTTCTATAAGCTAAGTATAAGAGAAGGTCACATGGAGGATGATGTGGAGAAGGTGGCAAGATACCTTAGTGGAATAAGATTTAACATTCAAGATGAGTTAACTTTGGAAAATCCAAGGATGGTAGAGGAATGCTTTCAATTGGAAATTAGGGCTGAAGAAAAGCTAAAGAGAAGGAAAGACAAACAAACTAGGGGAAGAGGCAGCAATTCTAGAGAAAGAGGCTCATTTTCAAATCTAAGGTTGCCATATGAGAGCGAAGAAGATACAAGCAAAGTCCAAGACCAAGTTTCTTATGTAAGAGGTGGATTTAGAGGAGGACGATCAGGCTTTAGAGGTAGATTTGGAGGTCAAGGAAGAGGCACTAGTGGATTCACAGGGAGGTTCTATCAATGCAACAAGTTTGGACATAAAGCATGGAAATGTAATGAAGGTCAGGCCTCTACTTCACATGGAGGAGAAATAAGAGCCCAATTGGTGCAAGGAGATGATAATGAGAGTGTAAACTCTCTATCACAACATGATACTCTAGAGGTTGGTGAATCATTAATGGTAAGGAGATTTCTCATCAAATAATTAGTAGAGAAGGATCCACCACAAAGGAAAACTCTCTTCAAGAAAAATTTGTAAGTGTTTGGGTAAGGTATGTAAAGTTTTAATTGATTTAGGAAGCACAAATAATATGGTTTCAGTTGAGATGGTTGAAAAACTTAAGTTTCCTAGGATACCACATGTTACTCCTTACAAAGTCTCTTGGTTGAATGAGGGTCAATATGTTTTGGTAAATGAACAAAGTTGGGTGGAGTTCAATATAGGAGGGTATAAGGACATAATTATATGTGACATATTACCTATGGATGTGTTCCATTTTCTGCTAGGGAGGCCTTGGCAATTTGATAGGTATGCTATGTATGATGGAAGGAGGAATACCTATGAGATATAAAAAGATGGAGTTTTCTATACTTTGACACCATTGAAAGAGGAGGACAAAGGAAAAACTAAGGGAGCTAATGTGATGATGGTAGGTAGGAAGGAGTTCATAAAGGTATAGGAAGAAAAGTAAATGGATTTTGTAGCCACTTCTAAACTTGGAGATACTATGATAGCAGAGGTGAAGAATGAATTAATTTTGGAAGGAAATGATATTGAGTTGGTGTCAATATTTTTTGTGTTGAAGGCCAAGGATGAATTGATTTTGGAGATTGAAGATTGTCTTAAGGAGAATGTTTCTATAAGGGTAGAAGAGGTTTTCCATTTATTGATTTCAAAGGGGGATGTTGGTCATTCTAATTCTTCCATACCAAAGGTTAATATATCTGATCAAGCAGCAACTACAAGGATACACCAATAGATGGAAGAGATGAAAGACAAAGGAAAAGAGGTCAAGGGTAAACTTCTTGGTAATGTGGAAAAATCCAAGCATATACCAAAGGTGAAGAATAAGGAATTTAATTACAAGGATAGAGGAGGTATGGTAGCAAGTAAAGAGGTAGATTCAACAACATTTTCAAGTGAAGAACAAGTTAGGGATCATCCATCAAGTAGCCCTTTGAAGTTGGAGCATATCTTAGGTGACAAAGAATTCAAAAATATAAGGGATAGTGCTTCTTTTCAGTATTTAGTCCATTGGAAAGGTTACCCAAATGGAGAGGTCACTTGGAGGTCAAATAATAACATGATTGAGTAGGGATCTACTGTTGCAACACAATCCTCAATGGGACTTGAGTCCTTTTTTCCCAAGTAGTATGGTGCAGGGCATGTAGGCCTACATGCAAAAAAGTTGGTCAAGTGCTAGTATTTGATGTTGATTAAGTATTTTTGTTTGTAATAAGGTCTTAAAGACCATGTTTTATGTCTTGTGGGTTGGTTGAGTCATTTTGGAGTCAAGTTGGTGATATTTGTAAAACTTGCAAAAAGTTGCAAAGTTGCTCAAGCAACTTTTGCATTTTTGCTTTTTGTGGGGAAGTTGAATGGTTGGTTCTAAAAAGGAATTTGTAAATGGTTAGTTTGGACTTTAAAATGCTTAAATAATCCTTTTTATGGTTGAAGAAAAGGCTGGATGTTGTTTTTGAAGATTAAACAATAATAACACTCCGTTTTTGTGTTTTATATTGAATTTTGATGCTATAGGAGATAGTACGACCTATAAGTGATAATAAATGCATTGGGATCAGTGAAGCATTGAATATTTTGAAATTTTCGTTTGATTTCATCAAATTTTATTTGAATTTGAGCATTTTAGAGCAATTTTTCTAAAATTGATTTGAAACCCTTATTTAACTACCTTGAAGGAAAGAAAAATGTAAAACCCATCTCATGAAACTTTGTGGAATGGATGGGGTTAGGGGGTTTTTGGTGTCTACAAGTTTGTGGGAGTAGGGGAGGAAGGTTAGTGAAAGTTTGGTGAAGCCCTAGGCTGACAAACCTCATGATTTGGGAATAGGATGTGCATAGGACTTAGGGTTTATAGAAAAGTTATTTGGAGATCATTATAGTTGATGGAAATTGCATGTGCACACTCCATGTGGCATGTTAATATATTTGGAATGAATAATTAAGGTTTGGAGATTGTAAAACTAATAGTTGCATTAATGAACAAGTCTAATTAGGCCTAGTTGGGAGCGTAGCAAATTTTTTTTGACTTTGTTGTTCCAAATTGACCCCACCTAAAAATTTGGTATGTTTTCAATTGGTGAAAAGGGTATTGGAATGGTGATTAGATTTTGGGTTTTGTGTCTGCTTAGGAAATTATGTTGCTCGAAAAGCTAGTATGTTGTCCTACAAGGCCTAGTTGCAATTTGTGAAGAAAGTATCCTTGTTTAGTGTGTAAAGACTTTGACAAAGGATTGTTTGAGTGAGTTTGTGATCATCCACCCTACTTTACATCAATTTATCATCACCATGTCTCATGTGTTTGGATTTTAGATGAAGTCCTAGCTTGTTAAATGATATAATAAAATTAAGAAAATGATCCTTGTTGTAAGTTAGGATTTGGGTTTTAATTGATTGAATGATTGGACTTGGATAATTTGGATGATTTAGGTTTTGGATGGCCATAGTATTGAGATTGATTTTGTAGGCTCAAGGAACAGATTTTGGATTGAGTGATGATTAATGAAAATGATTGAACTTTGGATTAAGGTTGAATGTATTGAGCTTTGGTGATTGGTCTTGTGAGATAGGAAAATTTTGGTCAAGGTAATGTTATGGTGATTGGAATTGGACTGATAAGGATTTATTAAATTTAGGTTTTTTATTATTTGTATTAAAAGAGATAATGAATCCCAAAGGGTGTTTATGAGGTGATTTCCTTAAGTAAATATTTGGGATGATGTGGATAGGATATTAGTCCCTAAGAATGATTAAGTGTAATAAATATAGATTAGATGATTGGATATAAGGGATTCAATTAGTTTCTAATATTCCAATCATTTTCCTTTGATTTTAGAGTGTGATGATTCTTAAGGGGATCAAAAATTTGAAGTGGTAGCTGGTTTGATGTTCAATAATGACCTAAGGATATAAAGGATCATATATTATTTGATGATTAAATCTTGTGGGATTAATTTGGATGGTGATTATGGAGCAAGACCCTAAATATTAGGATTGACTTTATGGAGTAAGGTTTCAAAGGGGTTTATTGATGCGATGCTTAGGGAATGGAATACATTTTGTATGGATATAGGTTTTACTTGGATGGGGGATAAGGTTTGATTTGGATGGTTTAGGAATGGTTGAAGGTTTAGATTTTAATTTGGTATGAATTTTGAATTCACAAGACAATTAAGAGGGGGGTGAATCAATTGTTCATTAAAACATCAAAATCCTCATTAACATTCAGATCTATATTAGTCCTTAAACCCTTAACAACCATTAAATCATTATCATGCATTAGAAGAATGAAAACATGAGAAACAATAATGAAAACACATCTAAACACATGAGAACATTAGATTTATGTGGAAAACCCAAAAAGGAAAAAACCACGGTGAGGATTAGCTTAGCATATAAAGTTATTGCAACATTGAATACAATAGGCTCACTACCGGAGGGATCACTACAAAAAATAAAAAAAGAGATCACTTCCAATGGACCACTACCAAATTAGAAAGAAGAAGATATAATATTTTTACAATGAGAAATTCATCTCAGAGAAACAAAAAGATCCACCACTGCTTCACCAGAACATTCACACTCGCTTTGTAGAAATTAGACACCTTTTGCTCACTGCTTCTAGTAGTCTTAAGCATTAAATTTCATACTAAATTTCACACTTTTAACACTTCACAGCTCAACACTTTTCATTACACACTTCACACATCAAATCATCATGCATATATACCGTCTTTAGCCTTGAAAATAATTCATAAGGTTGACTATGCACCTCAAATGTATAAATTCAAATTAGGTCGGCACTAAAATGTTCCCATAATGGAAAGGAATGAAGGATAAAAAAAATACACCTTAACTTGGACCTAAATCCACATAAAAACACCACGCCATGCTTCCAAAAACACCGAAACTTATCTGCAATTAGTGTAAACACCAAAGGTCAACCAAACCTATGTTAACACCATTAAATAATTAAGTACACACTTTGTTTGATCTAAATATGACTCACAAACCACACACAATACTTGAAAACCATATAGAATATTTCATAAACACCCTAAAATCCAACAAATTCCTTCACAACAACTTTCACCTGAAGAACACACTCATTCAAAACACCCAGTTAACTCTCCACATACTACAACACTTGAATCCAATGTTGTAGAGCACCAAAATAAAAAAAAAACTCAAATTGAAGATATATATGAGTAATATAAGCACACCCTCATATCTACAAGACCAAAAACCATACTACGGAGAAATGTGGAGCTAAACCATTTCTCCCAAACAACACTACTTTCACTATCCACACACTGGTGAACACAACTTTCTCTGCACAATGATCTGAAACCTGAAACTTTGGATGTAAAACCTATAAACACCTCTAATGAACATATCTAAATTTTACAAATATATATTCAACCATGAATAAATGCAGAGCATAAAAATGAACAATACTTTGTCACAATGAACATTCTTCACCACATTGTTTCCTCTTTTATTCAAATTTTCTCAAAATCACTTGGAAACCAAGCACCAAAAACTCATGCATTACTTGGAACACTTCTACAACATCTCAACCATACAAGAGGTTGAAAATCACCAATACATGCTCATCAAAGCAACACTAGAGGTTGGCATCAATGATACTACTAATGAAAACATAATGCAACCAATCAAATCATCTTCATAGACTTCCAACAATCTCCCCATAAACCTATTGACATCAATGCAACAAAAAAGATCTATTGAAAAAATGACAACACAAACTTCCAACAATGAATGGGATATATAGGCTTGATTTATTAGTTTAAGAATGGATTAAGGTTTGGGTTGGATTAATTGGGATAGGGAGATATGGACTAAGGTTATTATGGAATACTTTTATAACATTATTTTGAATCTTTCTTTGATGAAAATATGTGATTTGTTAATGAATTATAAATAAAGTATTGTATGCTCTATTTCTGATTTATTCATGTTGCATTATGAAAGGCATATGTGGTTTACAGTACATACATCTTATGAAAAACACTAAATTATTTAAATTCTTATAAAGTAGTGTATCTTGTATTTAAATATTTTGAATATATGGATATCATGTTGCATGGTATGCTTATCAACATGCAAACATAAAGACAAAAGAATGGGTTTGTATATGTATTATCTTACCAAAATTTGCATTCCATGTTATTTATTTTGA
>CM021101.1:231425937-231563674 GCA_007115665.2 Sequoiadendron giganteum | reverse complement strand
GAGAATAAGTTTAATAAGTATATTTTTTGTGATAAATGATTCACCCACCCTCTCAGTTCTCTTCCCTTGTGTTTCCAACAAGGATTTCATTTGAGGGAAACCCTTCCTCTCTTTTCCATGACGTAGCTTCATTCGAGAAAATATGACTTGGCATAGGGCTTTTCAAATAAGCTCTCATGTCTTCTTTATTGTTAGCATTGATTATTTTCTACTTTAAAGTAAATTTATCACAATGGTACTAGCAATTTCTTTAAAGTGGGGGCATACATTGGCATTATTATTTTGAAAATTTTGACATTCCTTATGTTTCATTGTGTTTCTTCTTGCAATGCATCTTTTTCTTGGTGGTGTCATTTGGTTTGATTTCCTTCGAGAGCATGATATTTTCTTGGTATCCCTTTACATTTTCACACTTAATTTGGAATGAATGTTAATTTGGACTTAATAGTGCCTTATTTTTAGTGTTGTAAAGTGTACCTCTTTACACTTTCACACTTATTTAGGGCTCCTAAATAATTAATTGAGCTTAATTTTCCTTAATTGGCCCCTTAATTCATTTTCCAAGCTTATTTAATTGCATTTTTCAAAGAGGAAACCCGAAATTTATTAATGCCTTAACATAACACTTCTCATTGACCAATGTGTGTCATAAGGTTAGGGACCTAGGACCTAAATTTAAATTATGTTTTTGGTGGTATTTAAACATATTCAAATCTATATTCAGATGTTGGCTTGTGATATTTGAATTTCAAGAAATTAAGGTTACATATCTATAAATATAAGGTTATTTCATCATTTCAAATCCTAGAAAAGCAATTCAAGAACCTATAAATTTTATGAGCATTTCAAGAGAAATTCAAGGCATTCAAGAGCATATTTATTGCAGCAATCAAAATCCAAATGTCATATCAAAGTCTTTTTGCATCATGCATGTTATTGGAGAAAATATGGAGATGTAGGTTTCATGATCAATTCAAGTATTCAAAGCCATTATTTCAAGTCAAGATTCAAGGTTCAAGATCCACATCCAATATTTTCTCCAATAACATGCATGATGCAAAAAGACTTTGATATGACATTTGGATTTTGATTGCTGCAATAAATCTGCTCTTGAATGCCTTGAATTCATTTCATGCAAGTTGCAGATCTACATTCCAAGGTTTATTCAAGGATTTGGTGAATTGTGACATTGAATTATTCAATCATTATTCCTTTCAAGGTTTGAATACAAAAATGGGGTTTGGCCAAGGCAAAACCCCATTCACAAAAAATAAAACATTTTTCCCTCTTGATTTGTGTTTGTAGATTTAGGTGGAAGAAATATTGAAGATCTCTTGAAGAGCAAAAATGAAGAACTTGTCAAAGTTGCAAAATTTGTCATAAAAGTTTTTATCTCATAAAAACTCACAAAATTTATTTCCGGATTTCCAAACCTGAAACCTGGGTAAATTAGAAGATTTAGATCTTTAGCAAAGGCTATCGAAAGTTGTAGAAAAATTCTAACTCGAGACCCATTTGCCGATGGGTGAATGAGTCCCAAATTAGCTTTAGAGACTGACTTTTGGTGGCTAGTAAACATCATTTTTACCTTCTCTGATCTATGATCTGATTTTTGGTTCTTTTTATTTTGAGTTTCATCTAGTTATTCCAAGTTATAGATTGCATTTTGCTGTTTATTTGCTATATTTATATTTTATCCCCAAAGTGTTGTTTGACCAGGACCCCCATCCTTGCACAAAAAGGAAATTTGTAGATTCACACTTTGACTTGATTCACCTAAGATTTGATAACCATTTTATGGTGTGGATCTCATTTACTAATGAAATAGAGTGAGAAATAGGTCCCTAAGTGGTTCACCAATTATATTTTGGTAACCCACCTTTTTTCTTCTTTTCACCCTTCTTGGGTTTTCCATGTAAATTTGGTGTTCTATTGTGTATGGTGTTGATGTGTTTTTGTTTCTATTATTTTATTTCATGCTAAATTAGTTTAACAAATTTACTAATAAGGATCTAAATAATAATAAGGCTTTTGATGTTTTAATGTACAACTGATTCACCCCCCTCTCAATTGTCTTGTGCATTCAACAATTGGTATTAGATCAAGGTTATCTAGAAGAAAGATTAACCACTTGAGGTAGATCTAGATGGCACACAAGAAGGATGATCCTTTGTTTGATGGATTAGACTATTCATTATGGAAGACTAGGATGGAAGGTTTCCTTGTCTCCCTAGGATTTAGAGTTTTGAATTCTATTGAAGCTGGATATACCATGCCTGCAAATGGTCTGAAAACTGATGATGAGATCAAGGCTCATGAGAACAATGGAAAACCATGGTATTCTCTCTTGATCGGTCTCGCTAATTGAAAACTTGTGAAAGTTATGAGCTACAAATCTGATAGTGAGTTCTAAAAAAATTTGGAAAGTATCTATGAAGGAGATGATAAGGTCAAGCAAGTAAAGATGCAAAATCTAAAGATCAAGTTTGAAACCCTTTGGATGTTAGAGGATGTTCAAGATATTACAAGCTACATGCATCGAGTGGATGAAGTTGTCAATTCCATGAGAGGCCTTGGTGGAAAAATAGAAGAAGATGAAGTGGTAAAGAATTTACTAAGAAATCTTCCTAAATATTATAGCTCTAAAGTTTATGCTATTGAGGAAGCTCAAAATTTATATAATTATTCTAGAGATCAGTTGTTTGCTGCTTTAACTACTTTTGAATTGAGAGAATTTGGTCCAAGTGATTCAAGAAAAGAGACTGTTTTTAAAGTTGGCAAAGCAGAGAAGAACAAGGAATCAGATCTAGATGATATTGATGAGGTAGAAGCAAATTTTGTGAGAAGATTGAAAAGGGGCACTAGAAAATACAAAGCTAAGTTACCTTTCGAATATTTCAATTTTGGAAAGATAGGTCATTATACCTCAAGATGTCATGTCAAAGCTTCAAAGGACAAACATAAGTAGAATAAATGTAAATCAATTAAGATAATTTATTATGTTAAAGAAGATGACAATATATCTAATGATGAATTTGATTACCTAGATGATGAAAATTATGAATGCTTGTTCATGGCTCTAAATGTTGGAACTAATTTTTCTAACTCTAAGAGATATATGAAGGAAATTGATCTAAAAGTAGGTCATAATATCATAGGAACTATGGAAATTTATTTTCATATAGGAGAGGACAAAAAATACTAGATTATTGACAATGAATGCTTATATCATATGACAGGTGATAAGAGTAATTTTGTTAGACTTGAGAAATTTGAAGGAGGTCTTGCCAAGTTTTGTGACGATACAACTGCTAAGATGTGGAAAAGGTTCAATATTTTTTTATGGCAAGCATAATACAAATGATGTTCTTTATGTTAAGGGTCTCTAGAATAACCTTCTAAGTGTAGGAAAAATGTGTAGCAAAGGATATAATCTTATGTTTCAAGATAATGGTTGTGAGATTAGAAAAGGCTTCAAAAATCTAGTTGATGCAAGAACAAGGATAGATGGAAATGTTTATCATCTCAAGGGTGCTAATATTCAGTGCTTTATGACTCAAAAGAAATAATTTCGCTATGGCATAGAAGAATGTGTCACATAAATTCTGATAGTCTAGTAAATATTAGCTCAGTTTAAGCTATGAGAGATCTACCAAAGATTACAAAGCCTATCAATGTAGTTTGCAAGGAATTTCAGATTGGGAAACAAACTAGAAAGAGGTTCAAAATAAAAGAACATTCTACCACACCTTTAGATTTGGTGCATACATATCTTTGTGGACCCATTGGGACAAGAATATTTCGAGGTGACAAGTATTTCATGTTATTGATTGATGATTACTCTAGAATGACTTGGGTAACATTTTTCAAAGAAAAATTAGAAGCTCTAGATAAGATTAAGGCATTTAAAGATATAGTTGAGAATTAAATGAATATGAAAATCAAATGTTTGAGATTTGACAGAGGTGGAGATTTCACCTCTAATGATTTTTAGTTTTTTATGAAGATCGTGGAATAAAGAGGCATTTTTCAACTCGTAGGACTCCTCAACAGAATGGAGTGGTGGAAAGGAAGAATAAAAATGTTTAGGAAGAAACAAGGCTGTAATAATGAGAGAAGAAAATCTAATGAATGTTTACTGGAGAGAAGTAATTCATACTACAATTTACATGCTTAATAGAGTGCAAGCAACGACAAAGAGTTCAAATAATCCCTATGAGTTATGGTATCGAAGAGCTCCTACTGTCGAATATTTTAGTGTATTTGCAGAATCAAATGTTATATCAAGATAGATGAATAAAAATTAGTAAAGTTTGATGAAATGTTTGATGAAGAAATCTTCCTTGGATACTCTACAAGAAGCAAGGCTTAATGGTGCTACAAGAAGAGGTTGAAAATGATTTTTGAAAGTGCAAGTGTCAAAGTGGACGAAGACTTACATTAAAACTCAGTGCTGATTGAAGGATATGAATCTGATGAGTCTACTTGAAGAGAAGAAGAAAAAGATGAAGGAAAGAGATGCAAATTGAAGAGGAAGATGCTCCAAAAAGGAATCCTAAGATTCCTAAGTATGTGTAGAAGAATTGTTTCGAAGATTAGATCGTTGGTGACAAAAGAATAGGTGTATTGACAAGAAGAAAGATTGCTATGATAGAAGAACAAGTAAATCTATGTTTAATCTCAAAAAATGAACCTAAAACAGTGATTGAGGTATGCAAAGATGAATATTGGATCAAGGCTATGGAAGAAGAATTAAGGTAGATTGAGAAAAATCACATTTGGGAACTTGTCCCAAGACTAGAAAACAATAATGTGATTAGAGTTAAATGGGTGTTTCAGAACAAGCTGAATGAGAATGGAAAAGTTAGGAACAAAGAATGACTTGTGTGTAAAGTCTACTCACAAGTAGAAGGAATAGACTTTGAGGAAAAAAATTCTCTGGTAGAAAGAATGGAAGCTATTAGGATTTTTTTGGCATTTGCAGCACATAAAAACTTCAAATTTTATTACATGGATGTGAAGTCTCCATTCTTGAATGGTGAGTTGGAAGAAGAGGTATGCATTGAAGAATCAAAAGGCTTTTAGTTATCAGATAGCCCTAATATGTTCTACAAATTAAATAAGAGAAAAATCCTATAGCTTGTTATGCAAGATTGGATAGGTACTTGTTGCAATAGGGATTCAATAAAGGTACTACAAATAGCAACCTTTGTTTCAAATTTAAAAAAGATCAAATCTTGATTATGTTTGTGTATGTTGATGATATAACCTTTGGAGGAAATGAAGCAATGTGCAAGATATTTGTAGAGAAGATGCAAAATGAGTTTGAAATGTTAATGTTTGGGGAGACGAATTTCTTCCTTGGGCTACAAATCAATCAGATAGAAAGAGGCATCTTCATTTCACAATCAAAGTATGCCAAGGAAATGCTGATTTTTTTTTAGTGGAAGACTCTAAATTGGTATGCACTCCCATGGTTACTAGTTGGAAGTTGAGAAAGAACGATGAATCTCCTAAGGCTAATCAAAGGAAGTGTAGATTAATGATTGGTAGACTGTTATACCTAACTACTACTAGACCAGATATCATGCATATGTTTTGTCTTATGGCTAGATTTCAAGAAGATCCCGAAGAGTCACATGTGGCAGTAGTAAAATGGATATTTAAATACTTGAAGGGCACTCTATAATATGACTTATGGTATCCTTTGGATACTGATTTCTCTTTAAGTCCCTATATAGATGCAGATTAGGTAGGTTGTGTGGATGATAAAACAAGTAAAAGTGGTGATGCTTTCTTTCTTTTAAGCATGTTGGTGTCTTGGCTAAGAAAAAAGTAGGATTCAATGTCATTATCTATGACAAAGGTAGATTACGTTGCAACAACATCTTGCTCCACATAGGTGTTATGAATGAAGAAAACATTGAAGGATATTAGAGTGTCATATGATGAACCAGTTTATATCTTATGTGACAATACAAGTTATATCAATATTTTAAGGAATTCATTAATACATTCAAGGACAAAACATATCTCAATACAGTATCACTTTCAAAGAGAGAAGGCTACAGATAATGAGGTGAAGCTAAAGTATGTTCCTACAATGGATAAATTTGCAAATATATTCACAAAGGATCTTCCTAAGAATACATTTGAGTATCTCCAGGAGAATTTGGGGGTTGTTGCCCCTCATTCATTTAACTAGATGCATCGATGTGTGCATCTATTTTGGAGGCATTTCAAGATACATCTCTTGGTCTTGATTGGTGTTGAAGGCTACCTCTGAGGGGGAGTAGGCAGCAGTGGTTGTTGGTTGGTGTAGTTGTTGTCTCTTATAGGTGTTGGCCTTGTGAGAGGGTGGGTATATGAGAATGATGAAAAATGGGGAGTAAAATAAAAGAAACTATGTGTTATCCTTTACCATTAATGTCAAAGGGGGGAGATTCACTTGAAAAACCATATGAAGAAAGGGGAAGAGAATTGTAGTGAAATATCATGAAGGAAAAGTTGGTTGTTGGTGTAGATGTGAGAACCTAGTAAAATCATGTATGTATACAAGGTATAGTGTTGGTAAGAGATAAATATTTGGAAATAATAGATGATTGTGTAAGGGGGAACAGTGTGCCCTAATGTGCAGTGTATGTGTTAGTGATCAGAGGTGATCAAAGTTGTTTTTATTGTTAATGGTTTTTCATATAATTTTTTTCCATCAATGACAAAGGGGGATATTGTTGGAAGTTTGTATTGTCATTGATGTCAACAAATCTATTTTGTTGCATTGATTTCAACCTATGGATATTCTTTGATTGGTTGCATTATGTTGTCATTATTAGTCTCATTGATGTCAACCTCTAGTGTTTCTTTGATGAGCATGTGTTTTTGGATGTTCATCCTCTAGTGTAGTTGATTTTTGAGAAGGTATTATATTGCAGTTAGTTTGGTTGTGATGAGAATGTGTTTATGTTTCTTGGTTTCCAAGTTCTTTTGAGAAAATTTGAATAAAAGAGGAAACAATGTGTTAAAGAGGTGTTTTGTATGGTACAGTAGTGTTCTATATTGTGCTCCACATTTCTTCAGTATTGAAGTTATGCTTGTGCGATTTGGATATCTTGGTCAGAAATGTTTAGAGGTGTTATACCCATAGTTTCATGTTCTAGGTCATTTGGCAAAATAAGTTGTGTTCACTAGTATGTGAACTGTGAAATAGTGTTGTCTAGAAGAAATGGAATTACTTCACATTTCTCCGCGTTGTGGTGTTTAGTCTTGTGGATATGGGAACATTTCTATAATTTTTGTATCTATCTTCCTTCATATTTTTTTGAGTTTTGGTGCTTCGCAAGGTTGGATTCATGTGTTGTAGTTCGTGGAAGATTAACTCGTTGAACATAATGAAAATATTTTTTAGGTGTATGTTGTTGTGAAGTATTTGTTGGATTACATGGTGTTGATTAAATATTTCAGATTGTGTTTAAGCATTGTGTGTGGTCTATGAGTTATTTTTGGATCAAAGGAAGCATGTACTTAAATGTTTAATGGTGTTAACATGGGTTTGTCCGACCTTCGGTGTTTACACTAATTGTGGATGTGGTTTGGTGTTTGTGGAAGCATGGCATGCTGTGTGTGTAGATTTGGGTTTGATTTAAGGTGTGATGTGGTCCGTCTTCATTCCTTTCCACCGCGGGAATGTTTTGGTGCCAACCCATTTTTGTATTTGCACGTTTGAGGTGCATACATTTGATTGTAGTTGACTTGAAGATATTTTTCAAGTTGTAGATGGTATATATGTGAGGTAGATTGTTAGGAGAGTTGTGTGTTATGTTGTGATGTGAAGTACAAAAGTGAGAAATGAAATACGAGCTTTAAATCTTAAGACTACTAGAAGTAGTGAGCAGAAGGTGTCTACATTCTTTAGTGAGGTTGTGGATGGTCTGGTGATACAATGGTGGATCTTTTATGTTGATCTAAGATGGATTTATCATTGTAACAACCTTATTTATTCTTCTTTCTAATCTAGCAGTGCTTTCCCTTCTTTCTTTTTTGCTATGTGCTCTCCAATAGTGAGCCTATTGTATTTGGTGTTGCAATTAATTTATATTGTGAGCTAATCCTCACTGTGGTTTTTCCCTTCTTGGTTTTTCCACGTAAATCTAGTATTATGTTGTGTATGGTGTTGATGTGTTGATGTTTTTATTATTTACTTTCATGCTAAATCAAATTGACAAATTAAGAACTAATAAGGATCTGAATAATAATGAGGGTTTTGATGTTTTAATGTACAATTGATTCACCGCCCCTCCCCTCTCAGTTGTCTTATGCATTTGATAAATATTTGACTAAAACATGAAAGGGGGATTAATAGAACATCTAAAGGTAAACTTTAAACAAGATGACCCATTTTTAATTTCTCAAATTGGCTATTAACAATGGGTCAAACACACAAAAAGGAATGGACTCAAGCAAAAATTAACATTATAGAACCGAGTCCCAACTTATTTTTTGAGAAAGAAAGATCATCATACCTCAATTAGACAATGACCACTTGGTTTTTTTGTTTTATACATTTATTTTATATTATGTATTCATTGCAACATTGATTATTAACTACTTAGTGTTTGAGAAGGCATTTCTTCATTTCACTCCTTTGTCAACTTGTATATAGAAGTTAAAGTCGTCATACCTCACTAAGGCTATGACCCACCTAGTTTTTTTCTTATTTCTTCTCTGACATGTAGTTTTTATGTCAATATTTATTTATTTACCATTTCAGAAGGCATTCCTTCATTTCACTCCTTTGTCTAGTTACTTAAATGGAAGGTGAAGTCATCATACCTCACTAAGACAACGAGCCACTAGGCATTTGTTTTATTACTCATTTCTTCTTTGCATTGTAATTGTAGTTAGGGAAAATCAGATATAAAACTAAAACAAGATATCAAAACCCTAACTAGCACAATAGAGTACAAACAAGCATGAAAATTAAAGTAAGAAGCGAATGCAAACCAATCTCCAAGCTAGATTTGATTTATCTCCATTTCTCTTCTCCACCTACATGAGAATGCAAGAATTTGAAGGTTTGATTATTTTGATATGTTGATTGCTCATTTTTGCAGCATAACGATAAGATGAAGATGATAGAAGAAAAATAGATAGATAGATAAGAAGATTGAAATAAATTTTGGCAAAGTAAGGATGCTAGAAGAAGATTCTCCCAAATGACCTATGAAAGGCTTGATTTATAGGAGAAGGCTGATTTGATTTGATGGCCAAGATTAAAATTCAAATTTTTGATATGTATGGCTAGGATTAAAAGTTTATTTTAGTGCCTATGGCGCACATTAAGTGGGTTACGACATGAGGGTAAAAATAGGATGTGAGGGAATAGTGGGATTCTATTATTTATTTTGGAGGAAAATATGCCTATGACACACAATGAATGGGGATAAAAATAGGATGTTAGTGGGAATCTCATAATTTAAATAATAAAATTATTTAAATTATTTGTGCATGTGAAGAGTTGTAGTCACGTGACACATGTTGCAATGTGACAATAAGTGAGGGATTAATTCAAATATTTAATTTTAATTATATTGAGACATGTGAAGGGGGAATTAATTGAATAAATGAGATTTATTTAATTAATTGGGAAGTTGATTAAGTGGAATTTATGGGATAAGGTAATGATCTAGAGTAAAACATTACAAGATGTCTTACAAAGTCATGTATCGACTAGGTAATGTTATGACATGGACAGTTTTGGGTGTCTACATTTTTTCCCTCTTTGAGATGATGTTTGAGATGGTGAGATTTATATCAAGTAACATCATTTCAAAGAAGCTAAGGTATGGATAGATGAAAAAAAAATGATGCCCCAACCACTTGAGGAAGTGAGGAGTAAGATGAATGAAGGAAAGGGATGATAGAAGAATATGATGATGCCAAAGATATGAAGAAATGGGATGATGATATAGGATATGATAATGATGATGATGCCCCCTCGAGAGGATAGGCGGGTTGGACAAACACATATATGCTCTCAAAATGAATGAGACGGTAAAGGAGGGATAAGAGGAATGATACAACATAAGAAGTAGATGAAAAAGAAGAATGACATGCTATACTGCAATAAAGTGAGCAATCATATGTTTGATATAGCACTATACATTATGCACCAAGGTGGCGTTCTGTTTCGTGCCCTAGTGTAATACAACCTTGTCTAGATACAAGATATGAATATTAGCTGGGAGTGATTCGGATTTGATGCAAATGCAAATTGAAATGATAACACACACAAGAAAGAAAGCAAACATGCACAAATGATAAAAAAACAAACAAGGTATTGCCCCTGTCAAGCTGTAAATCGATGATTAATTGATTGGTGATGAAGATAGTGTTGTCATTGAGGGGGAACAATATATCCCTAGATCAACACAAGGATGATTGATTGATTTATTAATTGATTGGGTTTATAAAAAGATTAGGATCAAGACCAAAGGATGTGATTGGATAAATTGGAAAGATTGATTAGCTTGGTTGGTATGGATTAAGGATTGATTTGCATTTGGATTATTGCTTGGAATGATTGAAGATGATTGATTTGAAGATTTGGATGATGATTGATGAATTAAATTGAGGAATTATTTACTTGCAATGATTTTGATTGATTGAATTGAGGGAGAAATGATTTGATTTGATGATAATGATTGGATTGATTAGAAGAATGGGTTTGATTAGAAGAAGTGATGTGATTGATTAGACGAATGGATTTCATTAGAAGAAGTGATGTGATTAGATAATTTAATGAAGAAGTTGAATTGATTGGAAGAAGTGATTTGGTTTGATTTTATTGCTTGGATTTTTGTTGGCTATTTGATTTTTTTGTCTTTTTTTTCAGGCACCTTTTTCATTTTTTTTCATTTTTTTTGGGGAATATTTTTGATTTTTGGATTTTTAAATGTTTGATTTTATTTTAGGACCTTTTTTCCATTTTTTGTATTTTTGGGGATATTTTTGATTTTTGGATTTTGAAACTTTTATTTTTGGATTTTTTTTTTGGAGTCCTTTTTTCCATTTTTTTTTGTATTTTTTGGGGAATATTTTTGATTTTTAGACTTTATAAAATATTTTGATTTTTATGGATTTTTTAAAATGTTTTGATTTTTGATTTTTTTGGATTTTTGAAATGTTTTGATTTTTTTGGATTTTTTTCAGGACCTTTTTTGAAATGTTTTGAGATGTCAATGGATGAAAATTTGGGTAGCCTTTGTGAAAGATACCAATGACAAGGGAAAATAAAGTCTAGGTGCAAGGATATAGATGGGATTGATGGATGAAAGGGTGGGTGATATGAATGTGTAGAAGGCTCATGATAGATGGATCGATAAAAATGATAGGTTATAGTGAATGGAATGGATATATGCATCATAAGAGAGCAAGGATGTGATCTCTAAAGACTATGTCGCACAAGAATAACATGCACCATTCTAGGAATTTTCATGACAAAGCTTATGACACTAGGATAATGATAGGATTTTTTGGAAGGATGAGGTATATCAAAAGATATCCAAAGCATGTTTCAACATTTTTCCCCATATTTTTATCAAGATCAAAAGGAAGAAGAGAGGATGAATGGAATCAATATGATAAGTATATGGGTATGATGACCAATGGTGATAAGATAGGAGATGGTAGGATAGGATAAAAAATGATATGGTAGGATGAGACAACATGCCCCCAAGTGTAAGTGACATAGAAGATAAACCTATGCATGACACCTGTTTGCCAGGTTTTCATCATGGTACTTATCCAAGGTGCCTGTTTACCAGGTTTTCACCATTGGACAAAGGGATTTCTCTACTTTTTTTTTGACTTTTTGACTCTTTTTTTTGACTTTTCTGATTTTTGGATAAGAGAAGGGGAATATGGATAGGAGGGACTCAAGTGTCTAGTTCCATGAAATGTGATATTCCCACTAGAGATGGATATCATCGCATGGACCATGCCAAATATGCTCATAGATATTGGCAAGGAATTGCATGAGTGTGAGATGGATTAGGTAGATGGTGGATTATGAAAGGCTTATGCAAGGATGGATGGGGAATAGGGTATTATGATGTGGATTGTATAGGACTTATACAAAAGGATGGATGAAAGGTTTATGCAAAATCATGGACCATAGGAAGGTTATTGGGAAGATATGTAGGATAGTAATTGAAGGATGGTGAGATGGAGGTATGTGGAATTGTTGTGAAATGGAAGGGAACCATGACCAATGGTTGCAGACACTATGATAAATGTTGAAGCTTTTGATGTGGAGGGGGTGTAGGTAGCAATGGAGATTTTTTCTTTGGAGATGGGTGATGAAATGCTTTAGGTACCCACATAGACTCAGTATTTTTATGACTTATTTTTCTTGTGGGATGGAATATGAGATTCTTGAATAGAGTGGGAATGTGAGGTGGAAGTGGATGGTTGGGATCTTTGAGATGTAGATTCCTCGTTTGACTTGTTTTTTTTTCTTAGGTACCCAAATCATTTTGTTTTTAGACTTTTCTTTTGAAGGTATGGGCTTACATTTCTTTTTGGATGAATTTTTATTTGATTCTTTGCTTTGTGTCCTAGGGCATGAGGACCCTTCAGATTTTTTTCTTTATAGATAGAGGCATCAAGTTTTTTTCTTTTGAATCCCATGGGTATGGTGGAATCAATGGAAGCTTAATGTCTAGACAATGTGTGAATTGATTGGTCATGATTAATATTTCTAGAGGATTTATGGATAGGTGGACAAGGGGATTGGATAATGGGGATATTAGGTGTTGGGAGTAGTGGAGGTAGATTAGATGGAGGGATATAAGGAGTTGGAAGCACTTGTGGAAGGTGTACGGTCACATGCTTTTGAAATTTATAAGATGATGGAGGAGGGCTGGCAACATATATTTTAGGCATATGATAGGAATTATGGTGGAAAGAGGACTTATGATGCATGAAGGAAGTACCAAAATCTTTAGATTGGTGTCCTTGGGGTGTATATCCAAGGACATAAGAGTGGGGAGGGACCTTGACATGGATTGACTCCAAAATACCTTGTTCATAAAGGCCTAAGCCTTTACCTTGATAGTTCATGTTCTAAAGCATGCGATGGACAATGGGACTAGGTGTGTTTTGGACACTAGATTTGAGTTCATTATTAGATGAATAAGGTGAAGTGGATAAAGGTTGTTGTTGTCCTAAGGAGGAAAATTCATGAATATAGATGGATAGACCAATAAAACATGTTGGTGGATTTGAAATGGGGTTGATAGTGGATGTGGAAAGATCATTAGGATCTTGATTATTTTTATTTAGATCCACACTATTGGTTTGATCTTCTACATTTACTTGGGAGGCATGTGTCTCAGCATGAAAAGTGAATAATGTAGGATCATGGATAAGACTGGGTAGGGGGTGTATAGGAGCAACATAGGTTTCTTGCTCATGGATAGGTGAAGTGATAGGCTCTTGACCATGGAGTGCATAGAGTTGGCTAAGAGGATAATCATGGCCTTCTTGATCATAGGTAGGATCTAGATCATAAAGGGAAGCTTCATCATGAATAGGACCAAGTATGTTATGAGTGGAATCATTAGAAGGGCCTAGATCTTGACTAGAATGAGAGGTTAATGGTTCCTCATGATTAGGATAATGATCATGACATAGCTCTTATATTTGAGTGGAAATGGAAGTGGAAGGCTCTAGAAGAGGCTTGGTATGCTCTTTATGATCAACAACATGAGGGCATGATGGAATTTGACTTAGACATATAAGATCAATAAGTTGTGGACCACATGATAGAGTTGAAATAATAGGCATGGCATTCAAAGGTTTGTTGGTAAGCTCATTGATGGGTGCTTGACATGTGGATGGTCTATTCTATGCTAGTAGTCTTTGGAGAAAATTGTTAAAGGATTCTTTGGTTGATGGATGAGAGCATGAGAAGTTGGATGGTGGTGTTGGTGTAGGACCAGTATGCTTTGAGATAGTCATTAAATTAGATGGTGATGAAGGACTAGTAGATGGAATGGTGTATGATTCAAAACTTAAGGTGGTATTTCCCTTGTCAATAGTATCATTAAGGTGACCTAATATTTCTACAAAGTTTTCATCATCACTAGGAGAAAAGTTTGACCCACCTTGGAGGATATATGGTTTTTGATTATCTTCATGGTTAGGAAAATGGGCTCCTCAAAGCATGACCTTGGGCTTGTGACTAAGATCGTTAAGGATTAGGACCGTTTTAGCAAGTGCTTCCCTAGGATTAGGGTGATGATGATGATGTGGAATGATTAGATTGGATGAATTGGATTGATTAGGATGAAATTGATTGGAATGTGTTTATAAAAAGGATGATTAGGATGATTAGAATGATATGTTTATGTGTTGGTGTTTATAGCTTGATATGAAAATTTTCAAACAAATGATTACACATGTACACACACAAAACACATAAGCAAGTTAGAATTTGAAATTGTGAATTTGATGATTAAGCACACACTTGAAGAAGACACCTCAAAACGTTCTACAACTAGTCAAGTGGGTATGGCCAATTAGGTCTTAAGATAGGATGCACGAGGTTGAATAGGGATAATTTAAAAGAAAAATCCTACCACACGTCCAAGAGAAAGGGGTAACCCACCCTTCACCTTCACTTCCCAAAGGTATAAAGTTCTTTGGGGCTTAGCCAAGAGTGACAAGATTTTAACTCCTAAAGAAGCATTTCTTTCGATTCACACCTCAATTGAGGTCTTCCCTTGGAGTGGTGTGTGCTCCAAGAAGGCCTTTTAAGAAGGGTATGAAAAAATAGAACAAAGTGAGGTGTTTTTAATCTTGCACACAATTGATTCACAATCACAATTGTTAATTCCCTTTTAGAAAATTGAAATGCGTGTAAAAAAATTCAAGCACTTGTTGTTTTTATATCCCAAAGCCAAATTTGTAGGAAGAAAGTTGTTCCTTTAAACCCAATTTCAATGATGTGATAGAAAACAAGATGTTATTTTTAAGGCCAAAATCCAAGTGTGTGATCAAACAAGTTGAACAAGTTGTTCTTTTTAAGCCCCAAATCAAAGTGTGTTGACAAGGAATGATTAGAGATGAAAGATGGAATGTGTGCACCTAATTATTTTCTTCCTTAAATCTATTGTAGATGATGGTGCTAATTCTATTCCAGATCCTTAGATTCACCTACAAAATCAGAAAATAATACTATAATGCAGCCATTAAAAAAAAACTCATCAGACAAAGAAAATTGTATATTTAGATACATGTTTTTAACATAGCCAAATTAGATTCGATTATTTGAAGAGATTATTGATATGAAAAATAAAAAATCAGAGAAAAGACCCCTACTAATTTTCTAAGAGCTTTCCAAAAATGTAAAGTAAGAAGTTAGAAAAATTCCTCGTTTTGCACCCAAAACTACAGATTTATGAAAAACCTACAAAAAACAAAGATCACATTATTTCACATTGTATTTGACCTCTAAATTAAATTTTTAAAACATAGACCTCCATTATAATTTTAAGATATTTCCAGAAATGTAAAATTTTCTTGAACATTCACTAATTTGCACCCAAAAAGTAAAATTTATGAAAAATCATGAAATCATGATAAATCCTGCAACAATGGTGATAGACCCATAATTGTTTTACTATAGCCTCCTAAGATGATGTAAATATTTTGTAAAAATATTGTAGAAAAAATCAAAGTCGTTTGGAAGATATGAAGAAATTTGTAAAACCTAGGGTTTTATCCAAAAATGACAGATTTGCAACAAAAAGTTAATGAAACCTGCAAAAAAGAAAGCTAGATCAAAGGATTTGCATCAGGTTCACCAATGTAACTAGGGAAAATCACATATAAAACTAAAACAACAAGATATCAAATCCTAAATAGCACAATAGAGTACAAGCAAGAATGCAAATTAAAATAACAAGCGAATGCAAACCGATCTCCAAGCTAGATTTGATTTATCTCCATTGCTCTTCTCCACCTGCATGAGAATGCAAGATTTTGAAGGTTTAATTATTTTGATATGTTGATTGCTCATTTTTTGTAGCATAATGATAAGATGGAGATGATATAAGAAAAATAGATAGATAAATAAGGAGATTGAAAGAAATTTTGGCAGAGTAAGGATACTAGAAGAAGATTCTCCCAAATGGTCTGTGAAAGACTTGATTTATAGGAGAAGTCTGATTTGATTCGATGGCCAAGAGTAAAAGTCAAATTTGTGATATGTATGGCTAGGATCAAAAGTTTATTTTAGTGTCTTTGACACACATTAAGTGGGCTATGACATGAGGCTAAAATTAAGATGTGAGAGAATAGTGAGATTCTATTATTTATTTTGGAGGAAAAGATGCCTATGACACACAATGAATGAGGCTAAAAATAAGATGTGAGTGGGAATCTCATAATTTAAATAATAAAATTATTTAAATTATTTGTGCATGTGAAGAGTTGTAGTCATGTGACACATGTTGCAATGTGACAATAAGTGGGATCTATTCAAATATTTAATTTGAATTATTTTGAGACATGTGAAGGGGGAATTAATTAAATAAATGAGATTTATTTAATTAATTGGGAAGGTGATTAAGTAGAAAAAATGGGATAAGTGGGCTAATGTAATGACCTAGGGTAAAATATTACAAAATGTCTTACAAGGTCATGTATCGACTAGGTAATATTATGACATGGACAATTTTGGGTGTCTACAACACTTAACACTATCCCTCCCACTTGGATTTTTCCTTATATGCATCCTTGCTAGAAAACACATCATATTGGTGACTTAATTCACCTATGTCATGCCTCCTATCCATGATGTGGACTATCACTTAAATCCTCTTGCTCAAAGGTCCTCATATATGATGATTGTCTATTTTTGAATTTATTACAACTAAAAGACATTGTGATTGTGCTTTATCAACTAGAAGACCACTTTATTCTCTTGGACAAGCCCTTCTTAAACCCCATTGTCTTTAGGCATGGTGTGACCCTCTGTCTATTGCCTTAGTGATTGTCCTCATCTTCTTATGCTTGAAAATCATCTATATGTTGTCCTAATCACCTTATTATAAGGTTTTTCCTTTAATTACCTGGAGCTATTCTTTATTTGTCTCTGACATGGCTATAATCTATGTTGTAGTAACTACCTTAGTCTTTATGAATGCTCAATTAATCTACCTTACCATTGTATGGTGATTGTGACAATTTCTCTCCTTCATTACTGCCATGTTGATGGCTGAGATATTATGTCTTGACTATCCTTCAATACTGTCCTCCACTTTTGACCTCCAATTTATTTTTTAATACCCTCTAGGTATTCATCAAAACTCTACCCTTGTATGATATTTTTGATTGTCTCCTTTGGTAAAAATTCTCATTCATTGATATGGTTGTCCATTTCCATTAGAGTATTTTGGTGCTCTACCTATCTTTTGTATGAGTCCTTTGAATCTTTTCATATTCTATGGATTGCAATATTGAATTTCTTAAACCTTATGCAAGGTAAAGCTTACTAACTTCTCAAGAAATAATGAAAATAAATAAGCCTTATATTAGAGTTTAAACTAACAATTGCATCAATCACTTGAATCCTTTATCACTGTTACTTAAGAATACTATAAAATTGAATATTTCCACCCTATGCAAAGGTCTTAACACTATCACTTTAAACTCTTTAGTTCTTCATTCTTGTAACGTAGGTCTTGTCTTCATAGGGACTGCCATGCTTGATAGAAAATATTTATTCTTTGAATGCTTTCACTGAACTATGATCTTCACACTTATCATATTTGACTATTATCCTTACCTCCTCTCTTGAATCATTTGTGACTTCCTAGGTCATTCTTTTATCAAAATTTTATCTAAAATTGTGGTTGCGAGTATTGTTCTAGGTCTAAAACTTGAGTGTTTCACAAGATTTTAAAAATGGAAACCTTCATATTTGTTTCATTACAAAATAATTCTTGGGAAGTAAAAGAAAACAATACATGAAAAATGTTAACTTCCACAACCATGATAAAACCCATAACACCTTACATGATTGCATTTGATGAAAATTCATGCCAAGCTACCCTTAAACAAGTTTTTGAAGTTAGAAACTGAAAATGATCTCAAGATTCATCGTATACCTAGAGTCATACATAGAAATCCCATTCCAATCTTTAGAACAAGTGCTTGGAAAATCTCTAGCTACCATGCAAATCTTTTGAACTGTTGTGCAAATGGTTCTTCAAACTACGAGAAACCCTAGAGTCCTCCTTCGTGTGATGTTCTTCCTTCAGATTTTATTTTCTCCTTTAATGCTTGGCACTTGAACTTAGAGTTTTATTTTTTTCATTTTACATGCAATTTCAATCTTCTTTGCTTTTAGCATAGAAACTCAATTTTACCTTCTTTTTTGAGGAAAAAATGATATTTGAGGAATAAGCTTTTATTAAAGTCTTTATTCCACCAAGCTTTAATTAAAGATAAAAGATTAATGCCTTTCAAAAAGTGAGATGAATTAAGAAAAAAATATTATTTAAATCAACCATTTAAATAATTTCCAAGGCCTTATGAAAAATATACTATAGTTGTCGCAGTTGGTTTTGGTACACAATAGATGAAAAATAAATTCTTATTACCAAATTTCAACTACTCTCTATTGACCATGTTTATGAATAATAGTCTTTACTTTTGTTGGTTTCATTTATGCTTGTAAAAAAAAGAGATTCAACATTATCGGTTTAGTTTACACTATTGCTTTATTATTGTTTAGAATTGAGTAATCACTTCAACACATCTAGAGAGGTTAAGAAAAGACATAATGGGGGTTAGCAATGTTTATCATGGTTTGGAATGATTTCCTGACATATATTCAATTATTTTATAAATAAGGTAGATGTACATTGCTTATCTTGGATATCCCCGTTACTAATTATCTCATGGTTATTCTCCTTGATCTTGACACATTGATTGGTTGAAGAATTTTGACCCATACAGGTCTTATGGACTCTATGAAGTTCATACCATATATATTTGGTTCATATACTTTCCCATATACATTGAATTATAGGGATAGTAGCTCTAGGGAGATCTTGCAAATTTAGAATCTTCTTTGGATTAGTAATATTCTTACATGATAGCCCTTGAAATTGGGTGGGCATGGTGTTAGGAGGCTCTTGGATAACCTTAATGAACTTGAGGTTGGTGAGGCTATTCTTAATAATGCCAAAGTATGATGATATTGGCTTGTGGGTGTTACAAGATCCTTTGCATTTTCTTGGGCCATTTTTCTTAAGATCCTTTTCTACTAGACCTTTGATAATTTTTTTCTATAAGATGCTGATAGGTTTGTGATTATATAACTGATAGTATTTTTCATTAGTTTGTAAATATTTAGATAATGGAATAATGTAGGAGGAGGAGGATTTTATGGGATTTGGTTGGTTTTGAGGTATTTTCTCCAAAATGGTGTTTTCCTTTCCAAGATTGGGATGAGGGTGACATATGAGAATTTAATTTTGGTTCATGGGACGGATAGTAATAGGATGTTCTTGGTTTAAGGGGTATTAGTTGCTCATGTTTTAATATGGAGAATCTATAGAAATATGACCTGTAACGATCTCATCAATGGTTTCTTGGTCAATACCATAACCATCATCATAGGGATTGTATTTTTGGTTATTAAAAATACTATCATCATCATTATCAAAAGGATAATATATTATTTGGTTAGCAATATTTTCATCATTATCATAAATAATGAAGGTGTTCTTAGATTGGTTATAATGATAAAACTCGCATAATTAAAATGGATTGATGGTGCAGGGCACCTAGGCCTTCATGCAAAAAAGTTGGTCAAGTGATAGAATTTGATGTTGGTTAAGTATTTTTGTTTTTAATAAGGTCTTAAAGACCATTTTTTATGTCTTGTGAGTTGGTTGAGTCATTTTGGAGTCAAGTTGGTGAAATTTGCAAAACTTGCAAAAAGTTGCAAAGTTGCTCAAGCAACTTTTGCATTTTTTCTTTTTGTGGGGAAGTTGAACGGTTGGTTCTCAAAATTAAGTTGTAAACGGTTAGTTTGGAATTTAAAATTATTAAATAATCCTTTTTATGGTCGAGGAAAAGGCTGGATGTTGTTTTTGAATATTGAACAATAATAACACTCTATTTTCTACGTTTTACATTAAATTTTGCTGCTAAAAGTGATAGTGTGGCCTTGTACGGCCTATAAGTGATCATCTATTAATTTTTATTGATGAAGCATTGAATATTCTAAAATTTTCATGTGGTTTCATCATTTTTCATTGTGATTTGAGCATTTTAGAGAAATTTTTCCAAAACTGATTTGAAACCTTTATTTAATTGCCTTGTAGGCAAGAAAAATGTAAAACCCATCATTCCACTGGTGAAATCTCATGAAACTTGGTGGAATGGATGGGGTTAGGGTTTTTTTTGTGTCTACGAGTTTGCAAGAGTAGGGGAGGAAGATTAGTGCAAGTTTGGTGAAGCCCTAGGTTGAAAAACCTAATGATTTGGCTGTAGGATGTGCATAGGACTTAGGGTTTGTAGAAAAGTTGTTTGGAGATCATTCTAGTTGATGGAAATTGCATGTGAAGAATCCATGTGACATTTTGATATCTCTAGAAGGAATAATTGAGGTTTGGAGATTGTAAAACCAATAGTTGCCTTGTTGAACAAGCCTAATTAGGCCTAGTTGGGAGTGTAGAAGCATATTTTTGACCTTTTTGTTCCAAAGTGACCCCACCTAAAAATTTGGTATGTTTTCAATTGGTGAAAAGGGTATTTGTAATGGTGATTAGATTTTGGGTTTTGGTTCTACTTAGGAAATTATGTTTGGAAAGATAGTTTGATGTCCTACAAGGCCTAGTTGCAATTTGTGAAGAAAGTAACCTTGTTTGGTGTGTAAAGACTTTGAAAAATGATTGTTTGAGTGAGATTGTGATCATCCACCCTGATCTGTATCAAATTGGTATCAGATCTTAGGCTGGTATGTAGGAGGGAAAGTGTGAAATAAAATAGAACAAGATGTGTCCAGAAGGTAACACTATGGCTAGAAAAATGAATGAAATGGAAGAGAGGATTAGAAGAGATATTAGGAGATTTAAGGAACTCCAAGATAGGATGGTAGAAAGGCTTGAGGATGTTGAGATAGGTTAGAGGAGAGGTATGGTCATGGGTGATGAGAGTGACCCTAAAGAAGAAGGGGAAGAAGAGAATCCGCAAGAAGAAGAAGAAGAGAAAGAGTTAGATCCTGATGAGTAGAGGATGGCCAAGCTACTGAGAGCAGTCAAGGTAGATAAACACAAGATAAATATTTATTTACCTATGTATGGAGGTAATTTGAATGAGGAATAGATTTTAGATTGGATTGCAACACTTGATAATTACTTTGAATGTGAAGACATACCAGAGGAAGAAAAGGTAAAGATAGAAAAAATGAAATTAAAGGGACATGCTCTACTATGGTGGGATTATGAGAAAAATGAAAGAAGGAAGAAAAGAAAGTCAAACATTGTCTCTTGGGATATAATGGTGGCAAAGCTTAAGGGTAAATTCTTATAGACTAATTATGCAATTCAAATGTACAAGAAACTTCAAAGTTTGAAACAAAGAGAGATGGATGTCAAAGATTACACTAATGAGTTCTATAAGCTAAGTATAAGAGAAGGTCACATGGAGGATGATGTGGAGAAGGTGGCAAGATACCTTAGTGGAATAAGATTTAACATTCAAGATGAGTTAACTTTGGAAAATCCAAGGATGGTAGAGGAATGCTTTCAATTGGAAATTAGGGCTGAAGAAAAGCTAAAGAGAAGGAAAGACAAACAAACTAGGGGAAGAGGCAGCAATTCTAGAGAAAGAGGCTCATTTTCAAATCTAAGGTTGCCATATGAGAGCGAAGAAGATACAAGCAAAGTCCAAGACCAAGTTTCTTATGTAAGAGGTGGATTTAGAGGAGGACGATCAGGCTTTAGAGGTAGATTTGGAGGTCAAGGAAGAGGCACTAGTGGATTCACAGGGAGGTTCTATCAATGCAACAAGTTTGGACATAAAGCATGGAAATGTAATGAAGGTCAGGCCTCTACTTCACATGGAGGAGAAATAAGAGCCCAATTGGTGCAAGGAGATGATAATGAGAGTGTAAACTCTCTATCACAACATGATACTCTAGAGGTTGGTGAATCATTAATGGTAAGGAGATTTCTCATCAAATAATTAGTAGAGAAGGATCCACCACAAAGGAAAACTCTCTTCAAGAAAAATTTGTAAGTGTTTGGGTAAGGTATGTAAAGTTTTAATTGATTTAGGAAGCACAAATAATATGGTTTCAGTTGAGATGGTTGAAAAACTTAAGTTTCCTAGGATACCACATGTTACTCCTTACAAAGTCTCTTGGTTGAATGAGGGTCAATATGTTTTGGTAAATGAACAAAGTTGGGTGGAGTTCAATATAGGAGGGTATAAGGACATAATTATATGTGACATATTACCTATGGATGTGTTCCATTTTCTGCTAGGGAGGCCTTGGCAATTTGATAGGTATGCTATGTATGATGGAAGGAGGAATACCTATGAGATATAAAAAGATGGAGTTTTCTATACTTTGACACCATTGAAAGAGGAGGACAAAGGAAAAACTAAGGGAGCTAATGTGATGATGGTAGGTAGGAAGGAGTTCATAAAGGTATAGGAAGAAAAGTAAATGGATTTTGTAGCCACTTCTAAACTTGGAGATACTATGATAGCAGAGGTGAAGAATGAATTAATTTTGGAAGGAAATGATATTGAGTTGGTGTCAATATTTTTTGTGTTGAAGGCCAAGGATGAATTGATTTTGGAGATTGAAGATTGTCTTAAGGAGAATGTTTCTATAAGGGTAGAAGAGGTTTTCCATTTATTGATTTCAAAGGGGGATGTTGGTCATTCTAATTCTTCCATACCAAAGGTTAATATATCTGATCAAGCAGCAACTACAAGGATACACCAATAGATGGAAGAGATGAAAGACAAAGGAAAAGAGGTCAAGGGTAAACTTCTTGGTAATGTGGAAAAATCCAAGCATATACCAAAGGTGAAGAATAAGGAATTTAATTACAAGGATAGAGGAGGTATGGTAGCAAGTAAAGAGGTAGATTCAACAACATTTTCAAGTGAAGAACAAGTTAGGGATCATCCATCAAGTAGCCCTTTGAAGTTGGAGCATATCTTAGGTGACAAAGAATTCAAAAATATAAGGGATAGTGCTTCTTTTCAGTATTTAGTCCATTGGAAAGGTTACCCAAATGGAGAGGTCACTTGGAGGTCAAATAATAACATGATTGAGTAGGGATCTACTGTTGCAACACAATCCTCAATGGGACTTGAGTCCTTTTTTCCCAAGTAGTATGGTGCAGGGCATGTAGGCCTACATGCAAAAAAGTTGGTCAAGTGCTAGTATTTGATGTTGATTAAGTATTTTTGTTTGTAATAAGGTCTTAAAGACCATGTTTTATGTCTTGTGGGTTGGTTGAGTCATTTTGGAGTCAAGTTGGTGATATTTGTAAAACTTGCAAAAAGTTGCAAAGTTGCTCAAGCAACTTTTGCATTTTTGCTTTTTGTGGGGAAGTTGAATGGTTGGTTCTAAAAAGGAATTTGTAAATGGTTAGTTTGGACTTTAAAATGCTTAAATAATCCTTTTTATGGTTGAAGAAAAGGCTGGATGTTGTTTTTGAAGATTAAACAATAATAACACTCCGTTTTTGTGTTTTATATTGAATTTTGATGCTATAGGAGATAGTACGACCTATAAGTGATAATAAATGCATTGGGATCAGTGAAGCATTGAATATTTTGAAATTTTCGTTTGATTTCATCAAATTTTATTTGAATTTGAGCATTTTAGAGCAATTTTTCTAAAATTGATTTGAAACCCTTATTTAACTACCTTGAAGGAAAGAAAAATGTAAAACCCATCTCATGAAACTTTGTGGAATGGATGGGGTTAGGGGGTTTTTGGTGTCTACAAGTTTGTGGGAGTAGGGGAGGAAGGTTAGTGAAAGTTTGGTGAAGCCCTAGGCTGACAAACCTCATGATTTGGGAATAGGATGTGCATAGGACTTAGGGTTTATAGAAAAGTTATTTGGAGATCATTATAGTTGATGGAAATTGCATGTGCACACTCCATGTGGCATGTTAATATATTTGGAATGAATAATTAAGGTTTGGAGATTGTAAAACTAATAGTTGCATTAATGAACAAGTCTAATTAGGCCTAGTTGGGAGCGTAGCAAATTTTTTTTGACTTTGTTGTTCCAAATTGACCCCACCTAAAAATTTGGTATGTTTTCAATTGGTGAAAAGGGTATTGGAATGGTGATTAGATTTTGGGTTTTGTGTCTGCTTAGGAAATTATGTTGCTCGAAAAGCTAGTATGTTGTCCTACAAGGCCTAGTTGCAATTTGTGAAGAAAGTATCCTTGTTTAGTGTGTAAAGACTTTGACAAAGGATTGTTTGAGTGAGTTTGTGATCATCCACCCTACTTTACATCAATTTATCATCACCATGTCTCATGTGTTTGGATTTTAGATGAAGTCCTAGCTTGTTAAATGATATAATAAAATTAAGAAAATGATCCTTGTTGTAAGTTAGGATTTGGGTTTTAATTGATTGAATGATTGGACTTGGATAATTTGGATGATTTAGGTTTTGGATGGCCATAGTATTGAGATTGATTTTGTAGGCTCAAGGAACAGATTTTGGATTGAGTGATGATTAATGAAAATGATTGAACTTTGGATTAAGGTTGAATGTATTGAGCTTTGGTGATTGGTCTTGTGAGATAGGAAAATTTTGGTCAAGGTAATGTTATGGTGATTGGAATTGGACTGATAAGGATTTATTAAATTTAGGTTTTTTATTATTTGTATTAAAAGAGATAATGAATCCCAAAGGGTGTTTATGAGGTGATTTCCTTAAGTAAATATTTGGGATGATGTGGATAGGATATTAGTCCCTAAGAATGATTAAGTGTAATAAATATAGATTAGATGATTGGATATAAGGGATTCAATTAGTTTCTAATATTCCAATCATTTTCCTTTGATTTTAGAGTGTGATGATTCTTAAGGGGATCAAAAATTTGAAGTGGTAGCTGGTTTGATGTTCAATAATGACCTAAGGATATAAAGGATCATATATTATTTGATGATTAAATCTTGTGGGATTAATTTGGATGGTGATTATGGAGCAAGACCCTAAATATTAGGATTGACTTTATGGAGTAAGGTTTCAAAGGGGTTTATTGATGCGATGCTTAGGGAATGGAATACATTTTGTATGGATATAGGTTTTACTTGGATGGGGGATAAGGTTTGATTTGGATGGTTTAGGAATGGTTGAAGGTTTAGATTTTAATTTGGTATGAATTTTGAATTCACAAGACAATTAAGAGGGGGGTGAATCAATTGTTCATTAAAACATCAAAATCCTCATTAACATTCAGATCTATATTAGTCCTTAAACCCTTAACAACCATTAAATCATTATCATGCATTAGAAGAATGAAAACATGAGAAACAATAATGAAAACACATCTAAACACATGAGAACATTAGATTTATGTGGAAAACCCAAAAAGGAAAAAACCACGGTGAGGATTAGCTTAGCATATAAAGTTATTGCAACATTGAATACAATAGGCTCACTACCGGAGGGATCACTACAAAAAATAAAAAAAGAGATCACTTCCAATGGACCACTACCAAATTAGAAAGAAGAAGATATAATATTTTTACAATGAGAAATTCATCTCAGAGAAACAAAAAGATCCACCACTGCTTCACCAGAACATTCACACTCGCTTTGTAGAAATTAGACACCTTTTGCTCACTGCTTCTAGTAGTCTTAAGCATTAAATTTCATACTAAATTTCACACTTTTAACACTTCACAGCTCAACACTTTTCATTACACACTTCACACATCAAATCATCATGCATATATACCGTCTTTAGCCTTGAAAATAATTCATAAGGTTGACTATGCACCTCAAATGTATAAATTCAAATTAGGTCGGCACTAAAATGTTCCCATAATGGAAAGGAATGAAGGATAAAAAAAATACACCTTAACTTGGACCTAAATCCACATAAAAACACCACGCCATGCTTCCAAAAACACCGAAACTTATCTGCAATTAGTGTAAACACCAAAGGTCAACCAAACCTATGTTAACACCATTAAATAATTAAGTACACACTTTGTTTGATCTAAATATGACTCACAAACCACACACAATACTTGAAAACCATATAGAATATTTCATAAACACCCTAAAATCCAACAAATTCCTTCACAACAACTTTCACCTGAAGAACACACTCATTCAAAACACCCAGTTAACTCTCCACATACTACAACACTTGAATCCAATGTTGTAGAGCACCAAAATAAAAAAAAAACTCAAATTGAAGATATATATGAGTAATATAAGCACACCCTCATATCTACAAGACCAAAAACCATACTACGGAGAAATGTGGAGCTAAACCATTTCTCCCAAACAACACTACTTTCACTATCCACACACTGGTGAACACAACTTTCTCTGCACAATGATCTGAAACCTGAAACTTTGGATGTAAAACCTATAAACACCTCTAATGAACATATCTAAATTTTACAAATATATATTCAACCATGAATAAATGCAGAGCATAAAAATGAACAATACTTTGTCACAATGAACATTCTTCACCACATTGTTTCCTCTTTTATTCAAATTTTCTCAAAATCACTTGGAAACCAAGCACCAAAAACTCATGCATTACTTGGAACACTTCTACAACATCTCAACCATACAAGAGGTTGAAAATCACCAATACATGCTCATCAAAGCAACACTAGAGGTTGGCATCAATGATACTACTAATGAAAACATAATGCAACCAATCAAATCATCTTCATAGACTTCCAACAATCTCCCCATAAACCTATTGACATCAATGCAACAAAAAAGATCTATTGAAAAAATGACAACACAAACTTCCAACAATGAATGGGATATATAGGCTTGATTTATTAGTTTAAGAATGGATTAAGGTTTGGGTTGGATTAATTGGGATAGGGAGATATGGACTAAGGTTATTATGGAATACTTTTATAACATTATTTTGAATCTTTCTTTGATGAAAATATGTGATTTGTTAATGAATTATAAATAAAGTATTGTATGCTCTATTTCTGATTTATTCATGTTGCATTATGAAAGGCATATGTGGTTTACAGTACATACATCTTATGAAAAACACTAAATTATTTAAATTCTTATAAAGTAGTGTATCTTGTATTTAAATATTTTGAATATATGGATATCATGTTGCATGGTATGCTTATCAACATGCAAACATAAAGACAAAAGAATGGGTTTGTATATGTATTATCTTACCAAAATTTGCATTCCATGTTATTTATTTTGATGCACTAATTTCAAAAGGAAAATTCAAATTGAAAGACCCATCAATGCTAAAGGGGAAATCTAAATTTATTGAAAGGATAAAATTCAAAATGAAACTATAGAGACTAAGGATGATAATGGATCAATGAATCAAATGGTAAAGGATGTTGCAACTATAGAGACTAAGGATAAAGGGATCAAATTTCATGAATTTTCCCAAGGCAACCAAATTTAAAAATAGTATAACATGTTATTCATTAGAGCTCAACCATTATAAAGTGATTATACATTCAAAATTTAAGTTTAAAAGTAGGAAAATATGCACACAATGAATAAAATATATCGAATATCAATTTTTATATAAAAGTGTAGAGTAATTGTGTATGTACATATACAAATTTGGTATATATTCCAACTCAAAATGAAATTTAGAAAATGTGGCATATGCCATCTCAAGGTCTATATACAATGTAAATCTAAAATAGCTATGCCATGTCAAGAAAATACTAAACTTGTGGTGGATCATCAAAATTTAGCCTCTTCATGCCACGAGTAATTATGTATGTACATATACAAATTTGTTATATATGCCAGCTCAAAAAAATATTTACAAAATGTGGCATATGCCATCTCAAGGTCTATATACAATGTATATCTCAAATAGTTATGCCATGTCAAGAAAATCCTAAAATTGTGGCAGATCATCAAAATTTAGCATCTTCACACCACTTGATGGATGAGAAGTTGGCTGCACAATAAAAATTCAAACAAATTAGATAATTAGCTCAATGGTAAATAACTTAGACTACTAAATAGAAACTTATCTACTATTTTTTATAACTTTCACAGTAACATCTAATCACTATACTAAACTATAATTTCTCAAAAATATCAATTAAATCAAAATTCAATTCTTCATTACCTTAATCCGTTTTCTTTGCTAACAAACATTCAGTAAATGATGGTCCCTTAGGACGATTAGGATTCCTACCATATTGATATGGTAGAGAATCTGCATATGTGGATGGGGGAATACTCTATAAGAAGAAAAATAAAATTAAAAAAATTAATATATAATCACTGAAAAACAAACATAAACTAAACATATATCTACATATATCTAAAAACTTATATATCTACTAGATATAAAAAACCATACACCTGAATCAATGACGCAACTGAGTTTCTTTGAGAAGAAATTTCATGGATGCAGTAACATCAAAAGGGTTTTGGTGACCCCAACATTTTGTTGTTTTCCATGAATGAAAAAGGGGGGGATTGTTGAGCATAGGTTGTCATTGATGTCAAACTAATGTTAGAAGGTCATTGATATTGGTAGTGGTTATCAAAGGGCTTCAAGGTTGTTGTATGTGAAGGTTGTCAAAATGAAGAATATTGTAGGAATACAAGTATTATTAGTTGTCTCAAGGTTCTAGAAGCATGATGTGTGGGATGTCTAGTCTATCACATCTTGTATCATGTCAATAGTGGCATGACTGCCTTTATATAGTTAATAAAATTATTATACCATGTCAAATATGTAGTCAACATGTGGGTGGTGGTCTAGAAGGATATCTTTTGGTTAGAGAGATTAATTAATATGGGTGGAATTTCTTTCAGAAATACAATGTTGATTTGTGGTTTGGAAGAAGAGTGTGCCTACACTAATTCTATCTGTTTCTCAAGTTTTCGATGGCATGGATCAATGTGCAAGGAGTTTTAAGTAAAAAAGGCTCATTAATCTATTCAAACTTTGAGGCATGTACGGTAACCGCTACAAGTGTGTGAAAGTCAAATCAAGCATGTGGAGTGAGGATAAGACCTATTTAAGGTTACCATGGTGGTGCAATGTGTCATGTTATTTTAGCATCAAGTTTGGACCAGTGTATTACACATTCTATATAATTTAAATTTAGGTCCACCCTATGTTGTCTAGGTTGGTGTAGATCCCTGGCTGACATAGAAGAGTGTTAATGTAATGTCATGTATATATTTTAAATATTCAGATGTACTGTAGTGTGATTGAAAAGTGTGAGTATATATGAAATGTATTAATGATTACTATTATGTTATAGTAGAAGTGTGAATGAAAGAATAAGTGTGTGCAGGTGTTTTATCTAAGCCTAAAAAATGAAAAACATAAAGAAATGCAAACAAAGAAAAAACAAACAAAACCTGAGATTAGGTCTAAGTTGAACTTGAACAAATGCAAGAAAAGAATGATGTTACCTTGTCCAAGTTGATTGGTTGGTTGGCCCTATTTATTGTTCACTTTTGTGTGCTCCTAGATCGATTTCGGTAGCGTAACAATTTGTAAATGCTTGATTTGGATGCAAGATGATGGTTGGAGATTTAAGGCTTGAGATGGGTTGTGAGGATGAGAGATTGAATGAATGTGATTGTGAATGATTGTGGTTTGAGTGAATGAATTGGTTCCTTGGATGGTTAGGGTTGAAAAATGGCTAAGTGTTAGCCATTTAGCCAAGGAGAGATGAATGAACGGTCAAGATTAATTCTTGGCCAAGTACAAGAGATCAAGGGCGGAGATCAAAGGTTGACCAAAAGGAATTAAAAATTATTTATTAATATGCATGGGGAAGACAAAAGGAATTCCTTGGGAAGCTTTGGTTGAATAAATGGAATTTAAAATTCCATCGGGATGTGACAAGAGTTGACCAAAGGGGGCTGATTAGACTAGTTAATGACAGATTAGGAGCCAACTTGCAAAATTTGGAGGATGTGATACCTCCTAATCTTGTATTAGGAATGTGAAAATCCCTAATGATGGGATTAGGAGATGAATTAGCATTAAGTGTTGATGCGACATAAAGGGAATTAAATAAGTGGGCTATTTATTTAATTCTTTGGAAGAAAGGGATAAAGGGGTAAGGCATTTAATTATTTAACTAAATACCTTAGGTATTTAGAGGACTTTAAGAATGTTAATTAAATATATGGGCATATTAGTTAATTAATGTGGGTATGAGGATATTTAGATGAAAAGGGATAAAATTTGACCAAATGTAAGTGATCAAATTTAGATGTCTATATTTTTCCCCTCTTTGAGATGGTGTTATGAAGTAGCATCATTTCAAAGAAGATTAAAAAATATCACCAGGATGAAAATGGTTATATTGGGAGGATGCCCCAGTCATTCAAAGGAGTGACTAGGAGGAAAGATGATGGGAACGAAGATGAATATTAGGGATTGAGGAATGCAAGCAAAGAAAAAAAAAAAAACACCTCAAATTAGGCCTAAGTTGAACTCAAAAAAATGCAAGAAAATAACGATGTTACCTTGTCGAAGTCAATCGGTCGGTTGGCCTTGTTGACTGCTTGATTTTGTGTGCTCCTAGATTGATTTCAACAACATAACGACTTGTAAATGCTTGATTTGGATGTAAGATGATGACTGGAGATTGAAGGCTTGAGATGGGTTGAGAGGGTGAGAGCTTGAATGTATGTGATTGTGAATGATTGTAGTTTGAGTGAATGAATCTGTTGCTTGAATAGTTAGGGTTTGCAAAATGGAAAAGTATTAGCAATTTAGCCAAGGAGAGATGAATGTGTAACACAGAATAAATGGGATAATGCATAGATAGACGATTAAATCTAATCTAACAAATATTAATCTAAATCAAACAACTAAGAATGAGTAAAAATGAACAAAACAATTAAAACTATAACTAGAACAGTCTCACCGAATATGCGTCCACTTCTTCAAATTATCTTGATTGTCCTTCTCCATTTTGTTGTCTTAGTATTCTTGCCCTTAGATTTTTAGTATTGATGCAAGCATAACCTGGATGTATTGTCTCAGCAAAATATCGAAGATAATAGGTTCTTCTTAGAAGTATTAATTTTGGGAGGAGGAATAATGAAAATGACAGGTCAATTTATAGATTTTGGGTTTTTGAATGATTGGCTCAGATTCGAAAGAGAGATCAATGATCGAGATTGATGAATGCCATGCGATGTGAGTTTTGTGTTAGTTAGAATGTGAGTTAGGAAATTCTGCAGGATAGAGATTAAATTAAAACAATAACTTAATCTTGTGTGAAGACTGTTCGAAAATAGAAAGAACATGAGTTCAAGATTAAACAATCAATTTAATCTTTAGTTGAGAGTCTTCAAAAATAGAAGAAATAGACTTTGAATGAAAAAGAAAAAGTTAGAACTCGAAGAATAAACCATTTGAATGCACACATGAATTAATTAATTAAATAAATATATTTAATTAATAAACACATTCATGCATATGAGCTAGAATTAGTTAACTGTTTGGTTGTTGACAGAGAGTCCTTTCACAGAGATGATCAGATATTGAATCTAGAGATAACTGGTGGATTCAAAATAGATCTCGAGTCACAAGGTGAGTGAATAATTAGATAACTAGACAATAGAAGAATATGACAGAAACAACTAATTATGAATTAAATGTTAATTTAATTCAACATTCGAAATTGAAATGAATTAATTAAATAAATAATAATAATTTATTTAATTGACTATTGAAAAGGATTAATTGAATAATTAAATAATAAATATTTAATTATAGTTGAAATATGACAAAGGGGTAATTAAATAGTGAATTGTTTAATTAAGAAGGAGAATTAATTAGTTAGCGACATAATTATATAAATATGATTTATTTAATTAATCAAAGTTGAATAAAGGGTCATAATGAATTAATTAAATAATTAAAAGGTTATTTAATTAATAGAGGAAATATGTGTTTAGAAAGTAATTAAATAATAAAAATTATTTAATCATGACCAAGGACATTAGAAAATTATGTTGGAAGTGGTGCACGTACGCCTAGACCAATTTTCGGTGTCTACAATTTGCCCCTCTTTGATACAATGTCATTTTAGCATTGTGTCAATGAAAATCGTTAGAAAAGATATGCCCCAGTGAAAGGGAGAATGACGAGGAGGTAGTGGTATGCCCCTTCGAGAGGATAGGTGGGTTTGAAGAACATGAGTGCACTCTCGAAATGGATAGATAATGTTGGTGAAGATGCAGAAAAGAAGAAATATAAGCATGGATAATTCAAAATATTAGTAAGAAACAAGAAAGGTTGTTTGAAGGACATGTAATCATCGATATTTTTACAAATTTATAGTAAGCTTTGCATTTTATCATCATTGGGTGGGACTGACACAAATGGATAGTACACACCATGATATGAGATAGACCATAGTGTACAAAGTCATCCACTTGCAAAAAAATAGGCAGTCATAGACAAGGAGTGTCTTAACTCAAACTAAGGACAAGATTGCCCCAGTCGTTTTGTCTTGACAAACCACAAACAACAAACAAATAAAATATGGGTCATGAGACATCATTTCTCCTCTAAATCCTTGATAGGAAATCCTTGAGGAAACTAGTAACATGACTCAAAATCCAAAATTAAAAAAGACAATTGACAGACAACAGTCAAAGAAAAAGAGTCCCGAGACATCCTTGCTTCTCTAAATCCTTCAAGGGACATCCTTGGGAAAGCTAGTAACCAGAATTATTCACAAATTGATAGAAATATAAGACAACATAAGATATAAAGTCATGAAGCCAAATAAAATTATTCGCCAAAACTTGATCTTGTGGGATTGTTTGATGTTTGACATAGCGTAATGTGAGGGATGACACTAAACACATAAGATGTTGAGTCTGGTTTTGACTTGGTGACTATCTGTGTAAGGCATGACAAAGCCTGGTTTCAGAAAGACTTGTGTCGTATAAGATGTTGGAGCCTAATGATGTTGATATGACAAGCTACATGTGGCTATGACAATTTGACGATGTCCGTTGACAAGAAAGACATATCTTGCTTAAGACATAAGTTGATCACTTTGACAATGTGTTTGATTTTGACTTGATGATAGTCTTCAGATGTTTTCTTTCTTGATGCATGACTTGTTTTGATTCCTTAACTATTATGAGTGTGTGTTTGTTGATAGTGTATGAATTGAGATGATATACCCTAAAGGATTGACCTAATGCGACCTTAGGGGCTCATCAATTGATTAGCCTTGCCTACGTTGTACACGCAAAGACCTCGTAGTTCGACCAAACTTTAACTGACATAACTGACTAAAAATATGTACTTAAGTTGATGATATGCAATGTGTGTGATAGTGAATGTGATAAACCCTGTCGGACTGACCTAGTGTGGTCTTGGGGGCTTATTGATTGATTAGCCTTGCCTATGTTGTGCACGCAGAGACCTCGTAGTTCGACACAACCAATGACTTTGAATGTAGAAAGAGTCATGATTTTAATGTGTGTGAGATGTGAGAAACTTAGACAAACCTAATGCCTCAGGGGCACATCAATTGATGGCCTTGCCTACATCCAGTCATAGAGGCCACATAGTTCGACTATGTCTACGACTGACTTAACATAACTGACTTGACTTTTTTTTTGGGATTTTCTGATATGTTTTGATTTTTTTGTCTTTTTGAAGTTTTTCTACTATTTTTGAATTTTTTTAGGACATTTATGATGTTTTTGGAATTTTTCAGGACATTTTTTGATGTTGGGTTGCTAGGTACAAGGTCCACGTGACATAGAACGGGGATTTTTCCCCAGTTGGGAATAAGACATACATGATGGAATGGGGAGACATAGTGGACTTGATGTCAATCGTTCCAAGAAATGGATAAGACAACCATTTATTATGAGGGATGGTGAAAAATTCTGATTGGACTGATGGTAGACGAAGGAGCAAGTTTGACTACACATAGCACCTATTTACTAGGTTTTCACCATGGTACTTATCCATAGTGCCAATGAAGTGGTTTTCACTATTGGATGGATTATTTCTCTTTATTATTTTGTTGATTTTCCAATTTTTTTGGTGTTACAAAGACCCTTGTTTTCCATGTTTTCATCAAGGTAACCATTTTTTTGTATTTTCTCGGTTAAGACTAAGACTCTCAGAAGCTACACATAGAACCTCTTCAAATGAAGGCTATTGATTGGTGACAAAAGTGGTTCTCCTTCTGGGGTAGATAGTTGATACACTCCTAATCCAAAAGCTTTTGTGACAATATAGGGCCCTAACCAGATAAGTTTAAACTTACCTGGGTTTTCTCTTTTAGCTTGATTCTTTGGATTCTCCATTAAAACCAGGTCAGGAAAGTCAAAGTGTTGATTTAGAACTTTCCTATTATAGCTACGGTGAAGATGATTCTGATATGCTTGCAAATGGTCTAGTGCTTTCTATCTTCATTCATCTAGTAATTCTAACTCTTGTAATCTGGATACATAGTATTCTTCATCGTCAATGTGACCTTTCAAGGATACCCTCAGGGAAGGAATTTCAACCTCAATAGGTAAGATAGCTTTAGATTTGAGTACTAGGGAGTATGGAGTGGTGCCAATGGGAGTATAGATGCTTGTGCAGTAATCCCATAAGGTAGGATTTAGCTGTAGGTGCCAGTCACGGCCAACATCATTGACAGTCTTTTTTAGGATTCTAACAATGGCTTTATTAGATGCCTCAACTTGGCCATTACCTTATGGGTAATACGGGGTGGAAAAATGATGTTTGATATGGAACTCTTCACATAGATGGAATAATTCTTGGTTCTTGAATGGGTGGCCATTGTCTATGATAATGGATTGGGATACACCATACCAAAAAATGATATAGTTTCAGATAAACTTGGATGTTTTTGTGTCAATGATGTAGGTCATGGGAATAGCTTCAATCCATTTGGTGAAGTATTCGGTGGCAGTTATGATGAATTTATGGCCATTGGATGATGGAGGGTGTATCTTACCTATGATGTCAAGTCCCCATTGGGAAAAGGGCTATGGTGATGTAATTAGACAAAGCTCCTATGCTGCTGCTCGTATCAAATCTCCGTGTATTTGACACTTTCTACATTTCTTTACAAAGATATATGAGTCTTTTTCCATTGTAGGCCAATAATAACCTAATCTAATAATCTTATGGGCTAAAGTAGGACCGCTCAAATGGGATCCACATATACCCTCGTGTACCGCTCACAAGCTTTTTTGTACTTCTTTAGCATCAAGACATCTCATTAGGGTGTATCTAAGGTACATCTATGCAGGCTATCTCCGATGATGGTGTATTTAGCTGACTTATGGATAAAGGTTCTATGTTGGTTGTTTGGCAGGTCTAATGGTAAGGTTTGGTCATTTAGATAGTCGAATATGTCTTTGTACCAAGGGGAAGTAGGAGCAACAATCATACACACCATCACAAAATTAGGGACATCATAGGCAAGAACCAACATCTGTTCAACCAAAAACTCAAACTTAGGCATGTTGCTCGAAATATCCAATAAGGAACCCACGGTTGCCATAGCATCTGCAACCTTGTTTTGAATACATGGTATTTGTTGAAAAGTGATTTCATCAAAGTAATGCTTGAAACTATCAGCCATGCGCTTGGAGGGGGAAAGTTTCTCATCCTTAGTTTCATAATCATCATTTACTTGTCGAGCAACTAGCTGAGAATCGCCAAAAACATGTAGACTCTTAATCTTCCACTGGGCTTCCATTCATAGTCCTGTCACTAAGGCTTCATACTCTTCTATGTTGTTGGTGCAAGGGAAATCAATTCTGAATGATTTAGGAATAATATCACCTTGAGGTGTAACAAATAGGATACCTACTCTTGAACCACGATTTGTATGTGACCCATCAAAGTATAATTTCCATTCGATTCTAGTGTCAACTGTGAAGATAAATTCATGTAGAAAATCCTTCACTAAGGATGGTCTGCCTTCATGGGTGCATCCACTAACTAATATGAAATCACCTATCCTTTTATATCCTTCCTCTCCACATATTGGATGTCATATTCACTAAGTATCATAACCCATTTAGCCAATCAGCCTGTTAATGTTTCTTTACCTAGGAGAAATTTGAGGGGATCAATCTTTGCGACCAACATTGCTTGGGGATTTAGCATATAGTGCCAAAGTTTTTGAGTAGTAAAGACTACCGCAAGATAGGAACATTCTATCTTGTTGTAATTTAATTCATATCCCACCAAGGTACAACTGATGTAGTACACTACTCTTTCATGAACTTGATCATTATTTTGTGCTAGAAGAGCTCCTAATGTTGACTGAGTTGCTGAAATGTATAGTATCAATGGTTTTCCATTTGTAGGTGGCATTAAGATAGGTGGAGTGAGTAGATAATCATTGATCTATTGGAAATCTTCCTAAAATTTAGGTGTCCACACAAATGGTACTCCTTTCTTGAGTAAATGTTGAAATGGGTGTATTTTGTCTATCAATTGTATAATGAAATGCCTGATAGACTGTAATCTTCCCTGTAGTGTTCTTAGTTGAACAATGTTGACTGGGGGAGGCATTTCTACGATAGTTAATACCCTCTCTAGATCTACTTCAATGCCTCTTCTGGAAATGATATATCCTAGAAGTTTCCCTGATTTCACCCCAAAGACACATTTCTTTGCATTTAGTCTAACGTTGTAATTCTCTAGCCTTTGGAATATCTTGTCTAGAACTTTCAAATGATCTGCCCTTGTTACTGATTTAGCTATAATTTCATCAACATAATCTTTCATGAGAGTATGTACAAAGTCATGGAAAATAGTAGTCATTGCTCATTGATAGGTAGCTCATGCATTCTTAAGCCCAAAAGGCATAACATTCCAAAAGTATGTTCCCCATGGACACATGAAAGTTGTCTTGTGTTGGTCTTCAGCTATGATTTTGATTTGGTTATATCCAGAGAAACCATCCATGAGGGATAACATCTTGTATCCTACTATAAGATCTACTATCATGTCTATGTTCGGCAAAGGGAAGTCATCCTTAGGACATGCCTTGTTGATATCTTTAAAGTTTGTACAAATGTGGATGTCCCCAGTTGGTTTAGTCACTGGTAAAAGATTTAAAATCCAATCTGCATAGTCTATGGTTCTTATGAATCTGACATCCAATAGTTTCTTAAGTTCTGCTTTGACCAGTAGAGCAATCTATGGATGCATTTTCCTTAACTTCTATTTGACTAGCTTAATACCTGGCTATAATGGTAGATGATGCAATATAAGGTCTAGATCCAGCCCAGGCATGTCTGCATATGAGCATGCAAATTTTATTTGTCTTTATGAAGAAGTCTTGAAACTCTTGTTTTTGTCTCTGTCAAAGAGGCTACAAAGTATATTACTCGAGGGTTTTATTCTATGTTTATGTTGATGTCAATAGACTCCTCTACTAACATTGGTGACCTTTCCTGAGCAACAGGGAGAATATTTAAACCTCCATCCTTGGGTGCCTCAGAGAGGTTTTCGCCGTCAGATACGTCCTTTATTTTTACTATTTCTTCTTCCAAAGGCGCCTTTCGGTTTTCACCTAGGGACTCATCATTTTGCTCATTTTCATTGTTTTTCTTTTTATTTTCATTTTTGCAACAAGAGGTGTAAATAGACTCCCCAAAATATGATTTGTCATCCAAGACTAGGGTAAAACCAGCTTTATGATCCCCTCTTGGTATGCCTTCTCGAAGTCCCATGAACTCAGCTATTGCTTCGTCATTCTCAAATGTGTCTAAGATGGGTGTACCTTGTTGATCCCAGTTGATAAGTTGGGGATATATGAGGGGCATTCCATCATTGGAGTTATCAAAGGTGGAAGCTGACAAGGTGAATATAGAGAGGCTGACATGGTCACAAATTTTTTGAACTAACTCCTTGTTCTTTTTCCTATGGGTAGGTAAACTCTAATGTGAAACTATTGTAATGGCTAGGTCATTAGAAGAGGGTTCATCAGGTGCCCAAGATGCATGATGAAGGGTTTCCCAATAATAATGCTTAAGCCATTCTTCTTTGGTCAAGGACTTCTTATTATGGGGGCTAGATGGACTTGGTAAGGGTTTTATCATTTGGTCGAGTTCTCTAAATAGATTATCTAGGCTCATGGTGCTGGTAGAGGAAAGGGAATCCCATTCATAGTCACTTGAGTTAGGGGATTCATCATAAAGTGGGGGAAGTGGTTCGTGAGATATCTCAATGTCTTCATAAGCACTCACTTCCTCTTGAAATGGTGATGAAGTACTAGGAAAGAAAATTTGAAGCAGTTGAAACCCTAGCCCTAGGTATTTCAGTCGTGGCAAGACAATGATTGGTTCCATCCTTCCATTTTGATGTAGTCCTAACCCACTATGTCCGTCATAGCCTTTTCTTTGCATTATCTTAAATCCTTTCCCATATTGATCCTTAGCTATTTGAATAGATAGTGAGGGGTATTAATTGTCTTCCTGGTACAACTAGGAGGTAATATCACCTTGGCCCACAATTTCTTCACTTAACTCTCCCCATTTGGCCAATGTCATTGTAGGGGGAACATGAAATGTGACTACTGACTGTCTTCTATCTACCATGGGTAAGCCATATGCCTTAGGTGGAACTAGCTAAGTGACACAATAGGATGCCTTCATGTCATATTCTCCACAACCATTGTCTTGGATCTCAAACTTAGGAGTGGATGATGGTGGTTTGAATGAAATGGACTTGGTAAGATGTGATGGATCAACATATAGGGATAAAGTGGATGATGAATCTTCTTGATTAACTGGTACCTTTCGTTGTGGAATTCCCTTATGCTTGTACAATATTGAAAAGGATCTGGATCACCATCAATCATGATCTTGATGCCATTATACGGGAATTATTGACATTGGTGATATGTGGAAGGTACAAATTTCATTGCGTTTATCCAAGGATTACCTAACAACAGGTTATACGGAAGGGTGAGATCCAAGACTTGGAAGCTGGTGTTCGTAACTACTGGTCCAATTCTGATAGGGAGTGTGACAACTCCTTTGGATGATCTTTCCTCATCATCATAAGCCTTGATGAATATACTCTTAGAGGTGTCTATGCATGCTTATGATAATCCTAATGCCTTAAGCAATTTTAGGGTACATAGGTTCAAACCTACTCCTCGATCTACCAAGACTCGTCTAACTTTGGTTTGATGGACTAGGACTTCAAGATGTAATGGGTCATTATGATCAATCTTTTCTATTGAATAATCTTGTTGAGAAAATGTGGGATGATGGGAGTTAGTTAAGTATCCTACCATTTCTTTGAAATGATTGATATCTAAGTTGGTAGGGACATCCGTGCTCTATAACGTTTTGTCAAGAATGACTTGATGCTCAGGTGATAAAGTCAACAGTTCCAAAATGGATATTTGTGTTGGGGTCTTGCTCGGTTGATCAAGTGGATTGTACTTAGACTTGGAAGACTGTGTAGGTGGCTTAGAAGAAGGACCTAGAAGAGTTATCTTAGTTCTGCATGTGTTTACAACACATTTAGGATGCTTCTTAATGGTGATGGTATGGAAATTTTCATTTGCAGCTCATAGGTGGTTTATGATTGTACCTTTTCCATAGTCATACTTGGTATTTGCATAATTGGCTGATGGAGTATTCTTAGTTCCAGAACTGGAGGCTTTTCCTTTCGTGTCATCATGTAATGGGTCTGTGAAGACTCTATGATCATTGTTCTTGGTATGTTTTTGCCCATTTACCTCGATGGTTTCGTCTTCAACAAAGTCTTGTATGATATTCTTCAGTTGTCAACATTGTTGTAGGTTGTGTCCTTTTGTTTGATGGTATTCACAATAGGCGTTATCATCCCACCATGAAGGTTTAAACTGTCCAGGATCATATTCTCTTGGTTCTAACGGTTTTATGAGATCATGTTTAATTAGCTCTTTGAAAATTGTCTCGATTGGCTGCCCCAAAGGGGTAAATTCACGTTTAGGAAATCTCCTTTGTGGTCGTTGTTGCTGTGAATTTTGGAAAATTTTTTTTGTTTGATCTGGATTACTTGTCATGTCTTGATTGGGGTTGTAACCTCTAAGTGTGATGACTGGTCCTGTATGTATGGTCTTAGCATCAACAATGTCATCATTTATAACATTTTTGTTTCTAGACCAGAACTTGTTTCTATCGTTGGGTGCATTTTGATGTTGAACCACTGGGTTTCTGCCTGGTACTTTAATTTCTCCTTTGTTGATAAGGCCTTTTTCAAGGATGATTCCCTTTTGTACCAAGTCTAGGAATGAAGTACAACAATGTACCCTTAAGTCACCTCTTTGTTTTGGATTAACATTTTCAAGGAATATTGTGACTTTTTGCTTTTTTGGTATTTCAACTGGACATCTGCTAGCTAGACTTCTGCATCTCTGGAAGAAAGTGGTGAAAGTTTCGCCTTCTTCTTGTGTTGTGTGACACAAGGTAGCTATTTTTACTTCATTGTATATGTTAAAGTCAAAGTGTTCGAAAAAATTCTCAGCTAATTCACCCTAGGATCGTATGCGATATGGTAATTTAGAGAACCATTACAGTGCTATCCTAACAAGGATTCACGAAAATAGTCTCATCAAGTATGTGGGGTCATATGATATGTCCATGCATGTTGTCGAGATCTCTCTAATGTGTTCTAAAGGATTCTTGCTCCCATTATACTTAGGAAAATTTGGTATAATGTATCCGTGTGGGAAGGGTGTCATGTATAGCACTTTGTCAAAAGGACATGGACATATATCTTGTGCTGAGATAGTTCATTTGCTTGACATAGAAATGTTGTCCATTTGTTGTTGAATTATTTGCATTTGGTTTTGGAGAACATCTACCCGTGTCAAGGACATGTTGTTTGCATTGTTTGGATCAATGTAGGTGTTCTAAAATGCTATGTTCTGTGATGGATTGTGATCTGGCAAGGGTATATATCCTGTTTGAATGTTCTAATTTGGTGTAGGAATATTTCATGTTTGAATGTTCTGATTTGGTATAGGAATTTTTCCTATCCGAATGTTCTGATTTGGTATAGGAATATTCATGCCAACTTTGGATCTCTTACTAGTAGTGTTTGTGCCCAAGGGGTTTGATGAAGTTGCTCCTGCAATAAATTGTAAACCTTATGTTATATTGAAAGGGATTGTGCTTAGAATTGATGATGTTTGAGTAGGTATGCCAGTTGGTATCACTGTGGTAATTTGAGGAATAGAAACACTTGATGTTATGGTTTGCATTGGTTGAGTAGATGGTGTTTTCAAAGTATGAATATCAAATCCTGGTGGTAGTGTGGCACCTTCTACTAGAAACTTTGCTAGATATCGTTGGGGATCATTTACCAAACACTCATCCATAAAGGATGCAAATTCATGATCTTGTACGATGGCGTCTATGTCTTCAACATAAATTTGTCCATGTTTGTCTCTAGTGACGTGTTTTTCAAAAAAAGGTTTGTGTGGTCTCTTTTTTCCTGATTGTTGATTTCCAAAAGGATTGAAAAATTCGTTAGGGTCCGACATTGCTTTTTGTTTATTTTCAGAACTTGTTTCAACCATGAAACGTTGCTCAAAATGGGGTAATGCAAACTATGTCTAAAAACCAATATATCCTATTTCTATGTTTTTTAAATTTTCTAAAAATAAAGGATGTTGCTAAAGATTTCTAAAATGACGTATACAAAGATGACATATGCTAGGACAAACAATATGCAAAATCTCAAGTAGACTATGATGGTAAATGATTCTAAGATGGGTATAACCTACCACCTATGGAATAAATCCAAGCAATGATTTGATTTGACCAAGGAACCTGATTGTAGGACAAAGACATTTGATAAGGTGAATTTCCCAAACTAGATTGTTGAGCTGGAAAGATTCCAAAATAGGATAATAGTGACTAGGTTCAATGATAGTGACAAATCGGAGCATGAACGTATCCAATGACAAGGAAAGTTATTCTATTCTATGATATGCAATTTCCTAGGAAGTGTCTAAATTCTTGTAACCTAGGATGACTATGACCAAGACATATATAACACCTAATAATGCAAGGTTTTTGATAATTTTTTTTCAATTTCTGTCCAAGGTTGATCTTTAGAAACTAAAGAGAAAAAGACAGTTATGCTTTCAGACTCAGTTTGCAATTTTCAATTTTTTCTGTTGACAATCAAATGCGGTTCACCTATCAGATGGATTGATATTTTTGATAGATGCAGTTTAAGTCGCACATGCGGTGATTTGACTAAAATAGGTTTCAAATGTATGGCCGATGTGGTTTACTATATGGAAGATGCGACTCAGAATATGGACTTTGTGAATCTAAAACTGTTGACAGACACTTGTGGCTTTTCATTTGATAGTTGCAGCTCGTAGATACACATGCGACTCAAAAATAATAGTTGCGGCTCAGAAACTAGACTGTGAAAAACTAAAAACTGTTGATAGACACATGCGGCATTTAACCTAACCATTGCGACTCTTTAAGATATGCAGGTCTAAAAACAACAATTGCAATTTTTTTTTGATAGTTGCGATTTTCTGAAGATGGTGTTTCGACTAACTCTGTTTGATGATCAAGTTGTTTGACGAATACAACAAAAACAATCACAGAATACAATGTGTTTTCAGTTTCATGTGATGGATCTATTAAAATTAGAGAACAATTACACCCAAGGTTGTGTTGAACAATATTTATTGAGTTGTTACTTGGATAAATCTAGCTATGCATATTCAAGGTGGATGACTAGTAGCTTGACCCCACTGGCTCCCCTCCATGACACTCACTTATACATGGAAACCAAGCTACTGTACCCATGAAACTCCCATGGCATACATCTCATCTCCACACCTGAACCATAAATATGTAAGACGGCTTCATAGGTTCGAACCTGTTGCACCAACAAATATAAAGGATTTTGGAAAACCTACAACATGGATTTTAGTAAGGGAATGCCTTTCATGGGGCACCATCTAGTATGGCGAGAGACCATTTTTTCCCTTCTCATTGGAATAGTGAGCATGATTTCTAGGGTTTGCCCCAAAAATCCACTTTTATATACTAGGTGGAAGTCGTTGGATATTACCGGTCTGAGTCATCTTGGGGTGAGTACTTTTTCCCACCAAGATAGGCCCAAGTTCTAGTCAGTAACCATTTCTCTTGCACCCAGGATCACATGAATACACAAGGGGAGAGGATACTTTGATATACTAAATCATGGGGTTCTAAACTAACATGAACAAACATGAAAAACACTGGTTAATTTTTAAACCCAAATGACAAATTTTTATCTACCAAACACGAAAGCTTTTAAAATAAAATAAACAAATCAGTGTCTTCATAAGGTCCTACATGCAACTGATTAGTAATTTCCTTTATGTCTTTGAATTTTGTCCTACAGAAAAGAATATGTTTTTGGTTTTTATTTTGGCCTTCTATGCTTTGTCCTACGAAAACTAAGTTATCCCCCTAAACACAACTGCAAAAAAAAAATTAATGAAAACAAAACAAGACAAAAACTAAAAACTAAATCGTGAAAATACGAAAGTTAATAAAAAATGAAAAGAATTTTTTCCAGGCAAATGCGGCTTTTAAACTTATAGATGTGATGCGATGTTGATAGTCGGACATGGTGTGGAGTTGATAGTTGGATGTGGTAGGATGTTGAAATTCGGATGCGGTGCATAATATCGTAGATGCGGTTTGTGTTGTCAGATGTGGCTCACGAGATTAGATGTGTCATTTCTTCAATCAATTATGGTTTTCTATACAATTCCTACAAAACAAAAAATGGAAAGATGAAAAGATGTTGCGAAATTTGAAGCATGGTTCATGTCGGGTTCACCAAATGTAATGTAGAATAAATGGGATAATGCATAGATAGATGGTTAAATCTAATCTAACAAATATTAATCTAAATCAAACAACTAAGAATGAGTAAAAATGAACAAAACAATTAAAACTATAACTAGAACAGTCTCACTGAATATACGTCCACTTCTTTGAATTATCTTGATTGTCGTTCTCCATTTTGTTGTCTCAGTATTCTTGCCCTCAAATTTTCAGTATTGATGCAAGCATAACCTGGATGTATTGTGTCAGGAAAATATCGAAGATAATAGGTTCTTCTCAAATGTATTGATTTCGGGAGGAGGAATAATGACAATGATATGTCAATTTATAGATTTTGGGTTTTCAAACGATCGACTCAAATTCGAAAGAGAGATCAATGATCAAGATTGACGAATGCCATGCAATGTGAGTTCTATGTTAGTTAGAATGTGAGTTACAAAATTCTACAGGATAGAGATTAAATTAGAACAATAACTTAATCTTGTGTCAAGACTGTTTGAAAATAGAAAGAACATGAGTTCAAGATTAAATAATCAATTTAATCTCAGTTGAGAGTTTTCGAAAATAGAAGAAATAGAATTTGAATGAAAAAGACAAAGTTAGAACATGAAGAATAATCTGTTTGAATGCACACATGAATTAATTAATTAAATAAAGATATTTAATTAATAAACACATTCATGCATATGAGTTAGAACTAGTTAACTGTTTGGTTGTAACAGAGAGTCCTTTCATAGAGACGATCATATATCGAATCTGGAGATAACTGACAGATTTAAAATAGATCTCGAATCAGAAGGTGAGTGAATAATTAGATAACTGGATGATAGAAGAATGCGACATAAATAATTAATTATGAATTAAATGTTAATTAAATTCAACATTTGAAATTGAAATGAATTAATTAAATAAATAGTAATAATTTATTTAATTGACTATTGAAAAAGATTAATTGAATAATTAAATAATAAATATTTAATTATAGTTGAAATATAACAAAGGGGTAATTAAATAAATACGAGTTATTTAATTACTCAAAGTTCAATAAAGGGTCATAATGAATCAATTAAATAATTAAAAGGTTATTTAATTAATAGAGGAAATGTGTTTAGAAAGTTATTAGATAATAAACATTATTTAATCATGACCAAGGACATTAGAAAATTATGTCAAAAGTGGTACTTGCAAGCCTAGACCAATTTTTGGTGTCTACAGAATGAACGGTCAAGATTCATTATTGGCCAAGTACAAGAGATCAAGGGTGGAGATCAAAGGTTGACCAAAAGGAATTAAAAATCCATTTTTAATATGCATGGGGAAGACAAAATGAATAAAATATTCCTTGGGAAGCCTTGGGTGAATAAATGAAATTTAAAATTCCATTGGAAAGTACATGGGAAATATATGGGGATTGTAAATGGAATTAAAAATTCTATTGGGATGTGACAAGAGTTGACGAAAGGGGGTTGATTAGACTAGTTAATGATATATTAGGAGAGGGTTAAGTGGCTAATGATGATTAAGAGCCAATTTTAAAAAGTTGGAGGATGTGACACCTCCAAATCATGGATTAGGAATTTGCACATCCCTAATGATGGGATTAGGAGATGAATTAGGATTAAGTGTTGATGGGACATAAAGGGAATTAAATAAGTGGGCTATTTATTTAATTCTTTGAAAGAAAGGGAAAAAGGGGTAAGGTATTTAATTATTTAACTAAATACTGTAAGGATATAAAGGACTTTAAAGATGTTAATTAAATCTATGGGCATATTATTTGATTAATGTGGGTATGAGGATATTTAGACGAAAAGGGATAAAATTTGACCAAATGTAAGTGATCAAATTTAGATGTCTACATTTTTCCCCTCTTTACATCATTTCAAAGAAGATTAAAAGACAGCACCAGGATGAAAATGGTTAGATTGGGAGGATGCCCTAGTCATTCAAAGGAGTGACTAGGAGGAAAGATGATGGGAACAAAGATGATTATTAGGGATTGAGCATGCCCCTTCGAGAGGACATGCAAGTTCAAGAGGACATGAGTGTGCTCTCAAAATGGATGAGATGATGCAAGGGTAGAGGGGGATGTTGATACAAAATGATGGATAAGAGAGGATGATGAACGATAAGAGATTGGGCAAGGAATATGAGAAGAAAGAAAGAACAAATGGATTCAAAGACAAATATGATGTTGCCCGAGTCAAGCTACAAGCTAGGATGGATTGATGATGGATGGAGTGTTGTTAATTAGGGAATGATATATCCAAAAATAACACAAGGATAAGGGAAGGATACATCTCGATGATGACGATGATAAGAGTGTTGTTGATGAGGAAAGGATACAACTCGATGATGACGATAGGGAAAGATACATCCTGATGATGATGAGGGTGTTGTTGACGAGGGAAGGATACATCCAAAGAAAAAACAAAAGGATAGGGAAGGATACATCCCAATGATGAGGAAGATGATGATGATTGGATCGAGGCTTGTAGCAAGGTTGGGAACAAAACCAAGGATGTGATTAGATGATTTGTACTAGATTGTATGGATTAGGATTGGATGGAAATGCGAGATTATTAAAATGAATGAAGATGATGGAAGGAAAGATGCTTAAAATAAAAAATCTATATTATCCTAAGAATATGGATGAAAAGATTCCTAGAATAACAAATCTCTATTATCCTAAGGAGATTGAAGAGATGATTAAAGCAGGTAGGATGGATGAAAATAGATAAGATAGATAGATGGAGAGTGGGGAATTATGAATGGATATCGACCAAATCAAGCAAGTTAGTTGTGACACATTATGCTGCCATGCAATGAGCACTTAATTTGATATAGCACAAGACACAAGATGCTAGGGTATGAGGAACCAAGGTAGATATGTGTCTAATTTATTAAACAAACACAATAGACATGAAGGCTATCCCAACACCCCAAAGTCGCAAGGACTTTGGTCGGGCCAAGTATTAGGATAAACACAAGCACAAAGGATGTCCTAGCATAACACAAGACCACAAGGATCTTGGTGGGTACTACATGGGACAACCAAGAAGACAAAAGAAAACAAAAAGATCAAGATACACCCCTATGTTTACCAGTCAAAGAAAACCATGATATGATGGATCGTGGCGACCCTGACGAGGTATGATAGGAAGCTTGAATGATAAAAAAAATTCTTGAAGCATCAAAAGATCACAATGAAACTTTCAAACGTCCTTTGCCATAGGATCAAAAGGGTGGATGGGATTGATATGGTCTAATGAGGAAGGATTGATCTTGTTAATACCAAAGATGGAGACTAAACTAAGTGATCGACATGACTCAGGATATCCGAAACCAATTGGATCTCGTGGTACTAAAGGCCTTTGTTTGTAAGTACTAGCTATGATAGGAATGTACTTGACAAGACAACTAGATGAAAAGAAAAAAGATTACAAGACAAAAAGATAGACACATCCTAAAGACCTAGGGGCTTGGGGGTTGATCAAAGATCAGCCTTGCCTATGTGAAAGCATAGATCCCTCATAGTTTGATAAGAGATAGACAACTAACCATGGATAGAAGTGGAAAGAGGACAATGGAGACCTAAATGGATGACAAAGACTGGGTGGAAAAATTCCCTTGGGGTAGATGAAATGATCGACCTTGCCTATGTGAAAGCACAGGAGCCACATAGTTTGACACAAGGCTAAAGATAGACAAGGGACAAGGGATGATGAGATGGCCATGATAAATGGATAAAAGGATGGAGCTGATATGATGAGCTAGGATAGGCCATGCAAATGGGATGGTCGTTATGCCTAAGATGAGGATTATGTGAAGCTTAGGGATGGGATACTTATCCAGATCATCAGAAGATGAATTGGGAAGATGAGACAATGGATAGATGAGTGATGAAAAGTGATAAGATACTAGGAAGATGTAAGAAATAGATAGGAGTGATGATAGTGAGATAGAATGGCATTGGATTGCATGGGGGTAGCCTATAGCTAGATACCAATGACAAGGGATCATGAGATGGAAGGAAAATAGAGATAAATGGATGAAGTGATAAAGATAGGGGGATAGAAAAATGCTAGGATGGAGGGATAGAGGGATAAGGATTTGGATATATAGAATGGATTACCGGATGGATACATGGATGGGGAGATACAGATGAAAATATGGAAAAGTACTAGTGGATGGATGGATAGGGAGATAAGGATTTATAATATGGAAGGGATTACTTGGAGGGATGGAGGGATGATGTCGCTGAGGACTATGTCACAAAGAAGGTGATGCCCCACTCTAGATAAGTCATGTGTGATGAGGCAAGAGGGATGGTAGATAGTAGGAGGGGTAAATAAGGGATGAAGATGGATTTTAGTACGATAGGTGGACAATGGAAGATAAGTGGATTTAGATAGGATGCATGGATAAGGAAGGTGGATGGATAGGGATAGGAATAGGATAGTTCATGGATGAGGGGAATGTATGCCAAGAGATGTCTAAAGCATGTATATATGTGCCCCTTTCTTGATCAAGATCACAAAGAAGGTGGAGGGACTAGATACAAATGGGATATGATGGATAGGATGTAGAAGATAGGTGGACGTAGGAGATGGATGAAGGGGATGCATAGATGGAGGTTGCCCCCAATTGTGGAAGTAAATAAAATGGGCGATTTACACATGATTCCTATTTACCAAGTTTTCATCATGATAGTTATCCAAGGTGCTTGATTGCCATGTTTTCAACTTTGGATGAATTATTTCTCTTTACTATTTTTTGTTTGGATTTTTGGATTTTTTTGACTTTTTGGACAGAAATGCAGATGAAGATGGATAAGGATAGGGATATAGATATGTGGATTTCTAAGATAGGTGATAAGGTGATGGATGAAGGACTCAAGCAACAAGTTCCATATGAGGTAATGAGAGGCCATGTTGAAAGATACTATTCGGATGTTGGTACAACCTTATTAGAATGGATGGATTATGTAAGAGGATGGATTAAAGGTGTTTGATGGGGTAGATATGTGGGATAATGGATGGGATGTTGGAAAGTGTATGAATAGAATGATGGAGTGGATGTGTGATGGGGGAAGGTGTTCAGGAGCAACATTGGCCCATGTGGTGATGGATGTGAAAGGATAGGAGGATGAATGGATGGAGAGTGTGGAGACAATGGAGGAGTTGGGAAAGTGAATTTTGGGACATAGGGACCCAAAATAAATTTAGGAGATGGAGGATGTGAATGATGTTTTGGTGGATTAGAAACTTTGGATATCATTATGGATTTTTCATTTATAGGAATTGCATCTTTTTTCTTTGGGATCCAAATGGTTTTGAGTTTTTCTTTGGTGGGCCTTAGTGGCCTATGGGTTTGATTTGTATTTTGGATTTGATTTTTCTTTTCTTCAACATGTCTTTTTGAGGGGACATGAGGAGATTTACATTCATGTGGATGTTTGGATATATTAACTTTTGCTTTGGCATCCAAAGTTCTTTTAATAGCAATGGGATGGATATGAGGCAGTGGATGATGTGGAGAAGATGTGGATGGTGTGATAGAGGTAGGATTTTAATGATGATGTGTGGATGGAGGATGTGAGATAGCATGCATGGAGGGGTGCCTTCACTGATCTTGATTAGGGATTATGAGTTTAGGATTATTATGATGTGTGCTAGGGACTGGTGATGGATGGATGTGAGGATGAAGAGGATAAGTGTGAGGAGGTGATTTTGGGATATAAGGGCCCAAAATGGATGTTGTATATGTAGGATATATTATGGTGGATGGAGGTATGTAAGGGCCCAAAATAGATGTAGTAGATGGAGGATGAGTGATGGTGGATGGAGGGAAAGAAGGTCCCAAAAAAACTTATAGGATGAAGGAGGAAGATGGATGGTCATTTTGAGGTAATATGATGGAGGAGGGGGGATGGCGACAAATGGTCTAGTAGAGTGAAGGGAAGTTCCTCTCATTCCTTTGGAAGAGGCTTGCTTAGGATGTATGGAGGTTGTACCAACATTTTTGGAGTGTGAGTCTTGGGATATATATCCAAGACCTTGTGTGCTTGGATGTTCTTTGACCTGGATGGGCTCTAAAGTACCTTTCTCATGAAGGCCTAAACATTTTCCTTGATAGTTAATGTTCTCGAGCATGTGATATATGGTAGGATGCTTATTCTTTTGGAAGCATGATGTGAGTTGATTAGTAGGTGGAAGAGGAAGGGTGGTGCATAGAGTTTATTTTTCTTTGACAAGAAGACCACCATGGATGAGTGTAATGTTACCCAGGTGATATAAAAGTGGTGTTGGGGTGACAAATCTAGATGGTGATGAAGGATCATGAGATGGAGATGATAGGGTGGAAACATCCTAATTGGGGCTGAGTGACAAGGGCTCATGAGATGGAGTGATTGGATCTTCAATGCAGATGGGATCATGGGATGGAATAGATGAATTGGCATGATATTGAGATGAGGTGGATGAGATGGTAGGATCATGACTTGCTTGAGGAGAGGGATCATCAGATGAAATGGATGAGGGACTATGATCTTTAGATGGAGTAGATAGGATGGCAGGATCTTGATTGGGAGGAGGGGATATGCTTGTATGCTTTGGATTAAACTCTTGGCATGAATCATATTGTGTGGAGGAGCGTTGGGGACACTCCTCAAGTGGGGGATATGGAAGGACAAAGGATTGATGAAGGACATGGGATTGGATTTCGATGAGATAAGGGCTAGGATGGGAAAATTAGATTTGTGTTTCTCTAATGGATTGGGTGGATCTCGGAGTAGAAGATGAGGATGCAATGGATTTGTTGGGTTTGATGGTTCCAACCAATTGGGGGTGTTAGGAATGGTAATGGGAGTGATATACATTGGATGGGGAAGGGCCTCATGACTAGTGACCGTACATGATAGAGCGGGAGGGCATGGTTCCACAATACCAAGATGTGGATTTGGGGATGTCTCTTTTATCATGAGTCCTTGGAAAACACATGAAATGAGTGTAGGATTAGGTGGGGTGATGGGAACGGATGGAGGAATAGGATTAGGGACTGGTGGATTAGTATTAGATAAGGGGATGGGATTGGATGTAGGACTAAGAGGAGATGGAGGATTAGGATTAGATATTGGTGGATTATGATTGGTTGGAGGATTAAGGTATGATGGATTGGGGGGAGGATTACGATAGAATAAACTAAAGGGGGGAGCGACATGGGAGGGTGTGGATGATGAACTAAGATAAGAGGATGTGGATGCTAAATTAGGTTGGGAAGATTGGGACAGTGGATTATAGTAGGAATACTGGGAAGGTGTATTACAATAAGAGGGTATGGTGGTTGAATTAGGATGGGAAGATTGAGATGATGGATTAGGATAAGAGGATGTGGGTGGTGGATTTGCATAGGAAGATATGGGTGGAGGATTATGATGATGGATTAGGATAAGAGGACATGGGTGATGTATTTGTGTAGGAGGATATAGGTGGAGGATTAGGATAAGAAGATTAAGATGGTGGATTAGGATAAGAGGAATATTGGGATGGTGGATTAGGATGGGAAGATTGGGATGTGGGATTAAGGTAGAGATATTGTGATGGTTGATGATGATAAGGATAGGAGTATGGGGATGGTGGATTATTATAGGAGGATGTGGATGTTGGATAGGAGAGAGATGTAGAGGGAGGACATGATGGATATGTGGATGGTGAGTGTACTAGGTATCCATTTTCAAGGGTAGCATAAAGACTATTATTAGATGTAGATGAAGGCATGGGGGTATAGTTCAAAGGAATGGATGGACTTGGAGAGGGGATCAAAAGAAGCTTGCTAGCAACAAAAAATTCAAGGTGAGCTATATTATACTCATCTTGATCAACAAGACTTTCATTATCATCATCAACGTAGTTGGGATTTCCCTTGACTACAATTATCTGTTGTGCGAGAGGAGGATAAGGATTCATGATATTAAATGGGATGGATACAGATGGAAAAGACATGAATAGATGATTAGAAGGAAAGAATAGATGACGAAAAGATAAATAGGATGGATTCGAAGAAGATGGAAGAAGATATAGGTGGACTAAAGCTTAAGTTGGGATTCATGTTAAGCTCAGATGGGGATTGGATTAAAGCTCAGATTCGGATTGGATTGAAGCTAAAATTTGGATGATGGGATTAAAACTTAGATTATGGCCTGGGATAGTCTAGGGGTGATAGGATTGAGAAAAAATGAAAATGATTTTTTTTTTTGATTTTTTCTATGTCGTAGTATGGAAGTCTTGGGAGTGGAATTTGGGGTTGAAACTTGCGTCGGTCCTTAAAATTAGGACATCAAAGGTGCACTATTTTAGGGATTGAATTAGTACTCTTGGAGACCTTTCCAATGGTGTAAACGGTTCTGAATTCTGAGCACCGAGTAGAAAGTTATGACCCCTACACGGGGTAAATAAATTCATAATTTTCTGAAAATTGGATGGTTTGGGGATGAATAGGAAGAGGAAAAATGATTATATTATGGTTTTGGACTGAGGAAGATGTAAGATAATTGTGGCATGAAAGATTGACCGTCTAGATTCTATATGGGAAGCAGATTCACCTCTGTGTGAAGCAAATTTGCTCAAACAAAGAAGAAGATTCGCCCAAGAAGAGAAGAAAATTCACCCCTAGGAGAAAGTTTTCCCAAACTAAGAGTCAGATTCGTCAAAGCAGAGAAGCAGATTCACCCCTAGGAGAAGGTTCATCCAAACAAAGAACTAGATTTTCCCCAGATAATAGATTCGCCCAAACAAAAAGGAAGAATTAGAGAAGACATTAGATTCACCCAAACAAATAGGAACAATCGCCCAAGACAACAGATTCACCAAAGAACAACAACAAGTTCGCTGAAACATCTAACAGGCTCGCCTAAACAACTGTAAAAACTGAAGAATGGGCATACACAACGGAAGAAAGGGCAAGTGTGACCTTGAATATTTTCCTAATAGGATGAAAATTGCACCTAAACAGATTCGACTGAAGAATCGGATGAAAAAAAGGATGAGAACGAAGGAAATAGATGCCAAAATAGACCTGAACAAGGTCTTGGACAGAGAATGGGAGAGAAAATGGAAAGAACATATTCACCTAAACAAACCTAGATGGAGATTTAGATGGAGGGTAGGACCACTAATTGAGAAACAAATATGCCTAAAGGGATCTGAATGAGGATGATCACAAAGAACGAGCTAGAAAATGGTGGAACAAACACCGAAATAGACCTGAACGGGGTCCCGAATGAGGAAGTAAAGGTAGATTCACCCCTCTGTTAGGGAAAGTTCACCCCTATATGAAGCAAGTTTTCCCCTATATGTAGCAGAGGGAAATTAGTAAAAAAAATAGTAGACAAAAGGCTAGATTGACTCAAATAAAAGGAAAAGTAGGCAACACGATCCTAAGACTAGTGATAAGGATGTCTATCTAGGCTGAACAAGGCTATCATGTGAGTCCCCAATATATGCATCGTACATGGGGCACAACCCTAAACACCAGCCTATATACATGCATGAGTTGTGAGCCTCAATGAGGTACTAGAAACTCAAACCAACTCTTCACATCTTATCTAGGTATCACCCTAGCTTTGATGCTTAGCCAAACACAACGTGATTAGATTGATGTACAACTTTCACTCTCCCCACTTTATATACCCCACTGGTAATGCATAGTTGGAATTGTCCCCCAGGTGATGAAATCCCACATAGGTCCCTCTAAGGGAAGAAGATGTTAGATGTTTCGACTAGTCCCTAGGCTCGCATGTAGCACAAGGTGAGAGCTTAGATGAACTAGCACCTCCTAGGAAGACTATATTGGACAAGAGTGAGCTATGATTTCTCATCACCCAAGATCGCCAAGTGGTGCAAGGGGAGTGGATATGTCAACATCCCACTCACAAGAATTACAAACAAGTGAATTGACCCTCTAATTAAAGCTATGTGTGCCTAGCTAGTATGTAAAATGACAAACAAACTAAGGGTCTCAAATTGATTGTCCTGCAAAAGATGCATTAGTAGTTTTAGACCACCGATCTTGGATGAATGAGACACAAATGCACATATTGTTAGGAGAGATCAAGAACACTCATAAACAACTGAGTAAGCGGATTAGTATCTAAAAATGGAAGCAAAATGACACAAAAAATGGAAGATTAGGGTTTTAGATTCACCTCAGATTCGTCTGTCTACGAGGAAAAAATATTCCTCTATTTGTAGATGCAGATTCACCTATTCTGGAGTGCATAAATTCCTATCCAAGTAGATTCACCCCTACAGAGAATCAGATTCACCCCTGTAGAGAAGCATATTCACCCCTCTAGAGAAGTAGATTCGCGTCTCCAAGAAGGTTCACCCCTCTGGGTAGTTTCACCTTTGTAACTATAAAAGGGAAACAAAAGAGGACATGAAAGACAAGACCCATGATGTCGGTCCCACCAGGTGTGCTAGAAATGTGTGCAGGTGTTTTATCTAAGCCTAAAAAAAGTAAAAGTTAAATAAATTCAAGAAAACACAAACAACACCTTAGATTAGGCCTAAGTTGAACTCGAACAAATGCAAGAAAGGAATGATGTTACCTTTTCCAAGTCAATTATTTGGTTGGCCCTATTGATTGTTTGATTTTGTGTGCTCCTAGATCAATTTCGGCAATATAATGACTTATAAATGCTTGATCTGAATACAAGATGATGGATGGAGATTGAAGGCTTAAGATGGTTTGAGAGGATGAGAGATTGAATGTATGTGATTGTGGTTTAAGTGAATGAATCTATTGCTTGAATGGTTAGGGTTGCAAAATAGCTAAGTATTAGCCATTTAGCCAAGGAGAGATGAATGAACGGTCAATATTCATTCTTGGCAAAGGACAAGAGATCAAGGGTGGAGGTCAAAGGCTGACCAAAAGGAATTAAAAATTCCTTATTAATATGCATGGGGAAATGTATGAACATAAATTTACACACCTAACACAAATTCCCTTTTACCCCCTTACACTTTAGAAAACTAAAAGCAGAGATTTAACTCCACTTAAGCTCACTGCTTGCATTCCACTTGGTGCCATGTTTGTGTGTTAGTGGGGATGTTTCTATCAGGGATGCCTGCATGATGCGTAGATTTCCATGTGGTGTGCTTACGTCTATGGTAGATTCCTACAGGTGGAGACTACAGAGGTGATACATTTTTTATTGGAAGTCAAAGAGTAACATCCCTCTTCAGCTGGCCGACTCGAATATGGCCATTTTTCACCTTGTCCTTCATAATCTTCATTCTTTCATCCATAGCTCTCTTGATCATAATTTTTGAACAAGTTGGCTCACTCTCCCCATGTGTTGAGCATTCACTTCCAAGCTTTGCAGCAGCCTCCTTCACTCCATTGCAGCAATCCATTACTCCATCACTCCAACAAGGAAAGTACAAGAGAAACACCATGGCAACAAAGGATTGAGTCCCTCTCGTTCTCTCCTCCACAAGCCTTGATCTCTTTGGATGGAGGTGGTAAGCTCCTCTAACCTTTCCTATTGTTTTTGATTGATTAAGAATGTACTTCTTGAAGTGTTCTGTGTTTACGTAGCTTGTAGTTTCTTTCCTTTATCATTATCTGTACTATTCCAAACTTGGCTATCCGTGGAGGTGGAAACACCAAGATGGGGGTCTGACTGAGGTAGGCCCCTATATAGCCCCAACAATTTCTCCCTTTATTATGTGTAGGTAAAGAGAGTTTGAAGCAAGCTGGTGAGGAGGATATTCTATGAGATCATCTTCGTCACCCTCTCGGTAATACACCTCTTTTATCACTTCCATATTTACTTTTCTCTCTTCTTAATCTCATTCTATCACTTCAGACACCGCTAGAATAGGCTGATAGTCTCCCCTTTTGAGTTGGAATCTCATCTTCCTAATTCTCTAGCCGTACGGATGCCAGCGCACCTATGAGATGTCAGTGCACCATGCTAGCATCCCATAATCATGCTTTTGTGCTTAGATAGAGTGCTGCCTGAGAAGTGGAATTGACTCTAAAGAATGACTCGTCTAGTCCATTTCCGACATTCGGGTTTGCAGAGTGGTCGAAGCGCACATAGTCCTCATCATTCTCATCCCCCCTATCATAACTATTCCTTAAGCTAAGGAAGGTTTGGGAAGCCTTTCTACTCTTGGCCTTTCATGACTTGGGGCCTTGCAGTGGGTGGTCCCCCTATCTTACATTTTGGTGAACCTAACAAGAACCATTTTTGTTCCATTTTGCGATAGAGAAAGTTCCTTTTCTCATATCATAGGAGTGTTGTAGATGTGAGTGATGTGTGGCTCTCACCTTGCAACCTAACCTGCGACCCCTAGTAGGAGTAATTCAAAGGTTCCAAAGTATTGCATAATGAAACCTTAATTAGGTCACTACTTTATCTTGTAAACCTTAGGAGGCTCTGTAGAAGTACCATTTGGTGTGTGTGATGGCCTCTTTCCTTAATCAACCTATTCCCTCTGTGTAGATTGTGAATAATGGTACTAGCATAAACTTCACTTCACAAGCCCTATCGATGGGCTTCAATAGAGATCCATCTCCTCTTTACATTCCTATGAGGATAATTGCAACTACTGTAGTAGGCATTCCCATTGATATGAAATCACAAGTGAATATTATAACTAAGGAGATCATGTTGATTAACTTCCTACATAAGCATAGGTATGATGTACCTCAAAGTATCATTCACACACACAACAAAATTTTCGTACCTCCTACAGGGAGTATTGTCCTATCGGTCCTTGTTGGACCTAAGTTTGAAAGCCTTGAGTTTGACATCATCCTAGGGTCTGAACTCTTCAGAGTGAATCTAGGTATCCCCTAGCTAGTAGCTATGAACGTAGTTTCCTCGGTTATACACAAATGCCTAAAGTTTATTCATGGAGGTTTGGTACACATTGTCCATGAAACTGGTTATAGATTACTAGTTGCATGTGGTAGCTATATCTTGTATTACTTTTGGCCTACCTCTCACCTAGGAAGGACCGCCTATATTGCACATATCAAAACTATAAGAAAGGGTGTGCTAGGCCAAAAGTGAGATACCCTCCTTCGCCCTATGCTATCTCACATAGAGATTGCTTAAAGGCTGATAGTGATTCCGCCAAGGCATGCAAAAGAGAAGAAGAGAAGCGGTCTTGAGATCCTCGTTCTTCCTCTCTCTTCCATGGTTCAACTTGATGCTTCCTCTCATCCTGATGTGGTACCATCTGCTTCTGTCTCGCATTTGTCTGAGAATCCCATGGTGGTTGCTTAGCAAAAGGAAAAACATTCTACATTTGAGATTATTGTCTTACCCATGAAGCCTAGGCCCATTCAGTATGGAAGATAGAAATCCCCTCATGGAGAGTCCTCTCTATCTCTGCCTCTATGACCTCCTACTATTCCTATTCCTAAAATAGTAAACGCGAAGAGGCCCGCTACTGAGGCATTAGAGTCAAGTCCTCTCGTTGTTTCTCAGCCTTCCCCTCCTTCTCCCATTCAGGAGTCTAACCTTTCTCTAGAGAGAGCCTTGGAGGACACTCCCATGGCTAAACAAGATCCTTCTGTCCCTTCACAAGTTCTGGCTCTTGGTTCGAAGAACTGTAGAAACTGCCTTGTGCTTGAGCGTAAGCATCGGTGAAAGGCTCTCCTAACCAAGAAAGCCTCCTTACAGAAGAAGGAGGAAGACAAGACCGCCTCTTCTACTATGTCCTCCTCTTTCCTTCCTTCCATCTTTGAATCTCTTCTAGCTCCCGTTGTGATCACACATATTCTTGAAAGGGTGAAAGTGTTCATCGCTCCTTCAACGGAGTCACCCTTGTTAAATTTCATCCTGAATGTCTTGCCTTTCCCAAAGCCCATGGGCATGGTGATCACTTTAGTTGTATCCACTAGAGTTCTTTCCTCTTCTCCCTTGACCCTGCTTGTTTCATCTGTGGGGAGTTAAGCTCCTTAGATGAAGAAGAAGGTAGAGCATGGCCCCTCCAACAATGGAGGATGTAAGAAGAGCCCACCTTCTTTGAAAGGTGGCCCCAAATTGACTTTTTCTATCTTAGTAATGAAACCAGTCCCAACCTCCCCCAAGTTTGTCACTACTCCTGAGTTCCTCAGTGAGCTTAGCAGTGAACCTCAGGTGCAAAATCCTCCATCTACCAAGGTGAAACATGGAACTCCTATTAAGTGCATGTTTAACTTGGTGGATGAAGTTCCAACTTTGTCAGTGAACTTCGCTAGGTTGTTGACGCTAGACCAACACGAGCTAAGTGACAGAGACCTTACAAGTCCCTCTACCTTGGCCCTTCTCATGGGAGGATCAAAAGCTCCTCCCCTTAACATTATACCATTGCAAGCTTTTCATTCTTCCCTTGATGATCTAGAGTGGGAAGCTGACGACCTCTTACTCGAGCAGTGTTTAGGGGAGACCCTCTCCTTGATCTTTAGACTAGATGTGTGTGTCATGACATGTGCTTCCCCTGTGATCATGCTACATGTTCCTGGATGATCCTCGTCACCCCTGTTGGTGCATGGATATAGGTGTGGTGTTTGTGTTGTAAACCTTCCTCTATATGTTTCATCATTCTTCCATGTTTTTGATTAACTTTTGGTAAATTGGGGACAATTTAAAGCATCAGGAGAATTTAGGCTTTCTTCCTTGTTGACCCAATTTTTATTTTAGTTTTTCCTTCATACATTCTTCCTGATTTGGTTGGGGATTGATGATCTTTCACCTCTTGATGTGTTTACCTACATATATATAATTAAAGGTAGATCTGACCCTGTGAAACAAGATCCCCCGATGCCCTCTATGTGTGATCTATTTTCTTTTAATTTTCACTTTATCTTTCTCTCGTCTTTTCTTGAGTTGTCCCTTTCATGTGTGAAAACATATCTTCTACATCACTTCGTCTTTAGAAAAAACATTCATTTCCAAATGAATCTTTTCTCGAAGACCCTCCACACACTTCCTTGTTAGAATTACATTCTCAACTTGAAACCCTAGCGGAACGTGTTTCCTTCATCATGGGTTCATAAAGAAAGGATTTGGAAATCCTCCTTCGAAGCGGGAATGGTCTTAGTCTTTCGGTCGGGTGAGCACATCTCCTTCCTTTTGAATTCCTTGATGAAGTGAACATATTTCAAAAGGATTCCTTGGTGATGAATCAATTCAAGAAGGAAGACATTAAGCTTTTTGAACATCGTGTCCCTTGAGTGGACCCCTTCTTTTCACACTGGTTTCCCAAGGGACCCCTTCAAAAACTCTTAACAAGTTCTTTGGCATCTAGCTTGGGGACAACCCAACTAGGCCAGTTTCACATCTTCGTGTCTAGTTCGGGGGCAACCCAACTAGACCTGCTTGACATCCTTACATCTAGCTTGGGGGCAGCCCGACTAGACCATACCTTTCAAACATAGCATACCTTGAGTGAACCCTGCTTCCTTTTGAAGGGTTCCAGAGGGACCCCTTTGAAAGTCTTGAAACTTAGTGATGGTCTGCGTGACTACCCGTTCACTGGCCTGCGTGACCACTTCTTGATGTGTTCTATTTGTGGGTAAACATGTCACCATCTCTGACTTTTTTGGAGTCCCCTCTACTCAGTCTCCATCATGTGAGAGTTCTTGGGGGATACCTTCCTTGCAAGTCTGCGGGTCTGTAAGATGCTTTCTTGGTTTCCTCCATGTGAGAATTCTTGGGGGATACCTTCCTTGTAGGTCTGTGGGTCTATAAGGTGCTTTACTCAGTCTCCCTCATGAGAGAGTTCTTGGGGGATACTTTCCTTGTAGGCATACAGGGCTATAAGGTTCTTTTCCTGGTTTCCTCCGTATGATAGTTCTTGAAGGATACAACTCTTGTAGGATCATGAGCTTGTAAGGTACTTTTGTACTTCAGTTCTGTAGTTTCGAAGAACTATGAAGTCCTCTCTTGCACTTTCGAGTTCTCTAGAACATGCTCTGCTTCCTCATCGGTTCAGGTATACATCTCTTACTCTATTATTTCCTTACTACTCTTTTTCCTAAAGCACTCATTAGTACTCATGCTTGCTAAAGTGGGGGAAAAATGTATGAACATGAATTTGCACCCCTAATGCAAATTCCCTTTTACCCCCAACACTTTAGAAAACTGAAAGAAGAAGTTTAATTCCACTTAAGCCCACTGCTTGCATTCCACTTGGAACCTTGTTTGTGTATCGGTGGGGGCATTTCTATTAGGGATGCCCATGTGGCACACAAATGTCCACACAATGTGCTTATGTCCCTAGAAAATTCCTGTGACTGGAGATTGCATAGGCGTTACATTTTTGATGGGAAGTCAAAGAGTAACGTGCTTGTTCGGTTGGATAAGCCTAATATGGCCATTTTTCTCCTTCTCCTTCATAATCTCCATTCTTCCATCCATAGCTCTCTTCAACAGAAGTTTTGAAAAAGTTGGCACACTCTCCCCATGCCTTGAGCATTCATTTCCAAGCTTTGCAGTAGCACCCTTCACTCCATTGCAACAATCCATTACTCCATCACTCCAACAAGACAAGCACATGAAAAAAATCATTGCAACAGAGGCTTGAGTCCCTCTCGTTCTCTCCTCCACAAGCCTTGAGTGCATTGAATGAAGGTGGTAAGATCCTCTAACCTCTCCTATTGTTTTCAATTAAGTAAGCACGTACTCCTTGAAGTGTTTTTTGTTTATTTAGCTTGTAGTTTGTTTCTTTTATCATTATCTCTGCTATTCCAAACTTGGCTATTTGTGGAGGTGGAAACACCAAGACAAGGGTCTGATTGAGGCAAGCCCCTATAAAGCCCAAAAAAATTATCCCTTTATTGTGTGCAGGTGGAGAGAGTTAGAAGCAAGATGGCGAGGAGGATATTCTACGAGATCATCTTCATCACCATCTTGGTAATATACCTCTTTTATCACTTCCATATTTACTTTTCTCTCTTCTCAATCTCATTCTATCACTTCAGATACCCGTTAGACAAGGCTAATAGTCTCCCCTTCTGAGTTGGAATCTCATCTTCCTAGTTCTTTGGCCATATGGATTCCAATGCACCTGTGAGATGCCAGTGCGCCACACTGTCGTCTTGGAATCGTGCTTTTGTCCTTAGGTAGATGGTTGCCTTAGAGGTATAACTGACTTTAAAGACTGACTCTTCTAGTCCCTTTTCGACATTCAAGTTTGCAGAGTGGTCGAAGGGCAGATAGTCCTCATCATTCTCATCCCCCCTATCCTAACTATTCCTTAAGCTGAGGTAAGTTAGGGCATCCTTTTCGCTCTTGGTCTTTCATGACCTGGGGCCTTGCAGTGGGTGGTCCCCCTATCTTAGAGGAAGATAAAAGGAATAAAATATTCCTTGGGAAGCCTTGGGTGAATAAATGGAATTTAAAATTCCATTGGAAAGTACATGGGGATTGTAAATGGAATTAAAAATTCCATTGGGATGTGACAAGAGTTGACCAAAGGGGGTTGATTAGACTAGTTAATGACAAATTAGGAGAGGGTTAGGTGGCTAATGATGATTAGGAGCCAACTTGCAAAATTTGGAGGATGTGACACCTCCTAATCATGGATTAGGAATGTGCACATCCCTAATGATGGGATTAGGAGATGAATTAGGATTAAGTGTTGATGGGACATAAAGGGAATTAAATAAGTTGGCTATTTATTTAATTCTTTAGAAGAAAGGGATACAAGGGCAAGGTATTTAATTATTTAACTAAATACCTTAGGGATTTAGAGGACTTTAAGGATGCTAATTAAATATATGGGCATATTATTTAATTAATGTGGGTATGAGGATATTTAGACGAAAAGGGATAAAATTTGACCAAATTTAAGTTATCAAATTTAGATTTCTACAGTGAGTACTAGTATTAGTGTGTCTGCTGGTGCATGCTAGAGTTAAACTTAAAATCCATCATTATTTATGTTCTGGTAGGATTGGTGTTCTACCTATTATATTATTACAAGGATTGGTGTCATTGTTTTGGTAGGGATTGGTGTTTCTTATAGTTTGGTGCCTATTGAATCTTTTGGGGATTGGTGACTCCTATAGGTTGGTGCCTACTAAATCTTTTGGGAATTGGTGTCTCTAGTAGGTTGGTGCCTACATCTCATTGTAAAATTCACTTATTATATTCCTAATTGTGAGAGTTTCTCACCGTGGTTTTTCCCATCTTAGGTTTTCACATAAATCTAGTGTTATGTGTTATCTTGTGGTGTGCTTTGATTATTTTAATTACTAGCTTGTATGGTCCAGTGCTCTTCATATTGAAAATCTATAAAGTAGTTGTGAAGGTTTCCAAAAAAAATGTAATTTTTTGGATCTACTAGTTCAGCCCCTCTCAGTAGATTATGTTCCCTTAAATTTGTATTAAAGCTAAGTTCCTTTGAAAATTTTAATAGATTGAAGTAGATCAGGGATGGAATAGGAAAGTTCTTCAAGTAAAAAAGTACTAGTTTTTGATGGATCTAATTTTTCATTTTCAAAAGTTAGGATGGAGTCATATTTGATGGCTTTAAGAATGGAAATTTGGATGTCAATTGTAGAAGGATATGAGTCTCCTAAAAATCTTTGTCCCTAGGAATAGGTAGGCAAGAGATCTCTTGAGCTCAAAGGCTAGGAATGCTATTTTATGTGGTTTGACTAATAATGAATTTGTGAAAGTAATTTACTATGGAACAACAAAGGAAATATGGGAGAAGTTGTAAACTATTTATGAAGGTGATGATAAAGTGAAATAAGAAAAGTCACAAAGTTACAAAGATCAGTTTGAAGGTCTAAGGATGAAAGAAGATGAGAACATTGCTACATTCATGCTTTGATTTGATGAAATTGACAATCATATTTGAGGGTTTGGAGAAAGCTTGGAAGAGAAGGTTGTTGCAAATAATGTTATCAAATCCCTATCTAGAAGGTTTGATCCTAAAATCTTTGCTGTTGAAGAAGCTAAAAACCTGAATACCTTAAAGATGATTGAGTTGCATGGAACATTAATTGCATTTGAAATGAGATTTGAAAGTGAGAATTCTATAAGGAAAGAAGATTTTAGAGTGTTTCGAAAGTAGGTTGATCAAGATTCTAATTATGGAGCAGATCTAGAAGAAGTTAATTTTGTGAGGAAGTTGCAAAGAGGTTATAGTAAGTATAAAATTAATTCACATCTCAAATGTTTCAATTGTGGAGATGTTGGACATTTTTCCAAGTGTCCTTATAAGAATGCTAACAATGTTGAACAAAAGAATGGAAATAAATATTTTCATAAAATATACAAAGGTCACATAAAATAAAGGAGTTTCTACATCAATGAGGAAGAAGGATATTGCACTAAAGGAGAAGATGAAGATGCATCTTGACATGAAAAATGGAAAAGTTGTGTTTATGACTTTTGAAACTGATGATGGTGATGCTGAAATGGGTTTCGAAGAAAATGAAGAAACATATATTATGAAGAACTAATTATGGGTTAGAAAAGATGATTGTTAAACTAAAGATTCAAGTAGAAGAAGCAAAAAGAGTTGAATAAGTTTAAACTAAAAAATACTAGAAAGAGATAAATACTGTGAAAAGATTGAGGCAAAAAATTTTACTAGAAAAGAGCTTGAGAAGGAAAATCAATAGCTGCAATTGAAGTTTAGTAAGGGTATTGAAACACTAGATTAGATATTGGAAGGTCAAAAATATTCACATGAAAAAACTAGAGTAGGTATTGATGATCAAAAGAAAAAGGTGATATAATAGTACAAGGAGACTACCAAGGTTAGTCTGGAAGTGATAGGTTCCAAAAGTTCAAAATCATAAAGGACAATGACAAGTGATAATTTAGTATGACTTATAATGATGGATTTTTTCAAGTGTAGAACAAAAGGAGGAGATCCAGAAGACAAGTATACAATACTAGGCCAATTTTTTCCTTTTTTTAGTTAATGTTTTAATTACAATGAGTATGGATGCAAGGATGCGAATTGTAGAAGAGTTTCAATAAGAAGAAATTATTTTTTTAGTAATAATACATTTGCACCGTTGTTATATTTTAATATTATCTATTTTAGTGCAACAATTTTGGACATATTGCAAGCAACTACAAAAGAAATATGTGAGTTCCCCATTTCCAGAAAGAGGAAGAATTGATGTTCCAGAGAAAGTCTAGAAGAAGGTTCCTGAGATAAGAAGTATGAGAAGTCTATGATTAATCTAACAGTGTTCAATGCTCAGAAGGAGAACTTGTGGATTATTGACAATAGTTGTGTTGTGCCTATACCACACACACCCCATTTAGACCAGGGACCCTCTCTTCTTGTTTTACTTTTGTTAGGTCATTTTTTCTCTTACCTCAATTTACGTGCCCTTATTTCTGATCTTAAATTTGTCACGTGCTTCAAAATCATCAAATCCCCCTTAAAAAAAGTCACCTACTCAAATTTAATTAAGTTTGAAGCCCATGTGGGACTTGGGTTGTGGGATTCAGCTTTTGTCCACTGGCACATCCACCCGCATGGCTGGTCTTGCATTCACTTTTGCCACCTGGGTCTTAACCAAATGGCTATGTTGGCACAAGTTTATGTACCCCACCTACCCAAGGCTAGTCATAATTGAGAGTTAATGTCACCATTAATGCACTTGGGTCTATATAAACCCCTCCTCGTAGCTGTCATTTTCATCCGATATTCTCAAATTTTAAGGGAATGGAAAACCCAACTGCACATGTATGACATTTCAAGGTATTCAAGCCAGATTCCTCCTAGTTTTACATGTGATCTAAAGGTAAGCACGCCAACACCCTAACTATTGATTTATGATGAGTTAACCAAGGTTTAGATTGAGTAGGTTTTTTAGCAATAATTCTTTGGGAGTCTAACTTTCATTAACCTGATACTTTAGTTGTAGCCTTTGTAACCACCCATTCCGCATTCACGATTTCTCAAATAGTGTAATTTAACCTTCAGGTTAGGTCAAAATATTTCCTTTGCATCCATGTAGAACTTCATTTCGCCGCTGCCATTTCTTAGTGGCATGAAGAACCAGAAAAAACTGCCTCGCCAACCCTACAAACCATGCTCGTACCATCACTCGAGAATATTTAAACAAGCAAGTAAGTTTATGGTGCCGTATGAAAACCCCATGCGAGACTTCGCCTGCAAGCTGCATTCACTTCATTGTTGTCTCGTTGCAGTGAAGCCTTGGTGTCTTTCCACAGAGCAAGTGCCACACTCATTATGGCCTATATGAAACTTTTTAAGCAACGACAAGATCCTAAATTAGGATGGACATGCGGGTCCGCCTTATGGACATCCGCTTGCGGATCTTCATCCCATCATAGTCATTCATTAATGGAAAAGCATGTACACCCTTCCACTATGTGGGTTTCATGGGAAACACTTCCTCAAACTAAAACTTAATGTTTTCCAACAAGACATTTATTCCATGTGACCATTGCAGATTTGCCTATGCAGACTAGTGCATATAGGTGGCCATCACTCGAAGGTTGTTCTTTAATGGAAAAACCTTAATTACCCTCTATTGTTCGTCTTCCGCTTTTCAAAAACATTCATAGCTAAATTGAATAAGGTAAGATTCCTCATGGGCATCTATCTAAGGACCTCTAACCATGGGAGGAGATTATCTCTCGACTATCCTCTTAACAACAAGTATTGCATGTCCTCTCTCCAACCGGATCCCATGCCTTCTAGTACCAAATGTAGGAAAATCATACAAGTCATGAAGTTCCCAGTGAACCTCTTCGATAGGTCTTCCCTTGCAGTTCATCACAGTCAGAACTCCACCCCAAAAAAGTCATTTCTAAATGGAGAAGAACTAATAGCACCTCGATGCCTGACTTCACAATCTTCAACCTAGACATTTGAATGGACCGAAGAGGGGATATTTCCATGTGGGATCTGTTGTCCAAAACTCCAACTACAAAATTCCATCCACCTTTCACTACTCTTTTAACAACAGGGCATTAATGGCTTTCCAACCTATTGCTCCCACACTCCTTACACTCAGATAAGCCAAAAAATACCAATTTAATGAAGAAACCAACTGAGGCTCCCCATGACATATTTCCACATGTGCACAACCACTTCACAAGGAATTGTCCCATCAAACAAACCATGCAAAAATTCTCCTATGGATGGTTGCTTGATTTCCCCTTTCCCTACACCATTCCTTATCAACTTAGTTCATAATGGCTTCTACACAGGAGAAACCCACATCCCTAGGCTCATATTCATGTAAATAAACTGAACAAGCTCCAAAAGGTGAAAAATGATGAATATCATAATTTTCTAAGATTATTTGGATGCATCTAACTATGAACTTGTAGGATTTAGTTGATATATTCTGCCTCTATATGTAAAAGCACTTACTACATCTCTTGGGTGTAGGATTTATGGAATCTTCTAAGGGATCATCAAGGAAGCCAATGGGAAAAGTGGACAAAGGAAAGAATCCCACAAGAACCCCAAGGGAAAAAGAAGAGAAGGAGAAGATGAAGTATCAATTTCATGGGGTGGAGTGCACCTCTAAACTCGTGTCCATCTAGGACACAATCTTGAAAATAGACCTTGAGCACATGAACATTGATGAATTCAAGCGGAGGGTGATGTTCAACCCCACCACAAAGGATGTCTCAAAGATAAAAGAAAGTGGCCTTGCAAAGGCGGTTGAATTCCCTATTGCATTGGTTGCTGTAGAGGTAGTAATGGCTTGTCTTGAAGACTACGACTCTCATAATAAGAAGATAATTTCCAAAGACGAGAGGGTACTAGTAGACTTATCTATTAAATCTATCAGAAAGAAATTCAACATTTTGAAATTCAAAAAGATGGAGGATGTAGAAAATGATTTCACTCAAAAGGTATTGTAACAAGATCCCCTTGGATGCAAAATAATGCTCAATCAATCATGGATGAAGGACAAGAGGGTTAGTGCAAAAAAGGTGCCCCAAAAGTTGTATAGAATTGGTTTCTTTGAAGAGTATCACTATATGGTCAGACTCCTGAGAAGAGTGATGGGCCTTCCTACTACCAAATTATTTGAATAATGGATGTTCTACTGCATAGAGGATATCCTTTGACGCATGGCTTGATTCCACTAGGCGAAAATGATACAGAACAATCTACATGATCATCTCATGGAAGTAAAGAAGACCTCCCAATATTACATGACATCATATTTGGTCTACTTTCTAGCAATCAAGTTCCCATACAAAGGGTTATTATGTGTAGGAACATTGGGGACAAAGAGAGGAGAAATTAAAATATATGACTGCTATCCTCAATTACAATACAAAAAATTCAAGAGGGAATACAAAAGAGTGAATGATGCCTTATTCAGGCATATAATTGGACTCTTGTGGGGAGACCTTGAAAGAAGAGTGACCATAATTCTAAGGTAGATATCAAGGGTTTTGGATATTTGTTTATCCAATTCCCAAAGTTTACCTATGTCAAAACAAAAGGGTTTTTCAGGAAGACCCTATAGATTTTCATGCTACACCAATGACCAGATCATGTTGTTGGAGCTCTCTCAACAATTGTAGACTATGAATACACTCCTAAGAAACCAACATCAAGTGTGGGTCCCATATCCCCCTTAAATTTGGATAGGGAATGCAATCTTTCCCTATCACCAAATGCACTGAGCACATCAAGAAGGAATTGGTAGAGTAGCATTTAGACTTGCATATAGAAAAAGGAAGCATGGATCCTCACGGTAAGATAAGGAAACAAGTTGGTAGACAACATGCCCATTGACCTCACGTTGAAGAATTTTTGGTGAATTGTGAGGATGACAAAGAGATTTGGATGTGCCACTGCATGATAATGACTAAAAAATTTGTAAAGTCTATTAATTTATTTCCTATGCCTAATCAAATTGTTGAAGATGAAAACATTTTGGATGAGAGATACATTTCCCTAGCTGATATACCCCTAACTAGTTATTGATGGGGATGAAGAATAGGTCACTAATACAGACATTCTCAATCCCTCCATTGAACACATAACTAGGAAATGGGTGGATGGAAAAATAGCACAACTACAAAAAAAAGGTGTTGAGCTCATGTATGGAGAGCTTGAAGACAACACTAAAACCGAAACAAATAATAGTGTAGTTTCTAGTTCAGCGGGTGAAGCTCCCAAATCTACGCCAGTCACTAGGTCTAAGAAGAGGAAAGATGCACCAAAACACAAGCCTAAACAAAAGGTGTACTCCAAAAGGAAAATAGAGGGATAGTTATCCAAAAGGATAGAAAGGATGGGAATTTTTATTCTTGAAATGCTGACCCTTTAGGAAGAGGAACACCAATATGAAGAAGAGGAACAAAATAATCAGCCTCGCTCACCACCTACCACTTTCGTTCCTGCTACCATTGTTTCCATCACCACTCCTCTATGTTCCACTCCTAAATCTTTTTCCCTCACCTCAGGCCATTGTGGACATATCAATCCACCTCACCTTCACCTTGCCACATGCTCTCATCATGGTATTGGACTCTTCCTTAGCGACAACCTCCCTACTTTCATCTTCCTTGCTTCCACTTCCATTACCTACTTTTCCCACTCTTCTTCCATCCAGGACATCAAAATCTATGGCACCACCCACTTTGTCATAAGTTTTCACAAAGTAAATGCAGAATGTGCCTATTGAGCTCTCTTGGATGATTCTCAGTTACAAAGTCCAAGCACTAAGCCACCAAAGATGGAAGTGACCATGCATATTTAAGAGGAAATGGAGAGGCTTAGTGTAGAGAAATATAAAGAAATTGCAGAGGCCATTGCTGATGAGCTCTTGGATTATGACCATGACAATTATTTTGAGCATCTTGAGGGTGGATTAAGCATAAATATTGACAAGGTGGCCTTTGATGAAGAAGGGTAACAAAGGTCTAGAGAGGAGGGTGATGATAAAATTAATGAATATTATGAAATTGAGACCTTCGATCAGGAGGAGGATAAAGAAGCATGCCATGAGGAGCACTGCTCTGAAGAAGGTAAAATGGAAACGGGTGTCAATGTTGAAATAATTGAGAAACCTCCACAAATTGGCTAAGATGAGGGATCGATACAAGAAAAAATGCCTTCAAAAAGGGAGGAGGGAAAAGATAGAAGGGAAGAAGAGAATGCACAAGAGAAGAGCGTTGAGCTGGACAAAAATGTTGAAATTGAACATGAAGAAGGTAAAAGGATAATGCCATAGGAGGAGAACACTATTGAAGAAAAATTAGCTTCCACTGAGCCTGATATAAGAAAGTCTACAAAAAGAAATGAGCCAGATGAGGAGGAAAAGAATGACGAAGAGGCTCTTAGTGATGAAGAGGATGAGCCTAATAGGTACAAAGAAAATGTAGGTGATCATGAATCAGAAAAGCATCAAACAAAGGTCCCCATGTGGCCAGAGAAATAGTTAAAGAAGAAGGCTCTTGTGGTTGCTGACCCCAAGGCCCGATTAGAGGCAATTTTGGCTAGAGCTCAAACAAGGAATTGTAAGGAGAAGAAGATAAAAGATAGATCCCATATCACGATCAATGCTTCTGGGTTTTGAACACTACAGATAGCCATTCCAGCAATAGATAAAGATGTGAGCACCATCTAGGGCTTGGACTACCATATATCCACTATTAATTTGGGCCCAACAACTTGTGATTAAAAGATGGAGACCTTCAAGGATCAATTTCCACTATTATACAACAAATGAAAAAAGACCTATCCACTAAGGAAGAGTTTAAGACACATGTAGAAGATCTCAATGCTTACATCCAATAGTGGACCTTGACAGAAGAAGAAACCCCAAAAGAAGAAACCCTGATAAATAAGATGGAAAAATGAAGAAGTAGACTAAGTCCACTATTGATGGTGTTTTCTGCATGGCAACAACGTAGACAGAATATTGAAATCCTATCTCTCTTGAAAGGTAAATCTTTATCAACAAGCCTCAAGAGATAACCCCAAGGTCTCTAATGTCAGGTCTTGAAAATGAATAAACAACTTAGATAATATGTGAAAATGTTGGTAATCACAAGGGGGCTTACGTGACAATTACTGGAGGTTTCAAACACATCATATTTTTTAATATTTTAATGTTAATCCTAAAACTAACCCGGATTCAAAAGAAACAACAAAAGATAAGGGTTCAGAGAGATATTTTATTCTAACAGTGCACTTAAATATACAACCAATAGTGCAATGATCTGATACTCAAAGCAGACCAATCCTTCAAAACCAACTTCTGTTCGACCCAGGTTTAATCTGCAATCTTACAGAAATAGTTTAATCTTCTAAGGGATGAAAGATTTTTAGATGGAAAACATTCGTGCAAATCAATCTTGACATGAAAAAAAATCTACCATTGAACTTAGCACAAAATATTGAAGCCCAGGCTAACTTTGCATGATAGCTCACAATAAGCAAACTACCAAAAGTATGGACCAGGATTGCTCAAAACACTTTCAAGTATTGAATCACAAACACCATTACATCAAACTAAACTCTAAAATCTAACATGCAACTAATAACATTTAAGAAATTTTAAATATATAGAATATATTGAACCATGTAAAGTGAAATGACACACGAAAGATCACCAAAAGACAATGTCCTTGCTTATATTGATTCACCCAAGTTTACAACAATTCAATATTCTCAATGTTCAAGCACTCTCTTTGAAAATATTCTAACTCCTAGCCTCACTATAGTTATTACAATAGTATCTACCTCTTCTAACAGTATCTAACCCGAAAGAATGAATCTAAGGCTTCAATATATAGCCAAATATGCCTAGGGTGACTAGAAAAGAGGGCCCATAGAGCCTAGTCAGACATGCATCTGAGTTTGCTAAGTTTAGCCAAACATGCAAGGTAGATGGAATATTTCTCTAAAAATGATGAAACTGCGTTCTGGAACGCCTTCAGTGGGGTCTCCAGGTGGCTCTAAAATCTTCAGAAGTAGTTTATTTTGGGTCTGCAACCAAAATCCATCATTCCTAGCATGCCCAATGGGAATCCTATTTGGAAACAACCTAGCCAACACCCTTCTCTTTGTCAACTTCCAATTTTTGAGTCATTTCATTGAATTTCTCCAATATTTATTTTACATCAGCTGGACCCGACACTGGAATAAATTTAATCTTTATCTTGTGATTATTAAATTCTTCTAAGTATTGTGGCATCACCTTATTCCATTTGGCTTGTAGCTCCTGGTATTTTTCCATCTTGGAAATGTAGATGGTAGCATCTTCCAGGTGATCTTTTTCTATTGGAGAATTGTTTGAAGGTGCATAAGCTTGATGCCACCAAGACTAGATTCTATCAATGGTCAATTTTTTCTGGCCGAATTTCCTCCTTCCTAAAATAATCTACAAGAAGCTAACACAACTACTATGTATTTCTTTCATCTTTCCCTGTAGCTTCAAGATCTTCTTTAGAAATTTATTGAGGAGTTCCTTTCTATAATTCCACACCTCGATCCAATCCTTTACCTTCCCAATTTCATCTTGAGAGAAGACATTTGATTTGGTAAATTGATCCTTAGGAGTTTCTAAAACCTTCTTCAGTCCTTCAACTATGAGCTCATCCATCTTTCCATAATCTAATGCAAACTTTGAAGTTTGTTCCATAAAATTGGAGGCACTAGTGTGAAACTGAATAATTTTCTTAATGAATTCATCTCCCCTTTTGCTAACATCCTAAATCCATTCTTGGGTATTGTGAATGAAATTCTTCAACCTTTCAATTTTTGAAACTACCTCCTTGGGCAGAAATCCCTCTGGTTGAGTATTGTCATTTCTGACTGCATGCAATAGTTTCATCAAATATTGGAAATATTGGCAGACATCATTCAATTGTTTTCATACCTTCTCCTTCTCCTCCGTTTCTTTATCTAGCCTCCTCAAAATTTCCTGGGAAGAGTCCCATAATTCTTCCTTTTCCTGTTCCCTAGTAGTTGGCCCTAGATTGATTGTTCACACTTTATAGTCTGATGGCCTAAATTTTTCCTTGAATTTATCACTGGGAGGCACTACCACATGGATAAATCCATTATTAGACTCATCACGGGAGATACTTGAGACCATTTTTTCTCTTTTCCTCTACTTGGGTTGTCCCTATTGTTTTAACAACCTATCCCAGCTAGGGTTTCCTCCTGTACAAGAATTGGCTTCTTGTTTATCTTTTTCTCTAGCCAATCTGGGGTGGTAGCTTGTTCGGCGTTCACCTCTATCTCTTGTTCCTCCTCAGCTCGGGGTGGACTATTAACAACCTCTTTGACATTAATCTCTATATTCTGATGATCCTCAACCTTATCCTTCTCTAGAGACATAGATTGTCTCCCCTCTTGAATGACCTATAATTCCACATTCTTACTCTAAGCTCCGAAGGTGGTTTGTCTCATTTCTTGCATCATCTCCCGAATCTTGAGGCTCGGGGTTATTGGACACGTTATCCTCTTCCTTGGTAACCTCCTCTAGTGTGTGTGTTTTAAGAGGAGATAGGGGAGGAATACCATCCCCGACTGAGACCTCTGCATGCACCTCTTGTTTAGTGGCAATCAAGGAACCAGAGCTTTCCACCTCTTCTAATTTTGATGAGGAAGGAGCATCAATAACTACATCATCCTTTTGTGCCTTGGCTCCCTTTTGTCTTTCAGTAACAAGCCTTCTCTTCCTTGTTGGTTGTGGGGCCCTTACCTCCTCAACTATTTTCTTTTCCTTGAGGGATGTTTTTTCTCCTCACCTTGCTAGAATCTGACTCCTAGTCATCCTCTTTATGGACACGGGGTTGTCCTCCTCCTGCTCTTCATCAGTGTGAGGTGCTGAGACATCACCCTTTTCTCCTTCTACCTCCCCTTCAGAATGGGACTCCAAGTCTCCCATTAGGTCATACGTGAACTTTATGTCGTCGACCTCCAATTCTTGCATCTTTTGTTTACCCATTTCCCAGAGTATTCTTTAATCGGTACAGTTATCCGGTTGAGATCAATTGCTTCCTCCTTAGACCATCTTATTGGTGGCAAGGGCCTATTCTTGTAAGGTTCAAATTATTTCTGCTGCAACAAATCCACATCATCATCATGTACTTGATTAGGTACTTCTATCACTTTGTACATTCCTATCATCTTGAGAGGCATTCGAGAGAACCTCCTCCTAAGAACCTCAAAGTCATCTTTGTAATTGGCCCAGTAGTCTTCCACATGATCTCTATGTTTGAAGTTCTTGTTGGCTATCTTCACAGCCCTATCATATGGATCAAACCTGATTCTGGTTAGTTAGTTTGTTCCTAGCTAAGCCTTGATATTCTCTAAGAGGTAGCTAACCTCTATGCTTAAGAATTGTCAATATTTAGTGGCCAACTAATAGGTAAGGCTTCTTAAGTCCTTACCCCTACTCTTTAGGCTCTGTGAAACCAAGGAGGGTGTTCCTATTTGTGTTCATAAAATATTTCATGCCTCAAGAACACTACACACATAGATAAATTCCTACCAAATGAAAATAGATACCATTCATCAATGGCTTGGAATACCAGTTAACAAATAATCACCTAATGCTAGGAATACATGTACTATATGAGATTTGCATCTCATAATGGATTGAATTTTGATTTAATAGTGTTTTGAGTTTGAATCCATAGGAAAGGGGTTACTAATTTGAGTTATTCAATGAACCCTAAATGAATTAACCAGTGCCTCATCATATTGGGTAGGAGTCACATAAAATTTAACCCTGACATCAATGAACAATCCTCACAATGCCTTACATCATGAGACTTTCATTATTTTAAAACAACACTCCTTATTAGATCCTTAGCACATTATTATAGACCTACAATCCCTTTTGAAGCATTTGATTAACTCATTAAGTTAAAGCAAGAAAATGAACCATACATTCAAATATACCATTGAAGATAAATGAAAGAACCCTTGATAATTTCATTCATGATCAATCATAACACAAACAAGAGAGAAATTGCCTGAATTTTTTTAGATTTTGTTTGATGTTAATAATTACATGAAAGATTTTATGACTATTTCATGTACATGCCCTACACAAAGAAATTTACTAGCTAAAACATCCTGAATTCTGCATTGTATGCATTGAATGTACACCACCTAGACTTCAGGATTCCAAAATCCAACCTCAAAAATGAGCCTTGAAATCTCCTTTATAGAACAGGAGAGCAACAAGCATCGGGCTCATTCCATTACAATTTAGCAGAATTTCATTTCAAAAATGAAATGTTATTTCCTTTCACATTTCCCATACTGATGGATATAATCATTTGATAAGCAGTGAATCAAAACAGTTAGGATCCTTATAACCAGTCGGTCAAAGAAAAACACCACCAATGCTTTGTCACATTCATCCATGTCGGACCAAAAGAAACAACACCAAAACCAAGAAATGTAGGACCCAAAAGACCACACCACATAACCAGAACCAGGAGCAATATCATGGCCATGATACAAGTGAACGCTCCAAGTCCTCGCTTCAGTGAGAAGCAAAAGTACCACCTTATCTTTATCAACATCAACAACATAACTAGAAACAACACATGGTGTCACCACGACAATAGTGGACATAGTGAGGACCTCCTCACTCATACTAACCAATTCAATTAATGCCACAAGGTAGCTATAATAATTTGAGTCATTTTCGAAGCTTTAACTACGAGAGCCACCAATAATCTCAATGGGTGACTCCTACTACCCAAAATTTGGCTCGACCATTGATTTTCCACCACACTCGACAAAATTCCCATCTTGTCCACAACCCATTACCTCTACCCATGTAACCTCACCTTTGAGCCAAGGACTGCTCCTAACTAGACTCAAGAGGGATGCACCGCCCTTTTCATTAGCTGCGAGAGCACCTAGAATAGCGCTCTATTTGCTTGGCTTCACCTCATGTTGAGAGTTTCTTGCACTCATCCTCACACTCTTGTGTAATGGTGAGCTAGAAGAAAATGATTTGCTCATTTTACACATGGACCTAAAGCTTTGCAAGAACAACAATCACTCAATGCAATAGCACAGATGAACTCAAGGTCAAAATTGCAATGATGCAAATGAGTAATTTGCAAGCATTTAGCGAGAAAATTGGTGCAGTAACCATTAATGCTCCGATATAGTATGAGGAAGCGAGCGATGAGTGGATGATGTCAATATCACCACTGTTAGTTTCCAAGCTTATGGAAAATGGCATACAATTCATCATGATTTCTAGGAAAATACTGCTCGCATGCATGGAAATCAAGATGATATCCATAAAAAATCTTGCACGATTAATATGTGTAATTTGTAGAGCTCAAGCGGTCATCACATGGTTGATTCCATGTTTTTTATTTGGGTCATCGATGCGATAGGTAGTTGGTGTGTTGAATGACTCAGATTGATTGGAGTATCATTGAAAATTCCATGTCACCACATGGTAGGCCTATTGGCCAATAACATAACTCCCAGTCAGAAGACACGCTCATCACTTGCAGGCCCAAATCAACCAACCTGTACCACCAAATGAAAACAAGTGTCATCAATCTGCACACCTCCCAAAAAATTTGAAACAATTAGTTTAATCATGCACGGTTGGCAAGGAACAACCATAATTAATCCTCATCAACCCTCGTTATAGTACGACATTCATCGATTTCATAGCCTTTATGCATATCACTAGAAAATTCAGACTGGGCCCCATCATCATACATGACAAGTGGAAACATCTCGCAGACCTCGCCACACTTTAGTGACATGATCAGAAAATCCTACGAAGTCCGCGGGGAAAGGTTAGGACTAAGAGCATCGATCCAATGGTCCACAATCCTACACATGCAACAATGTTATTTATAGAAGGGGCCAGACTAGGAAGATGGGGGAAAACCCTTAGGCATAAATTTTAGACATAAGTAAAAAATCTAAACGATTATCAATCCGACATTAGGAAAAATTAATAATAATTCTTGATATGGAGAAAAACCGATGGGCTAGGTAAAGGGGTCGATAAATGCATGACAAAAAAGGCTCAGTTGATGACTTAAGTGACTGAAAACCTAGAGGAATAGGTCAACATAAAAATATAATGTAAGGGTTTATTTAGTAAGGAAATATTAAGCAAGGGTGGCTAAAACCCTTGAACCCTAACATTCAACCCATAAAACATAAGGGTGGTAACCAGACAAGAGATAGAACCAACCAAGATTTGTGGGAAATTTAAAAGATTCTATCAGTTGCTCTGACGGGGTATATATGCCCCCTATGGGAATAGAAAGAAACTAGAACTCTGGGGAGTAGACCAAACATTGGATCAGATAGGTTCCCTAAAACTACCCCGTTATGCTACACTAAAAACCATTTTCAAACCCCACTTGGCAGCCCTAGGACCCCAAGAAAGAAAAACTATAATTTACCTCTGTCAAAAACAAAGTTCTCTATTGTCTGAAGGGAGCCAAATATGAAATTATTATCATCAAGTTCCCATAAACTAGCTTGGTTGCTGACATGTCCCACCATATCATTGAGCCTTCCAATGTCATCACAATTTCTATCAAGCTGTAATCTGCACTTAGACACTAATTGAAAATCATAATCACTATGACATTTTGCATTAGCAAGCTGCTCACTAAATTCAACTGAGGGATATACTCTTTCACAATCCTTTTGATATTTGACAACACAGGTTGTATCATTAAAAGAAGCTTGCACACAAAACTAAAAGTTCTCATAAATAACTTGGGGTGAATTGTGGACATCAGGTTTGAATATATCACATACAAAAGATACATATTCTGGAGCACCCTTATATGGATCAATACAACATGGGCTTATTTGTTTACAATTGTTTCCATGTATATAAGAATATATCTTGGCATCATAGAAACAAGGGCCATATGCAACATCTATGTCCAGGGAATGAGTAAATGCACTCATCTTAGGCTCACTGCAATATTCAGATGCACTCTCCTCCTCCTCATCATCCAATTCAATGCAAAAAGCCTCAAGAATGGGCTTAAGTAATTTAACATCAATAGGAGTAGCAGAAAGACACCCAAGTGCACTGGAAACTTCATGCAACATATCAGTCGATGTTTGTGTAAATCCAAAAGTGAAAAATTCAGTGCAAGCTGAAAACTATTCACCAGCAATAAAACTGAATTCCTCCTTATCAACATGAGATATGTCATTATATTCATTCCTTGGCTGGTCCACACATTCATCAAAAATATGTATAATATCAATACAATCTACAACTATGTTATTATGTGAATCAACAAGCTCTTCAATCTTATCAATGGGTAATAATGTTGCCTCAAGACCCATACATTTTCCCCAATGCACTACCTGACCAGACCAAAACAAACCCCTTTTTTTTCATCATACATTATGTCATCCTCTTCACGCATCACAAACTTTTCCATTTCTGCTTCATATAGACAATCATGAAGAGTGGGGGCATAAAAACACTCATCAACATCTTCACCATATTCAACATTATGTTTCAAATCAGTATATTGATCATAGACATACTTGTCTTCACTTTATGCCTCACTCACATAATGAACATGCTCCATTGATAGAAAACTTGGAATACACTCCAAGCATTAACCATATGTAATCCGCTTCTTTACTTTTGGATAAGTGACATCATGAGCTTCCTTATCATTGCACTCTTGAAGTGAGGAACATGTCTCCATATAATCCTAAAAATAGAAATCACAATCTTCCTCAATATGATATTTATCATCAAAAAATATATCAATATACAAACCATGTTTAAATCTTCAGAGTGAAAATTTGAAATTACATTTTTAGGACTAGAATCATTGGTTTGTAATAAACTTTCAGTACTACCAGATGGAATATCATTTTTCCTTTCATTATCATCATCACAAGAAAAAAATTCTTGCATAATTACCTCATCATCATACCATGTATCTTCATCTTCCTCATTAATGCAAGGATTTGCACATGTGTCGATTGTGATCTGATTATAATGTTCATCGTCTAAGATACCTTTTTCACTCATTTGCATTGTTATATGATTTTCCTCAAGAGGATAGTTGTTGTCTTCATTTTAAGAATCCACATTTTGTGCATAGCCACACCTGGTTGATTCTACAATCTCCATCCGATTACAAACTTGGTCAAAGCTATGAGGATTCAATTCCTCTGGAAAAGTACTTAGCCCAGGTTCATAAATTTCACAAAACAAGTCAATGCAAATAGAATCTTCAAGTCTAAACTCTATGGGGACTTCTATCAAAGCATCCAAAAATCTCAAAAACAACTTATATGGCCATTCTCCCTTTTGTCTTTTCATTTCATATAATTTTTACAAAAAATACTTTTGATCCTCATTATTCAAATCTTGTTGGTCCTTAACTTGGGAGTCACTATGATCTTCATACTCTGAAAATAGAGACACCATAGCAGTAGGATCATTTTCTCCTTGAAAATCACTCCCAACATCTGATCCTTGAAATTTATTTCTATATGGTATGTTAGGACATTCAATACTTACAGCCAGACACCCTTTCATTATTGAGTATTTCAAATTGTTTTCAATATCCATGGCATTCTAACATGCTTGATGCAATGCTGCAGGCACCTTATATCTTAACAAGAAACTCATCTTCTTGTCAAATTATCCTAAATACATGACCAAACATTCAGTATCATTTGGTCTTATGTTCACTGGAATTTCCCTGATTGCCTTTGCAAATCAGAGACTAAAATTAGGAACCACTAAGGCTAGGAGAGACAAGAAAGGGGAAGCATCAACTTTAGCTCCACTCATTCAACCTCCATCTCATCCAACTCCTTCCATCCCTCCATCTCCATCTTCTCATTCACTCTAAAAAACATTTCCCTATTCAATTCCCACATCAAAAGTGTTGTCATCATCCCCACACCCCATTCACAAGGTGTTGTCCCAGCTACTACCCCACTTCAACCGCAAGTTGTTGCAGCACAACCATTACAACCCCTACTTCCCACAATGGCTTGGTTGGAAAATAAACCATTTCCCTTGTCCTTCAATGACTAACATGACATGCAAAATAATCTAGAAATATTCTACACCAAGTTTCATCCATGAGATCCAAAAAGAACAATGAAAGAACACATCAAGATCTTCCAAACAACATTAAAGGATATGAAAATCAAACATAAAGACATGGCTTGTAGTCTCTTCCCTTATTCATTGGGGGATGATGTGTTCTATTGGTACATCCACATACCTAGAGGCTCCATAACTTCTTGGGACCAAATGAAGAACACCTTTTTGTAGAAATTTAAGGTTCCAATCAGTCTCACAAGGTTGTATGAGTAGTTCATGTCCATAAGAAGGGAGGTCAATGATCTGATCATCTCATTCAATGATAGATTCCATAGAGCGTACATGAAGTTGCAGCCTCCCTACATGATTGATGATCCCTCAGCTAGGTTGGTAAATTATGCTACCTTGGATAACCTCAATTCCACTCTAGTCAAAAGGATGCACCAACCACCTGCAAGATTGGTGGATGCATATGCAGAAATGGTGAAAGCAAGTAATTACTTTGGACAACACATTTTAGGTCTATTTCCCTCATTGGGGCCAGCTGCCAACCCTACTCAAATCCAAGACTCACTCATGCCTTGGCTCATCAAACACCTATGTTGAACCAAGTTCCTTAATTTCCAATAGTGCCACACCTAGGGCAGCCATTGAATCAAGCTCCATTGATGCTCAATTACTTGCAGAATCCTCAATATTCAGCTTATGCTCAACCATATCAAGTGCCCATATACCTGTAAAACTCAGAATTCCCCGCTGCCCAGCGAAACCAACCTTTGGCAAAGCCTTTTTTTCTTCAACATTTGGTGCCTTCGTAGAATAATGCAGATAAGTATGTGATTGATGAGCTAATTGAACTAGTAAAGAAGTTTTTGAGAGAGATGACCCATATGAGGAATCAAAATAACCAATTAAAATAATCTCAGAGAAGCATTCAAGCTAACCTCGATTGTGACAATCGTGATTCTAGAGTGTCTTCTGGATAGAATTATGAAAGAGGTCAAAACTTAGGGAAAAAATTTGAACCAAGACCTTCTCAAAGGTACAACGAAACTTGGAATATAAAACCAAATGATAGAGGCATTCCCACACCTCTTGACCAACCAAGAGGCATAGACAAATCAACAAATGGATTTTACTTAGCTGAGGCGACATTATCTGGATGGTGTTGAATTCATAAGATGAACAAGCATTCTGAGTTAGAGTACCTAGAGTTCCAAATTGCCACATAAATCTTCCAAGTGGAAGTAAAAAATGTTGTTGATGGCTCAAGCTACAAAGACATTGTTGCATCAAAGCCATATGACTCCTCGATTTTGGTGGTCAACCAAGCTCCCTTCCCGTAAAGTGATAAAAACTCACCCGAGAAGGAGGCCACAACCAAGGAAGGAGAAGTGAAAGAGGTAAGTAATGAGAGCTCTCGTAGATGAGGAGGAATAGGGTGAGGGTGAGGATGAGGTCCACATGTTCCACCAAAGAGCGACCCCTTACAACTTAAGCAATAGGTAGGCTAGTCTAGTCCCTTTACAACTTCTACCCCTCCTAACAATTCCAATACCCCACTTGATCCATATTATAGAAATAATTTGTTCTATCCCAAAGTGCCTACTCAGTATTTCAATAGAAATAGACAACTAAATTAGACTCAAGATCACCTCACTAGTTCCTCCCAAGACAAATTTTCTGAGGTAGAAGTCGAACAAATGGGGGAATATGTAACATAAGAACTGAAGAAAGTTAAAGTGGGTATGCCAACCTTTCAATTGCTAAGGGTATCCACTATTAGAAATTCAATATTTAGGTCACTAAATGGAACTGCCCCATCAAAACTAGCTCAAGAGGTATCTACAAAGAGAGTTTTATTTGAAACCTCCAATAATGAGCCTGTGATCAAGGAAATCATTGGAAAGAAGCCTGATGAGGCCCCAAACTAGAAAACTAGTAAAATTCATCCTTTGGATAGGTTGTCAACCAAAGACCAAGGTGAAGTGCAAACAAAGGATAAATACAGTGACCAGGAAAAGACTCAAGTGGCCCAAGCTGATTTTTTTATGGGGTTGTTTCAAGGGAAATTGGAGACCCCTCCTTTCCTTATGACAATTCACATATTTGGAAAGAATTTAAACACTTTCTTGCTAGATTCAAGAGCATCTGCCAACGTCATGGCATTTGTAGTATCTCAAGCATTGAGAATTACCCTAACATCATCTAGGAAGAAGGTAACTCAGCTAGACAAAACCAAGGTGAACATTGTGGGGGAAATGAATAGGATCCCTATGCAAATTACAGTTGATCCAAGGGTGTATCAAGTGATTGGAATCTAGGTTGTTGAAATCCTAAACTCATATTGTTAAGGGACTTCACTCGAGCTTTGAATGGCTATGCTACAACTAACTATTCACATTTGTGGCTGCCTTGGAAAGGGTTTCCTAATAAAATTCGAATTAAGCATGAGCCCCAAATGAAATTCATGATTACTAAGTACAATAATACCAATGAAGTGTTGTTTGTAGAAATAGGGTTGGGAAATTTCTTTCCTATTTCCTACCAAGATGAAGAAGGGGTTGAATAGGTCCTTGTGCTATGTAGTGCACCCACCGATTTGGACTATCTTCCTAACAACATCAAAGTGTTGATTGAGTCTGAAGATGAAGAATCTTGGGAAGATGAAAATGTTGGGATGCTCTATGGCTTCCAATAATTCATGCAAAAATGTGCACAAGAACAACTCAATTTAGGAGCTAGGATGAATTTTAAAGAGTTATTATTACCTAGTTGGTACAAAGTGCACAACACAACTCATTCCGAATTTGAGTGTTGCATGTGCCAAACAATAGTGGAACACATCAAAGGGTAAATCAATTCAAAAGAATGAATGGAAAGATGGTGAGATCAAAGCCAACTTGAGTACAAGTAGTCATCTAGGGGTACAAAAATAGAGTTACAACTGAGAGAAGATGTCTGCTCCATCAATTTCAAGGGAAAGAGTCCTTCCAAGTTCTAGATGTTGTGCTTTGATGGGTCCAAGTCCAAGCAAGGAGTGGGAGTAGACTTCAAGTTACTCATCCCTATGGGTAAGTCATATCTTGTTTCTCATAGACTAAAATTTTACTACACAAACAATGTAACAGAATATGAAGCATTGGTTCATGGATTGCTAATGGCATTGAGAAAGAAGGTCAAAATGCTACAAGTAGTTGGTGATTTTTTAATTGGTCATCAAACAAGCTAGTAAATTATACTCATGTCATGATAAAAGGTTAGAAAACTATATGCATATAGTATGGGATATTATAGAGGGCTTATATGCATTTAATATTCAACTGATCTCATGTAGTAAGAATTAAACTATCAATGCCTTAGCTCAAGCAACCAATACTCTTCAGCCCTTATCATTGACTTTCCTACAAAAATTCACCATGGAGCTCACCTCTATCCCATTAGTGCATGATAATGTCACCAACTTCAAAGTGTTTAGTGATGAAAAGCATATCCTCGACGTCATCACTAGTTCAGATGTATTTGCATCTCAAATCATTGATGAAGTAGAGCAAGAGGAGGCTGAGTTAGATATAGAAGGGGTAATAAATATAAATACCAACATAATACCAAGGGGTATGGTCTAGTTGGAAAGGATATTTGATTTGGATCACATCAGGGACCAAGATCAACAGACCAAGAAGGAGTCAATAGACAATCAATGTGATGCTCACAACATGGGTACTACAAAGGAGGTTAAAAATATTTTCATTGGCAAAGTGTGCACCCCAGAGGAAAGGCGATGGATTTTTTATGCTTTGCACACTTATCATGATGTGATTTCTTGGGGGTATGAAGACCTCAAAACATATGACATGTCTATCATCATTCATACAATTCCCCTCAAGCCACATGTAAGTCCCTTCCGATGGTTTAAATGCCCTATCAACGCACTACTAGAGCCCATCATCTTCAAGGAAGTGCATAGGTTTTTGTCCACTTGCATCATTCTCCCCATTAGGCACCCCACATGGGTGGAAAATTTAGTTCCAATTAGAAAGAAGAATGGAGAAATTAGATAGTGCATGGATTTCATGAACTTGAATAGAGCTCTGAGAAGGTCAACTATCCAATGCCCTCACTAGATGAAGTATTGTAGATAGTAAACGGTTCACAAATGATGTCAGTTTTTGATGGATACTCGAGGTATAGCTAGGTGATGGTGCCATATGAGGATAGACACAAAATAGAATTCACCAAAAAATAGGGAATGGACATAGATTTTAAGGATTTGATTGGAAAATGAAACATCATCTATATAGATGATCTTACAGTGTTTTCAAAGAAATGAGGGGACCATGTCTCTGACTTATGCAAAGTCTTTCAGAAGTGTAGAGAATTTGGCATCTCACTAAACACAAAGAAATATATATTTTGAGTCACGAAAGAGAAATTACTAGGACATGTGATTTTAGAAAAGAAAATTTCCATAGATCTAGAGTGCATATAGGCCATATTGAAAATTCAACCTCTTGGTAGAAAAAAGGAGATGAAATATTTATTTGGAAAGATAAATTTTTTTAGGAAATTCATTACAAGATTTGTAGAAATAGTCAAGCCATTGAATTCCATGCTTAAGAAAGATGCTAAAGTAGAGTGGACATCGGAAACCAAGAAGGTTTTTTAGGAAATTAAGAGGGCTATTACAGATGCTCTAGTACTGGTCTGCCCATGTTTATATAAAATGATGATGAAGGGAATGAGCACCCTATTGCCTTTATGAGTACTCCACTGAAGGATGTTGAATTGCATTATGACAATGTTGAGAAATAAGCGTATGCTTTGGTGTGTGGAGTCAAGATATTAAGAAACTACATCCTAAGAAACAAAGTGTTCACCATTGTTCTAAATCTAGCTGTTAAGAGCCCACTGATGCAAAATGAATCAGGAGAAAGAAGAGAGGAATGGGTCACATTGTTGCAAGAGTACGATATGGATATTTAACCTATGAAATTGGTCTGAGTATAAGCTATCACACACATGATGGTAGAAATAGGACCATATCTCATAGTTTAGCAATACCACCTGGAGAATGTTTCCCCGGATTAATGGTATGATGACATAGTGTATTATCTATTGAACAAAAAAATTCCATTGCAGCTCCAAGGAGTACAAAAACATTCTTTAAGATTTAAAAGAAACAACTACCTACTACAAGGAGCTATATTATACAAGAAGAATCATGAAGGGGTTTATCTCAGATGCCTGGGAAAAGTAGAGAAGCAACCCAAGTGTTGAAAGAGTTTCATGATAATTTTAGAACTGGCCATGGATACGGTCTTTCAATAGCCCACTAGATTCTACAAGTTGGGTACTACTAGCTGATGCTATTCAAAGATGTTTACAATCATGTTTGATTCTGTCATATTTTCCAGAATTCTGCCCCTAGGGAGAGGTACGTTGATGTTCAATTGTAGCCAATTGCTGAGGTAACACCCTTAGCCTAGTGGGGACTCGACTTCATTGGTTTGGTAATCCCATTGTCCTCTACATGCCATAGATACATTCTAACCTCTTCTAATTATTCCACTAGGTGGACAAAAACAATTTCTTGTTGGAAATTCACAATTGAAGTAGTCACTAACTTTTTGGAAAGTTTCATTATAAATCATTTTGGTTGTCCATTTACCTTAGTTTGTGACAATGGTCCTATGTTTTCTTCCCTTAAGTTTGCAAGTTGGGCATTTCATTATGGGATTACACTTAAATTTTCCTCCAATTATTATCCCTAAGGGAATGGGTTAGCTGAACCTATGATCAAGAACTTGTTGACTATCATATGAAAGGTATTGGACAATAACCCAAAAGATTGGCATACCCAATTGTATTTTTCTCTATCGGCAGATCGCACCCAAAATAAAGTTGCTTTAGAAAATTCCTCCTTCTGCCTTGTTTATGGTTTGGAACATGTCTTCCTAGTACACTTCAATTTTTCAACACCTATTATGAGGAGGGAGAACATAGTGAGGCTCGCTTAGCTGAGTTGCTCCATTTCGAAGAAGTCTGTAACAAAGCAATAGAAAAAATTTCCAAACACTAAGGTATCATGAAGAGATGGCTTGATTGTAGAGCTAAAGTTAAGGCCTTTAGGATTAATGACTTAGTTCTATGCTAGAACAAGGCCCACGAAAAGAAATGGGGACATGACAAATTTGATAAGCTCCGTCTTTGTCTCTTTCAAATTTTTGAGATCTTAGGAGATAATGCCTTTCTCCTTAAGACACTCACTAGAGAGGGTTTCCCATTGCTAGTTAATAGGTAGTACCTCAAGCATTATTTCCTTGCCTAAGTTTTCCAAGATCACCCCTTTGTATACAATTTTATATAGTTAGATTAGTTCTTTTGCTTTCTATTTTTCTTTTGTTCTGCTTTCGCTTGCTTTCTCAACCTTCATTTTGTTGAGGGTGTCATCTGATCTTGATGTAGTGGTTGTGCTTGGCCTTGTCAGAGGGCCCAATTTACTACACACTCCTTGTGTTACTTTCACATTTCTTTCAGATTACACATAAAACACTTTTTAAGTACTCTCAATGAGCTATACGATAGTCATCATGAAGCTTCAACAAGTGAAAAATATTAAGTTTGCTCCAGTGACCAATGTGATCTCTAAGCCCACTATAAGCTTCCTTGCTTATGCAATTGAGTAAAATAGTATAAAAAATAAAGATTAAAGGAAATTATGAAAAGAAGAGAAAGAAAAGAAAAATATTTAAAATAGGCAATTATTTGGGTGTGTGAGCAACTCTATCAGGGCTATGGACGTCTGGATGGTAATAGAGCAATGTTTGTGGGGATTGCAACGACAATTTTGTCGGGGCTATGGACACCTAACTAGAAGTAGAGCAATGTCTAGATTAATTTTGGAGTCAAATTATCTATGTAGCTTGCCTTGGATGATTGACCACTGTCCTCTATGGTTTTTGGGGGATAGGAACGAACTCACTGCACACACTCCTAAGATATTTTGTGATTTGATTCAACTAAGGATTTTGTCCTCCTTTAAGTCTTCAGTTCATTTGAGAAAACTTTCTTTTAGTCTACAAAACCAAAGATTTTGGTTTCTAGATGAATCCTTACCCTTAGAACACTCGGGAGAATTCTCCTAGAAGAGTCACCATTTTTTGCACCTATAGCACACATGCCTTATTTGGACTGAGGACCCTCTCTTCTTGTTTCACTTTTGTTATGTCATTTTTTCTCTTGCCTCATTTTGTGTGCCCCTATTTTTGATCTTAAATTGGTCACATGCTTCAAAATCATCAAATCCCCATTGACCAAAATCACCTACTCAAATTTCATTAAGTGTCAAGCCCATGCAGGACTTGGGTTTTGAGATTTTCCCTTTCATTCACCATCGTGTCCATCCACATGAGGGGCCTTTTATTCAGTTTTGCTACCTAGGTCTTAACCAAATGGTTGCACTGACATAGATTTCCACACCCCACCTACCTGAGGCCAATCGTACTTGAGAGTTAATGTCACATTAATGCACTTGGGTCTATATAAACCCCTCCCCGTATTTGTCATTTTCATCCAGTATTTTGTAGTTTGAAGGGAGAGAACAAACTAGCTACGCATGTAGTAAATTTAAAGGTATTCAAGCTAGGTTCCTCCTAGTTTTATGCATGATCTCAAGGTAAGCATGCTAATGCCTTAACTATTGATTTATGATGAGTCAACTAGGGTTTAGATTGATTAATTTTTTTAGCAATGAGTCTTTGGGAGTCGAACTTTCATTCACCTAATAATTCCGCTACAGCCTCTATAACTAGCTATTCCACATTCACGATTTTTCAAACAATTTAAAACCTTCAGGTTAGGTCAAAATATTTCCTTCATGCAAAAATTCATTCTATCGCTGTCATTTCTCAATGGCGGAAGCACCAAAGAAAAATGCCCTGCCAACCTCGCGAACCATTATCATGCCATCACTCGATAATATTTAAACCAGTGACTAAGTTTATGGTTCTATGAAAAACTCCCATGTAGGCTACCCCAACTTCATTATTGTCTCATTACAGTGAAGCCTTTGCATCTTTTCATCGAGTGGATATCATGATCACTATGGCCTATGCAAAACTTTGTAAGCACTGACAAGATCCTAATTTAGGATGAACACGCAGATCCACCCTTGTAGGTGTCCACCTATGGATCTCCATCCCATCATAGTCATTCTTTAAAAACAAAGTGTCTATGCTCTTCTGCTATGCGGGTTATGTGGGAAACACTTCCTCCAATTGAAACTTAAAGTTTCCCAATAAGACCTTTAGTCTACGTGACCATTGCATGTCTACCTATGCAGACTATCATGTGCGAGTGGCCATCACTCGAAGGACATTCTTTAACGATAAAACCTTAACAACCCTCTGTTGTCCTTCTTTTTCTTTCTAAAAATATTCACAGCTAAAGTGACTAAGGTAAGACCCCTCATGGGAATCCATATGTGGAACTTTGACTGCAAGAGGATGTTATCTGTTGGCCATCCTTTTAATGATGAAGCTTGCATGTCCTCCTGCCATTTGAATCCTGAGCCTTCTAGCACCGCATGTAGCAAAAACAGAAAAGTCATGAAATTCCAACTGAACCTCTCTGATGGGTCACTAGGGTCCAAAATCCACCCCATCAAATTTGTTTCTTAGTGGTGAAGAATTGACAACACCCCGATGCCCGGATCTTCCACAAATCGACTCTGCAAGCTTCAACATACAGATTTGAATGGACCTAGGAGGGGAAATTTCCATGCATGTTCCGTTGTGCGGAAATCCACCTACAAAATTTCTTCCACCTTTCGTTGCTCTTTTAACAACAAATAATTAACGGGTTTCCAACCTGTTGCACCTGCACTCCTTACACTCATATAAGCTAGAAAAGACCAATTTAATGAAGAAAAGCAACTGAGGTACCCCATCACATATTTCCGCATGTGCCCAACCACTTCACGAGGTATTTTACCATCAGAAAAACCATGTAGATTTCCCCTTTCCCTATGTTGTTCCTTAATGACTTACTTCATAACGCCTTCTACAGAGGGGAAACTCACATCCCTAGGCCCACATTCTTGTAAATGACCCAAACAAGCTCCAAAAGGTGAACAATAATGAATTTCATGATTTTCTAAGACTATGTGGATGCATATAACTATGAACTTGTAGGATTTAATTGAAATTTTCCACCTCTATATGTAAAAGAACTTACTACATCTTTTCGGTGCAATATTTATGGAATTTGTTGATGGATCATTAGGGAAGCTCGTGGGAAAAGTGGAAAAAAGAAAGTAGCCAACAAGAACCCCAAGGGGAAAAGAAGAGAAAGAGTAGATAAAGTATCAATTTAATGAGGTGGAGTGCACCTCTAAGATCACGTCCAATCGGGACACGGTCTCCAACACTGACCTCAGGCAGGTGAACATTGATGAATTCAAGTATAAGGTGATGGTCAACCTCACCACAAAGGATGCCTGGAAGATAAAAAAAGTGGCCTTGCAAAGGCGAACAACTTTCCTCCTGCACTAGATGCTCTAGATTTAGTAATGGCTTGTCAAGAATGCTACTACTCTCATAATAAGATGATAATTTCCAAATATGGGTGGGTATTAGCAGAATTATCTACTAAATCTATTGGTAAGATATTTAATATTCTGACCTTTGAAAAGATGGATGAGGTAGAAAAGGAGTTTGCTCAAAAGGTATGGCAACAAGATCCCCTTGGATGTAGAAGAATGATCAATCAATGATGGCTTAAAAACAAAAGGGGTCATGCAAACAAGGTGCCCCAGAATTTGTACAAAAGTGATTTCTTCGAAGAGTATCATGATCTGGTCACACTCCTGAGCAGAGTGATGGGATTTCCTACTACCACATTCTTTGAAGAATGGATGTTCTACTTCATAGAGGAGATCCTCTGAGGCATGAATTGATTCCATTGGGCCAAAATGATAAGTAACAATCTACATGATCAACTCATGGCAGTGAAGAAGACCTCCCAATTTTACATGAAATCATATTTGGTCTACCTTCTAGTAGTCAAATTCCCATACAAAGGGTTATTTTGTTTAGGAACATTGGGAACCAAGAGATGAGAACTTAAACTATACGACTGCTATCCTCAATTATAGTAGAAAAAAATCAAGAGGGAATACAAAAGAGTGAATGATGCCTTCATCGGGCATATAATTAGACTCTTAGAGGGAGACTCATTAGGCAACTATCAAGGGTTTTGGATATTTTTTTATCCAATTCCTGAAGTTTACCTACATCAAAATAGAAGGGTTCTCAGGAAGACCCTACAAAATACTATACTACCCCAAAGATCAAATTAATTTTTTGGAGCTCACTCAAAAACTACAAAATTCCCATACAGTGCTAAGAAACCAACACCAAGCGGGTGTCCCATATCCCTTTACATTTGGTTAGGGAATGTACTCTTACCTTGCTACCCAATGCATTGAGCTCTCTGAGAAGGAATTGTTAGACTACCATTTGGACTTGCATAGAGACAAAGGAAGCAAGGATCCTCATGATAAGCTAAGGAAACAAGTTGGAAGACAACATGCCCATCAACCTCACATTGAAGACTTATGGGTGAACTATGAGGATGACAAGGAGGTTCAAATGTGGCGCTACATGTGAATGACCACCCAATTTGTAAATTCTATTAATTTGTTCCTTGTGTGTGATCAAATTGTTGAATATGACAACATTTTGGATGAGAGATACATTTCCCTAGCTGATATGCCCCTACCAATTATTGATTGGGCTGAAGAAGAGGTCGTTGACCTAGACATTCTCAGTCACCACATTGAACATAGAACTAGGCGATGGGTGGATGAAAAAATAGAATAAACTACAAAAAAAGGTGTAGAGCTCACATATGGAGAGCTTGAAGATGACATTGAAAGGGAAATAGATAGTGGTGAAGCTGCTAGTTCATCAGGCAAAGCTCCCAAATGCCTACTTGTGACTACGTCCAAGAATAGGAAAGATGCACCTGAACGCAATCCCAAAAAAAAGGTGTACTCTAGAAAGACATGCAAAAGGCCTGTCATTCAAAACGGAAAAAAGAATGAGATATTTTTTTCTCAAAATGTTGACCATTTAGGAAGAGGGGTTCCAATATGAAGAAGAGGAAGAAACTGAGAAGCCTCGCTCAACACATACCACTTTTTCTCCTACTACCACTGATGTTTTCACCACTCCTACATCTTCCACTCCTAAAACTTTTCCCATCTCATCTCCACCCATTGTGGACATATCAGTCCACCTCACCTCTGCCTTGTTGACTACTCCCATGATGGTATTGGACTCTTCCTCTTTGACCACCTCCCCACTGTCATCTTCCTTGCTCTCACCTCCATTACCTAATTTTTCCACTTTGTCACCATCCATGCCATCAACATCTATGGAGCCAACCACTTTTCCCCAATATTTCATAGCTTACATGTAAAATGTGCCTATTGAGCTCTCGGGGTCGATTCTCAATCCCAAATTCCAAGCACTTATGGCTCAGATTGTTCTCGCTCTGCCTCTACCTGCACCATCGGCCAAGAAACTAAAGAGGGAAGAAACCATGTATATTTTAGAGGAAATTATGAGGCTTAGTGTAGAGCAACATAAATAATTTGCAAAGGACATTGCTAATGAGCCCAATGATTATGACTGGGATGATTATTTTGAGCATCCCGAGGGTGAATTAAGCATAAATATCGACATGGTGGCTTATGATGAAGAAGGGTCACAAATGTCCAAAGAGGAGGGTGATGATAAAATTGATGAATATTTTGAAATTGAGACATTCGATTAGGAGGCGGATAAAGAGGCAGGCCCTAAGGAGCATCGCTCTGAAGAAGGGAAAAATGACATGGGTGTCGATGTTGAAAAAATGCCCCTGAAAAGGGAGGAAGGGAAAGATATAAGGGAAAAACATAATGCACAAGAAAATAGCTTTGAGCCCAAGGAGAATTTAGAAATTGAACATGAAGAAGGTAAAAGGACAGTATCACAAGAGGAGAAAATTGTTGAAGAAAATGTAGCTTCCACTGTACCCGATATAGGAAAGACTACACAAAGAAAGGGGACAAATGAGGAGGAAAATAATGATGAAGATCTCTTTAGTGATGAAAAGGATGAGCCTTAGAGGGACAAAGAAAAGGAAGGTGATCATGAATCATCGATGTGTCAAATAGAGGTCCATGTGTGGCTAGAGTAGAAGTTAAAGAAGAAGGTTAATGTGGTTGTTGACCCCAAGGCCCGATTAGAGGAAATTTTGGCTAAAGCTTAGACAAGGACCCATAGGGAGAATTATCCAAAAGTTAGATCCCATATCACGGTTGATGCTTCTGGGTCCCGAACACTATAGACAACCACTCCAATAATAGATAAAGATGTGATCACCATCTAGGGTCAGGACTACCATATATCCACTATTAATCTGGGCCTAATCACTCATGAGTAGAAGATGGATGACCTTCAAGGGTTAGTGTCCACTATTATACAACAAATGAATAAATATTAGTCCACTAAGGAAGAGTTGAATGCATAGGTAGTAGATCTCATTGCTTATATCCAATAGTAGACCTCGATAGAAGAAGAAACCTTAGCAGAATCACTGGCACCTGCTCTCCTATCTAAGGAATATATAAATAAGATGGAATAAATGAAGAGCTAGACTAAGTGTGACATGGACGGTTTCAATAGGGCAATATACAACGATGACATGGGCATCCATCATGTAGTCAGGATGTATATAAAATTTTAAAGTTTGTAAAAATAAGTTGAGGACCTGATGAACACCTACAAGGATTTCCCCAAGCTATATCAGATCACCTATATGAAGCTAGAGAGAATCCTCAAGCTATCTTGGGATACCTGGGAAAAGGAGCTAGAGTTGTTGAAGGAAAATCATTAGCGAGTCGATATATGGCTAATGAATCTTGATTACAAGAAATAAATTTTGGAAAAGGGCTTGCATGAATTTGAGCTTGATCATGAATGGCTGACAGAACACCAGACAGATAACAGATATTATCTAAAGATGATGATGGTTTATGATATTCCCACGCTTGAACTATATCCAAAAAATATCAAGCCATTATTTCATAAGAAAATGGAATAGTGAGCCAGTGACATGCTTTCACCATATTTTATGGATTTTTTTGCCAGGGCCTTCACTCAATCAGAGTACGTTATCAAGGTTATGCCCAAGTTCACCAAGCACTAGGATCAAATCACTGAAAGATTAAAAAGTATAGCCTTTTGGATCCTTATATCCGATCTCTTCGAAGAGAAGCAGGTGCTAGCTCTAATCGGAATGTTTGTAGAATATGCAACTACAAAAAAGGAGGTTGGAAATCCTATCATAGATGATGAATACTTGTTGAAGTAGCTTAAAAGTCTAGATGCAGCTACAAGAAAAAATACACTAGAGGAAAAAATAGGGAAAATGATAAAATTCTATTTTATATTGTAATATATTGAGGGGTAGGTGAAACCGTAAGTTAGAATGAATCCTACCTGTGAATGGTGATCCTAGACCTGCACAAACAAAAACAACAAACACACAATTAGTCCAATATGCAAGTTAGAAAAAATATTCCCCATGAAATCCATTTGAAACATGAAAACAAGAAATAATATCAAGAACACAATAAAAAATATATTAAATCTTATTTAAATGATCAAACTCTCAATCCCATGGGTGAATTGGTGCCATTTTGATGTAGAAAATGGCCCTTTCCCAATTCCTTGCAAGCTTGATGAACAATGGTGAAAATTTTATGCTCCTTGGTGAATTTTCTCCATAACCTAGCTATGACAATATGACAATGCATGAAAATGGATAAAAATGGATGGAGATTTCTCAAAACTTGAAGATAGTAATGTTGCATGAAGTTGTGGATCCAAAATCCAAATGAGAGCCTTCTATTTATAGAAGATAATGATGGAGAAAGAGGAAAAAGGGATGAATGTGGGACAAAAGACCAACCAATAGCAAAAGATCACTTGTCAACATGTGAGTGGACAAAGGTGGAGCACATTTTGATGAATGTGCTCATAAATACTATTAGGTGGATATTTGAAATTGATGAAATGACAAATTGGAGGGAGAAAGAAATGGAGTTAATGCCACTTGGCTCAAGGCAAGGGAAATGTAAGAGGCTTTTAATGCCTTGTTGGATGTACACACCCTTTTGGAGGGATTTTTGAATTTGAAGAATATTCCCTCTTTGATGTCATGTTGAGAGAAAATAGGAGATTTAGTAAATCAAATAAAATGATTTACTTGTGCAAGTTGCAAAAGCTAGAGGATTTGAGGGATTGAGATTAAGATTAATCAGGATTTGATTAATTTAAAAGGAGATTAGCTGATGTGACAATTTGATTTAGATTTTTGGATTGATTTAAATCAAAGTTGAGAGTAATATGCATTTAGCCTTAATTAAATAAAGTTTAATTTATTTAATTAAAGAGAATGGTGTTAGTTTAAAATAAATTAAAGATAAATTTATTTAATTTAAATGAGTTGACTTTAGAGATTAATTAAAGAAAATGAATTATTTAATTAAAAGAGGGACTATGGGATTAACTAAACAAAATGATTTATTTAATTAATAGAAGATGATGACTTAATCAAATAATTATGATTTATTTAATTAAGAGATGAAATATGATGAATTTAATTAAATAAATATTATTTAATTAAATGACCAGCAAAGGAGATGATTCAGGATGAATTGGTTTTATTAAAATTAGGATCAAGTGGATAGGATCAATCTGTATATTTTTCGTGTCTACACTACCCACTCATTTTAAATGAATCTTGTCCATTCACTCTAATTTTCAAAGAGAGAGATGAGTTGTTGTGTAAAGACATGTTGTAGAAAATATATTAGAAAAACATTAGTTTGATAGTGTCTTGTGTGTTCTTCTCCATGTGTTCATGATTCTATCTCCAAATAGGTAATTTCAGTTTTTTGTTCCAAGTTTTAAGTTGTTCTTAGTTAATGGTGAAGTATGTTATGGTGTTAGATGCATTTATACCTCATACTTTTTGTTATATATTGATGATAAACTATTGTGTAAATTTAGTCTAAGAATTATTTATCTTGATTCACTTAAGTTCATTTTGTATTCATACTTTAAAAGTGAATATATAGTCTTTACTTGGAGGCCTTGGCTTGGTATGCCCGCTTGGGATGATGATGTTCAAAAACTATTCTTTTCTGGATAGGATAGACTTATGCAGGGTAGGGATCATATGATGATAGAGCGTTATTTGGCAGATCAGGTGGCCAAGTAGTTTAGAGAGACACAAGACATACCTGATGACCAGTACGTGGCTATATTTGCACATACTACAAGGGAGACCACATGGGGTCAGTTGATTCCAACCGAGGATGTAGTTGCTTCATTTAGATAGCTAGTGGCTAGGCCATGGCCATATGAATAGGGATGGGTAGATGTAGGTACTACATAGGTATAAATTGATTGGTTCAGGCCATTGGTCAGATTGATAGTGCTTGGGGTAGCCTTACCACTATAGACAGCTAGAGGTTGGTTATCAGGGCAAGGGTGGTGGCAAGGAGGTAGAGGATATGAGGATGGAGATGGCAGTAGGGGTAGAGGAGGAGGTGGACCACCTCCAGAGCAGAGGTGATAAAGAGACCAGGTGCCTAGAGACCAACAAAGAGATGGGGACAGGAAGCCTAGAGATGGGGACAGGTAGCAGAGAGATGGGGACCCACAAAGAGATAGCCCGAGGGATCATCAACAGTAGCCCCCCCCACCACCACCACCCCAGCTAGACTAGAGAGATGCATTGATCCAGTAGCTATAGGAACAGGTTATCATATTGACGACCAAGCAAGATCCAGTGAGGGCCAAGCGGGATCAGGCCATTTAACAAAGACATGTCATCGAGTTACAACTGGCATAGGAGACCAAGAGATGCCAATAGCTAGAGGCCACATAGGATGGGATAGTCCTCATGAGGATGCACCATGATGCAGTTAGAGAGGATAAATATTATAGGGTTCAATATCATCAGGAAATGCCTCAAGCAGCTCGGGTACCAGACTTTTCACAATAGACAAGGTAGAGGGAAAATATGTTGAGTGAAGGGAGTAGCCATCAGGGCTAGCCTCACATTTTTATCAGAGACAACATTATTTTTTTGAGGTCCACAGGCTCCATTTTTGATAGCTCCATGGGATCGATACACACATTTGATCCCAATTCTTATACCATGAAAGTTGCATTTTTGATGATATATATATGATACGGTTTGATTTATGAGATGTGTCATATTCTTATTTATGCATAATGGATGGATGTATTTAATTCCCTATATGCAATGATATGACATGATATGACATGATATGACTCTATCTTATGTGATGCATGTATTTATTTTATGTGATGTAATTCGATGTATGTTTCTATATGATGCTATTATGTGATGTAGTGATCATGCAGATATTTATGGATGGATGCATTTCTTTTTTTCAATATATTTTCTATGCACTTTTTATGATGATGTGGATGAAAATGTTTTAAAACTATTAGAATAACATATCTATATCAATGATGATGTTTATATACTATCATCATAAGATGTATGAAATGCTCTTTTTCCTTTTCAGTACTTTTTCCAATATGGATGCATGGTAATGCACGTAATATGACATGATGATGTTTTTATTATGATTCCTATGTGATGATGCAAATAAATGATATGATGATGCAAATGATATGATGGTGTATATGTGATTATGCAATGGATGTTTTGTATATGATATGTGTGAACATTTATTCATGAACCATTGTGCCTTCGCGGTTTTATTTTCTTTTCATGGCTTTTCCTTGTTCGTTATCACTAGCAGGTTCTCAGCGTCTTCCACGTGGCCTTCTATTGGAACTTCTTGTTGAGCCCTATCATTTTTCCTTTGTAGGGTTCTGTCTGTTCAACGCGTGGCCTTATCTTGTTCCTTTCTCAGTCAAGCCCACTCTACGGTTTCTTTTGCCTGATGTCCTCCATGTGGCTTCCCTTCGGAGCTTTTTGTTAGGACATCCCTCCTTATTTTTGTCGGGCTTTGTGTGTTCGACGCATGGTGCTTTTCTATGTGCCTATTATCTGGTATTTTCCACCTATCCATTGGTTCTCCTTTGCCATTGCGTGTTCTTCTCTACTGGCGTGTGTTCTCTACTATTGTTGTGTGGCCCTATTTTCTCAAAGGACATGCTTGTTGGGGCGCCACTAGATGATCTTTCTGTTTCGTGCCAGCTTGATGAATTTGGATCATTGATGTTTTCACAGAAGCATCTTTCTCGTAGGGGCTTTCAGTGGTCGGTTGGCTTATTTAAGTAGCCTCTTTCTCTTTTTAATGGTTGTTGTTAGATAGATTAAAATTTTTTGAGCACTGGGAATTATCCTTTGGAATATTTTCTATTGAACTTGAACTTACAGATTGTGCCAATCAATTCGGCCTCTCTATTTTCATGCATTGAATAGTATATTAAATTGTGCTTTCATTTCCTAAAGTATCTGAATGTCTATTTCAAGCTTTTGTAATCTTCATGGAACTCAATAAAATGCAGATCATGTTATTAATCTTTGGTGTTTTCCTGTGTTGTATTGGTTATGCTATCCAAATGAATTGGTGTTCTTATGTTTTTTGTGTTTAGAAGCATCTATTTGATAAAGAACAATTACTATTCAAGCCTTTGCTTTCAGCATTGTTCTTAGTTAATTCTCTTATGATTTGACGCATCATCTTAGTTTAGGTTTGATTATTTCATGCTATCCTTCTTACCCTTTACATCCCCCCATAAAAACAAAGAGCTGAATTCGATAAAACCCCAGAGATCACTTAGCTACGCACACAGGTTCCCCATTAGCTAAGTTTCCCATAATGCTACTACCCTCACAAATTTATGTGTCAACAATTCTTTTTATGGCACGCTCGGTGGGACGTGAACTAGCATGTTCACTTGATAAATAAGTGTATGAGCCATAGGCCCATCACTAGGACTCAAACTACAAGATTCCCTAGCCTGCTTGTACCACTGTTAGTTTCAGTCCAAACGAGAGGTCGACAAGTTAATACTTTACCTCCCTCTTCTTCTTCATCTCCTGTGCCAATGGTTGCTATAAATTATGTAGCATGGAATGCTGGTAGTCCATTGGTAGCGCATGTGCCTCCTATAGTATGGGCTCCAATCCTGACATCCGCTTTAAAGGCTATCCCTGAGTTCTCTGGGGATGATTCAAAGACTCCGATGGAGCATTTGCAAGATGTTACTGAAGTATTTCTGGTGCATGGTGTTAATAATGAGAATGTGGCTTTAATATTACTTTCCACCTCTTTCAGAGGCAAGGAATTGAATTGGTATTGTACTCTTCCAGCTAATATAGTTGCTGGTCGAGATGATCTCGAAGATCCATTTTACAAACACTTTTGAAATGTTGGTGACAAGTCTTCACTGTATCACCAGCTAGCTCATATAAAGCAAGCTCCTCACGAAGCTCTAGCTGATTTCAATGCTCGGTTTCATTCTACTTGGCAGAGAGATCCTGTTGGTAGTCGGCCACCTCTAGATTTGGCATTCATATTTTATTTGAAGTCTATAAATGCTGATATTTCCATGATGCTACAGGCTCTCAGTGGAAATACTCTACCCGATGCCTATAGCCTTGCCATCACTACAAAGAACAATCTTATTGCTACCAGAAAACTAGTGCCAAGACCTATCATGCCATTGTTTCCAGAGTTCAATGCTAGAAAATTAGAGCTAACTTCAACTAGCGCTCTTGCAACTCCTCCCCAGTCTATGTACGTGTACCCGCGAACGACGTCGAGTGTGGCTCTAGTGCCTAACCCCCCAATGACTAAAATGAACGAGATGAGGGAGTAGATGCAAACCATGAAAATGAGTTAACCAGTATGAAGCAACAATAGTATAAATACCAGAAGTTGGCTTACCAAAACTACCAAGGTGGGAAGGCTCCTTTCTAGCAGAACTTGTGGCAGGATAGATTACACAGCAATACCCAAGCTCAGTAGAACAACTAGGTAGTCCTGTTGACTATGTTGATGTAGACTATCCATCCTAGTTGAAGAAAGGAGCTAGTAGCTGGACAAAAAAATCTTGCCGAGGAAACTAATTCATGGTGCTTCCCTTCTAATGATGCATAGATGCCCTAAAATTATCTAAGAGGAAATCTTCAATAGAAGATAGTAGAGAAACGTAGCCAAGGTAGCATGCCTAATTCTGGAGGCCATACATATGGCTCACAACAAATGGATAATGCAGTTCTCACTGCTCAAATACAAGGAATGTCTAAAGAGAAAGAGTTAGAAATAGCTCTGGACCAAGTGCTCTTTTCTTGTATGGAAGGAGAGGAGTCGACATTCCCAAATGATATTCCAGTAGCTAAAGTGCTGCAAGTACAATTAGATTACAATACACATTCAAAGTAGAGACTCACTCGAGAATTCACATCTCCGCCGAGTGAGGGTTCATCTAATTCAATGCCTAGTCCGTCAGTAAATCTGTCATCAGTTACACAACAATCCAAGATGGTTGCTCCCAGTTCCCCGAATCCACCCCCTTTGAAAGGAAAAGCTCCCATGATCACCTCGATAGTTTCCAAATAGCAGGATGCACTAGCTATAAAGTAGAGGGAGCAAGCTACCATGACTCATCAGTCATGAATGCCATTCAACATGGTAGAGCAAGAAAAGAAATTCTCTTCCAATGATTCCTTGTGGGATAGCTTGGCCATCCCAAAGCAAAAGTTGCTATTGCAGAAGGCATTATTGGGAGAAGAAGACATGTAGAGCTTGGAGAAGCCCTCGTAGAATAGGACATCTAAACCAGACTTGGATAGAGTTCTAGCCAATTAACAAGAAGGAAAGAAAGCTAAGAAAGAGAGTAAGCCTAAACACAAGCCTTTCTTTCTAACACTCATAATTGGTGACAAACTGTTGCATAATTGTATGATTGACTCTATTGCTAGCACCACCGTCATGCCAAAGCAAGTAGTTGATGCTCTGGGTCTCAAGTATGAGCCTCTTAACAAAGGACTCATGCAACTCGATGAGAACAAGGTTGACACCATCAGAGTAATTAAATAATTTCCCATGACCTTATTTCCCTGTCCAAGCATTATTGTGAATTAGGATACTAGGCTCATTGACGTCCCTCCTCTATTTGGGATATGTTTGTCCTGAGAATCCACTACAAATGTTGGAGGCTACATGGCATTGGACTGGTCACACTTGATTCTAAGAATGAAGCGTGGAGCCAAGATGAAGTTATTATCTGAATCCTTGCATTCCGAACATGTGGCTAATGAATCCATGCTCAATTTTGAGCCAGCACATACCTCAATCACTTCCAGAGAGAGGCTCAATGTCAAACTCCTTGAGGAAGAAGAAGCAAGCATCTCCTAGATAGAGGCAGAGGAGGCTCTTTTGAATGAGTTTATAGATATTGACCCCTTCGGCAACTATCATGCAACTGGGCTAGGAATGTATGTCATACATGAAGAAGACCAAATTATGCCCAGAGTGACTTGAGAGTTTGGAGGTGAGACATCCTCTAAGTTATGGACCTTGCATTTTGATGGAGCAAGATGCAAAGTTGGAGCTGGTGCAAGAATATGTTTGGTGCCTCCATCCAAAGAAAAGACCTTGAGGTCTTACTGTTTCCAGTTTGCATGCTCAAACAATGAAGCAGAATACGAAGGCCTTGTCCATGGTTTGGATTTAGTAGAGAGAATGGGCGCAAGGAAAATATGTGTGTTTGGAGATTCTGAATTGGTGATGAACCAAATCCAAGGGCTCTCTATTGCAAGGAATGTTCGGATGCGATCATACTGACATAGAGTTTGGGACCTGATTGAAGGCTTTGAGGCATTCAATATCCAATCTATACTCGGAGAGCAAAACTCTGAAGCTGACAAAATGGAAACTGTCGGATCTTAGTTTGAGCCAACTCCCGAGTTGATTAGCAACAAACACTTAGTGCGAGTGATCGTGCATCCTGTGGTTCCAATCAATGATCAAGATTGGCAAGTGTTTGATAGTGATGCTCACATTGTGTCATTTCTCCAGTTATCTAGAGAATTTGCAGACAAATTGCAACCAAAGATCATGGAAGCCTATGGAGATCAAGTAATCCAGCTGAAATCCAATAAGCTCCCCAAGGGCCTAGTTACTCTAGATAGTCTTTTTGCATTCGATGATGCAAGGAAAGATAAAAGGAAGCTTGTAGCTGACAAAGGTGACTATACCAATTTTCATATCAGAGAGGATTAAAAGCTCAAGGTTGGAAAAGGAGTCTCCTAAAAGAATAAAGACAGGCTGAAACACTTTTGCAAGGAGTATCTGAACATGGTAGCTTGGTCATATGATGATCTTAAGGGATATGATCCCAAGATTATCTAGCACACCATTGAGCTACTAGAAGAAGCAAAGCTGGTTCGTTAGAGGCACACACCAGTAAATCCAAATATTGAGTCACTCATGTAACAGGAGTTAAATAAATTGATTGCATCCCAGATTGTGTTCCCAATCAAGCACAACACTTGGGTATCTAACCTGGTGCCAGTTCGGAAGAAGAAGGGTGATATACGGTTGTGTGTGGACTTCTGAGACTTGAAAAAGGCATCCATGAAGGACCATTACCCCCTACCTTCTATGGAGGTAATTCTACAAACGGTTGCTAGTTCTAAAATTTTTTCAATGCTGGATGGTTTCTTCGGCTATAATCAGATTCGTGTGAAGGAGGAAGACCAACACAAAACAACATTCAATACAAAGTGGGGAAAATATGCATATGCTAAAATTCCCTTCGGACCTTCAAATTCCGGAGCCGCTTTTCAACAAGCAATGGACATTGCTTTCAAAGATTTAATGCATAAGATTATCCTTATGTATCTGGATGACTTGACGGTGTTTTCTAAATCTGTCAAGGATCATTTTGATCACCTCGAGCTTGTCTTCCAGAAATGCTAGGAGTTTAGGATTTCTCTAAACCAGAAGAAATGTGTGTTTGGGGTTCCTCAAGGGAAGCTATTGGGATATGTTGTCTCAATGGAAGGTATTTCTATTGATCCGGAAAGAGTCAATGCAATTAGGGAACTCCCTCTACTTGTGAACAAAAAAGGAGTGCAATATTTTTTGGGTAAGGTCAATTTCATTAGTCAATTCATTGTGGACTTTGTAGGGATCATTCGGCCTATTACCTTGATGTTGAAAAAGGATAAGATTTTCAAGTGGACGGCGGAAGCTAGAAAAGATTTCGAGCTGATAAAAGAGGTTATCTCTTTTGCTCCTGTATTGATTAATCCGGATTTGTCAAAATATTTTATTATGTATGTCTTTGGTGCTGGCAATAGTATTGCCACTGTGCTAATGCAGAAGGATAATGAAGATAAAAGAGAATCACCTATTTCCTTCTATTCGTGCACCCTGAAATAATATGAGGTGAAATATAATTTTATAGAGAAGCAAACTTTTGCTATCGTAAAGGGGCTGAATAAGTTTTGACACCTTATATAATGCAACAAGCTGATTGTTTGTGTGCCGCACCCTAGTGTGTGGGAATAAATTATGGAAGGAGAAATCACCGAGAAAAGGGCCAACTGGCTAACTAAGATCCTGGAGTATGACATTGAAATTAAGCTAGTGAAGATTGTCAAAGGAAAGGGACTGTGTGAGTACTTAGCTGAAAAAATGAACTAGATGTTGAGTTCAAAGTTTTAGAACCCATGTTGGTGAATGAAGAAAGGTCTGAGGATGATTGGCTGGAGGCCAGGATAAATTTTATGTAGACCACAAGGTATCTAACTGATCTCCCTACATTTAAGAGACATTTTTATCGATTGTAAAATAATGGCTATGTTCTCTTGGAGGGTTTTATTTTCAAAAGAAATTTCAATGGTATCCTATTAAGATGTGTAAATTAGGAGCAAGAAAAAAGGATATTGGAATAGTATCACAGTGGCCCGACTAAAGGGAATTTTTCCGCAAGGATCATTGCAATCAAAATCATATGTGCTGGTTATTTCTGGCCCACATTATTCAATGCCTCATTTGCTGGGGATACAGATTTGGTCTGTCATCATAGAACACATCTAAGACAACAATGCCTTAGTGATTTCAATTCAAAATCACAACAAAGACACAACCAACTATGCCATAAAATGGAAGTAGGCACAATTAATCCCCCATTGATCCTCTGAGAGAAGTAAATGCTTAACATATAACAGATTCAACACAAGTACAGATTCAAGAACATGAATCAAACAACATGAAAGACAAAACATATGGACACACAGATATACATGGGGAAAACCTTTTCAGGTAAAAAATCCCACCTCCAAAACATTTAGCTCACTTGTATTATTCAATAACAAAAAACCAATTACAATACAAACACAGAGCTATGCTCTTCAGGATAATATCTCTTGTCCATCTGTAGAGAAATATAGGCAACACAAAATAGAATCTTCACATAGTTACAATGTCCTCATGACATACTGTGTAGATTCCCTTCAACTCCTCACAAATGACTGTCATGGCCAGCCCAGCCACACAGCCTCGACAAGTTCACATCTTTGCAGAACTGAGGGACAAAGTTCTCACAGTCATGACCATTTGAACACTCACTCTACCTCTCTCTCTAATCGCTCTTCTTTTTTTTGTCGTGCACATGAGATTACTTAATCTCTTTTCCATGCGCCAACCTATCCTGCCTTGACTAAACAATCAACGGTCATCAAGATATCACTGAAAGATCTTCTTGCATCGGGCCGCCTTGGCATTCAATTCCTTTCCCAAATTGGGTCTTGTCTTTAGCTGAAAACAAAGCCTACAATAATTGTCAAACACTATTTTGGCACCTAGACAGTCAACATCCTGACCTTGAGCCATGTGTCGCATTTCTATTCATTCGCTACCTTTGACCTCTGGTCAAACTCGATCAAGCTCAGTTGACCAAGCTCCGAGCTCACCTCTGCCTTCCATCGTGCTACTGCTCTGAGTCCAAACACCCTTCGCGGTATGGTGGTGAGCCTATGATGACCCTTCGGCCCCCAATCGTGTTATCGCCGAGCTCAGTCGACTTGGCCACGGTAAAGCGGTGAGCCCATTCGAGCTCACCCGAACTCCACCGAGCTCTACCAAAGATACCTCGTGTAATTGTCGAGTCCAACCAACCTATCTGCAGTGTGGCGGTGAGCCCACCTAAGTTCGATCACTAATCGCCTCGCGCTACTATGCCCTAATCGCTAGACAACCGTGGTAAGGCGGTGACACTGCTAGCCCAAACTGCTAACGGTCAACCATGCTATAGTAGGCGCCAACAGGCCACCCAACAGTAGGGTGGTGACCACCAGGAAAATTGCTAATGGTCTTACTGTGGCATCACAGTGAGACTCCTCACCACCCATAGTAAGGTGGTAACCACTAACCATCCATCGCAACCACCATGGCTTCCCCAAGCACTAACCGCGGTAAAGCGGTAACCGTCACGAGACCACCACCCTTCAACCGCTAGTTGCTACCGTGCCACCAATGAGCAACCCTTGTGGTAAGGCAATATAGTATTGCTCCGCCAACACGCTGCCAACCATGCAACCTCACCACCTTCGAGCCACCTCTATGGTAAGGAGGTAAGAGACAGCCAGATCACTGCCACTTCACCGTGCCACCGCTAGGTAGGAGGCAGATCATCGCGGCAAGGCAGTAACACCGCCCAACCACTAGACCAAGAAAGTTGGCCCATGGTAAAGCAATAAACCACACAACCACACCACTAAGGAAAGCTTGCAGTGGTATGGCGATAAAGGCCATAAACAAGGCTCCAAGGAAAAATGGAAGTGCAAGCTAGGAAGATGAGGCATAAATTTCCAACATCATTTTCATTCCTAAAGTCTTGTAGTGAGTGTCTGTTTTTTTTTGGAAAAAGGAAAAATGTTGCTATGCCTCGGAAACCCATAGTGGTGGAAGATCCTTTTGCTCAGTGGGGTCTTGACTTCATTGGCATGATTAATCCTTTTTTTCAGCTGGACACAGATGGATCTTAACAGCAACCAATTCCTTCACTAGATGGGTAGAGGCGGTATCATTGAAAAATGCAATGAAGGCAAAAATTATTAACTTCTTGGAAGAACTAGTGGCCAGATTCGGCTTGCCAAAGATGATTATTTATGATAATGCTAAAGATTTTCTTGGCTCTAAAATGAGCCAATTTGCATTAAAATATGGAGTCTTCTTAAAAACCTCTTCCAATTATTACCCATAGGGGAATGGCCTCACTGAATCTATGAACAAAAACCTCATCACCTTGATTATAAGAATAGGCTCAAAACACTAGAGAGACTGGCATAGAAACCTCCAAACAATGCTATGGGAAAACCATATCATGCCCAAGCAGATATTGAAGACATATCCTTACAAGATGGTGTATGAGAAGGAGGCGTTGTTTCCCATTTCTATGGAAATCCCTTCTATCCAACTGCTCAAATCTCTTGAAATTGAGAAAAATGGATTCATGGAGGTATAGTTTTATGAGTTACTTAAGGTTCAAGAGAAAAGAGAGCATGATATCAATGCAATGAACACCCACCAATAGGTGGTAAAGAGCAAGTTTGATAAAAATACATCTGACTAGGGGCTACAATGTGGAGATTTGGTGCTCAAGTTCGAGGAGCGCAGAGAAAAGCCCGGCCAGCATGGCAAGTTTGACAGTCTCTGGGAGGGGTCGTTCAAGATCATCTAGTGCAAACAATGTAACTCTTTTGAGTTACAGACCATGGAAGGTGAAGCTTTGGGTATTCTAGTCAATGGAATACATCTTAAAAAGTTCAGTTAATTCAACTTATGCAGTGAATTTGTAAATATGTAAATATTTTTCCTGCTTTATTAGTTTGGGTTTTTCTCAATGCTTTTTGAATAGCAACCACAGTATTGCAAAATTGAAATAAAATGAAGAATGAGCCAGAATGTGGAAAGCTTTCATATTATATTACTTTTGGGAGCATTTAAATTTTATATACATATCATTTAGTGAGCCCCTTGGCCATGTTTCAATATATATATATATATATATATATATATATATCCGCTAACAGTTTGGCAGAGTTTGGCAAACACAAAAAACAAAATGGGAAAATCTTTTTCACACTTCTTTAGACATTGGAAGGACCAGCAGTAGCAATAGGTGGCACAAGGTGGGGAAACATCATCCTCTCAAAATCCTCATACCATTGCACATTTCAGAAGGGTTCAACATTATTTATTTTCATGAGGAAGTGGTAGGTAGTGCGAGCCTTGCAGCAGTGTTCCTCATGCGTTTCAAGCTCAAATCTGTGTAGAAAGGGCCTAGTTGGCATGGGTCCTCCGAAGGCGAGCAACCAATGCAGGTTGAAAATGGATGGGACCCCACGATCAAATTCAGTAGCTCACACCATGTTCTCCAATCCCTCAAGGTAATGTTGAGGAAAAATTGGCTTGGTCAGCTTTAGAATTTTTCACTTGGAGATGCCAACGTCCAGTAGAGAAAAAACAAAATGAGAACATATATTGGTGTTTACTTTGTACTGGTCCTCATACTCTACACAATCCTTGCCTATTACCCATTTAATAGCCTTCACATATAGCAAGATTTTCACACCTGTTATGCATTTTAAACGCCTGCACCTAATCTTTCCTAGAAAGGCGGCCTGAGTCTTCTCACAGACCAATGTAATTGGTGTTTCTATAATATATTGCTACTCTAGCCAAATGATAAATCACTGATATACTACGGCCTAATAACTATGAATTTTGAATATAATTGTGAGTTAGCAAGGTTGCCAAGGGTCCTATTTCTAGATGGTCGGGGTTCTCCTTAATGAGGTAAGGTATGATTATGGTAGAAGAAAATGGTGTTGAGGAGCCTTGATAATTAGTGTTGCAGCATGCAAAATGATGTAAGTAATCAGATGCGATTGAAACTTGCTTTGTTTGAGTTTGGGAAATGGGGATGAGAATGAGCCAGTTGTCAACATGATAATGTTGTTGTCCTGTTTAAATCAAAGAAAATATATTTAGATGATGTCATTGGTTGATGTGCCCGAGTACGATCAAGTAATCAATAAATGTAAAGGCTCACAAAATATATCACAATGCTGATTTAGTGCTTTTCCCAAGAAAAATCAAGTGCCACCTTATCTGAAGTCATATATCTTAAATGTGAGGAGTTTTTTGGCAGGATGGTGACCTCTTCGCATGCACGAAAAAGGTTGGTGGTGAATGGAGTAACTAGTGTGAAAAGTTGGCATGTACACTTGCTAAGCCGATTTTCTCAAAAATCAAAAAGCAAGTTGAGCGTGCAGAGGGAATTTATTGTGTAAGCATGATAAGTGTGTAACCATCTGAATCATTTGCAAGGAAGAGAAACGTTTTCACAAGTTGAATTGTAGAGTTTGCGAAGTCTCTCAAAAATAAAAATAAATGGCTAAGATTGTAGACAGTTCATCATAGGTCATGGGCATGAAGAGTATTGATGAGCGAAGAATTCTTGCACCTTGCGTAAATATATACGCCCACAATTCCTATTCTACCTCGTGTATTCTATTAAAGCCATCCTAGCCCTTTACCAGGCCAACGGACCAAAAAATAGTGGGCATGATTTCTCTTAGAAACTAGGACTTGATATCAGAAGATTGGGACAATGTTCAAGATCCTGAGTAATCTCAGAGCCCCAAGAGCCTAAGAGAAGCTACATGTGAAAAAATGAAGAAGACTGCAAACCCTTTTCATGGATGTTTGTGGAACTGTGGGCTTCCCCAGTACATGGTTCCTCTAGTGCTTCATTGTGCATAGATTGTGGTAGCATGTGCAAGATGTTTCGATCCTCAGGCTGGAATAATAAGTGGCCCCAATTTGAGGGTGGAAATCTATCCCCATGCTCTACAAGATATGCTATGCATTCCTTTTCTCTCTCTTCAGAATGTTGAATATTTTGACATTTCCAGACTATAAGGTTACTGGAAGATGCTCTGAATGGTGCAACAGTTTAATAACACTGAGACGGGTTAGTCTTCAGATGTTTCTACACCTCCTAGCTTCTCAATTTGTCTGGGTGCCTTAAAGTCGGGTTCCACCTTTGTTTGCTCTATGTTGATGTTGGGATGTAAATTCGATACAGTTAAGGAAGTCTTCGACTTCCAAATGAGTCTCAGCTTCATGCTCAAAAACAATGCCACGCCTCTGCTAATGGAATTTGTGAAGGTCATAATTGATGGGATGAGCCGGAAGTTGAGGGAATTCAAACCTAGTTCTAAGTTTAGGTATTCTTCTTTCCTATTCTACATGATTTTGCACCAAAATCCCAACTATTTCAAGCAATTCATGGCCCTGGCTGCATTTGATGAACATGGCATGAGAAAGCCAGTTTCAACATGGACTCCCATCTTGTCAAAAACTTTTGATTACTACGCATTTTTAGATGCATTCGTAGCTCCGACTTTGCGAGCTTTGGATCACAATGGAGGCAACATATCTGCTCATTTGTCACAGAGCCAAATATCATGGATGAAGGGGCTTGTGCCACCTTGTGATTGGTTCTTCGGAAAGGATTTCATAATTCTCTTCATGTAAGGTTTCATCCGAGAGCCTTTGTGGCTCCCACATTTTGTTTTTAATAGGGTATAGGCCCTAGAGGTGTTCAGATAGCTCTATAATATCGAGAATGATTATTAGGGAGGGAAGCATTTGACTTCCTATTTGGTGGTGCTGGCCATGTTCATCTCTATATCATTGGTAAAGAAAAAGAGCTCGAAGGTGAACAACTCAGAGGTTCTATACATTAAGTTGGGTAATCTTGGGCTGATAGTCATCTGTGGCACATGGCAATACAATCCTAAGAACAGTTTGTCAGAGATTGGCATTAAGATTCCACACCAGCCTTGGCCATTCTGGGACCCTCAGAGAACTGCAGATGAGGGGAATGTAATATTATACGTCTTGGAGTATATACCTTCTAACTCGGGTCGACCTCCTTGGCTAAACTTTTATCACATTGTGGCGAACCCTAACCCCAATCACAAGATAAATCAATTTTTATGCAAGCAATTGCATAAGCTTGGGTGGAGGCCTAACAGAATTAAATATTTATGGATGTATAGGCAAGAGATAAAGATGACAAATGGTATCTTCCAAGAGGTGGAATCAGATGACACATTTGATGATATTTGGTGTCGAGATCATCTGGACAATGAAGACTCTCCTAATCCTTCGAGTTCTGAGAAGTTATATGAGGCAGAAAGTGTAGCTCTGGAGCGCGGAGAAGAGGTAGCCACAAGGGCTCCCATAAATGAAAAATATCCTACGCAAGGGGCGACACCAGTCATAGCAGGAAGACTCTTCAAATAAATAGATGTTAGAGCCTACCAGCTACTCTAGATCAGGTGCAAAGAGGCAAAGGTCTTCCAAGCACCTGTAAAAGGTTATTGTGGATCTTGATAGTTCTTCGGAGGAGAAGCAACCACTAACGGGAGAATCCATAGGAGGGAAGGAGTCGTAGTGAGTAGAAGTGGTGGTATCAGCTGCAAGTCTTTAGGAATCTCATGTACTTTTTCCTACTTCTTCTCTCTCTGCTATTTCTTTGGTTTCCTCCTCATTTGCCCTTGCTACTTCATTTGCACCAGCTATTCCAATCATTGGGTATCTAGGGCAGGCCAATATTTTTTTCTCCTGGGGGTCCCTTTCCATCTCCTACTTTTCCTTCTACCCTTGAAACACAAATGGTGGCACGTCCTTACCCTTTGAGTCAACAATTTGCATCCCCAAGACCCAACATGTCGGCTGGTGCTTCCCTGACCTTTCTTCCTATCATGTTTCCATCATCTCTGGGCGGCCAGTTTATCCCACCTTTCTCCTCGACAATTATTACCAGGCCCAACAAGTCAACTGATACTTTAAGCACACTATCCTTCCCACTAGTAGTCACTCAGGAGTTTCCTTTTGCTGGTGGACTGGGAATTTTTTCCCAGGAATATTTTTTGTGAGTGGATGCAAATGAAAGTGCCCAAGCCAGCCGAATATAGAAAAGAAGGGAAAATTATGCGGGTAGGAAAGCATAGCCTCTCTTGCAAACTGTGTTCAATGAAATTCAAAATTCATTGATGTTTGAAAAAATCACCCCCAATGTGATCAAGCCAGTCGGGGATATGCAACCAAGCAACTATTCTATCAATGTCATAGGGCTTGACTTGCAGGAGGCTCGTTTGCAAGATAAGGTTGAGTTGATGGAGGAAACCCAGAGGGTGGTGACTACTGACTCCCTCAAGCTCAGTCACCAAATGAAGAAAAAGGATGAGCAGATGAAAGAGCTAAGGGGTAAGGTAGATATCTAGGCAAATAAGCATAAGGCCCAGGAAGTCGAAATCAATCGGCTTTAGAATGAAAATAATTTTGTTTAAAATAGGGTAAATGAGGTTCAGGCTTTGGGCATGGAGGTTGTTCTGGCCCTACAAAAAGAGATTGAGCAATGCCGAGTGATTGAGGTGGCCCTCCATGATGAATTGAAGCTGGCGAATGATGGACTAAAATAGCTTAGGTAGAGCACTAATGAGGAGGTAAATGAGATGAACGCTACTTTGGAGCAGGAAACTAAGAAGTGGAGGCAAGCCAAATTGGCCTTGGGAAAAAAGGATAGAGAAATTTCTACTCTGAGACAGTTATCCATCCTGGAAGGAAGCATGGCAGAGTTGAAGGAAAACCTGGGCAACAAAACCAAAGAATTAGACCTTTTGAGAGCCCAACCTCTTGCACCCCAAATGAGCTCACTGGAGATTTCCAAGGAACTACATGCATCATACTGGGATAAGGTCAAAGCATTGTGCCTTAGTTTGCATCCCACTCTAAATTTTATGGCATAAGCAACTAGTCTATGCGGGGTAGTTAGCGAAACAATGCAATTGTTGGGAAAATTATATATAGCCTTCGATGAAGCATTGAGTGGTGTGGGGATTGAAGATTGAACATTGGCAGCTATGGGTGTAAATATTCTCATCTCCATGCATGTATTCATTCAACATGTGCGAGAATGCATGGCCAAATTGAACCAGATTACTAGTGATATGCGAGAAAAAATTTCCCGCTTCACCCAATGAGGCCTCTCGTCGCCCTTTATTGTAGATCAAACGGTGGCAAGTATCAAGCACATAATTGAAAGGATCGAGGAGAAGAAGCAATATCTTTCCATTTTCCAATCCTTCAATCAGTCTCCGACTACCGAAAATATTGAAGGTATAGTGCATCAGCTGGTGCAACTCTTTTTCTATCTTGAGTTGGAGGCGAGGGTATCTAGTGAATTACCTTTTAAGGCAATCATTGATCTTAAGTCGGCACACAAAAATCTACGTGCTCTCTCTACACCATCAAATGAGGTCTGGACTGGCCTTTAGGCTACCCTCTCTCAGCTGTGAGCGATAATGGTGGTGTTGAACCAAGGCTTCTGGGGTTCTTCATTCTGCAGGAAAAATGTCCCTATGACTCACCAAACTGTGAGCATTTATTCACGAACTATTGTTCCTTCATGATTTTCTTTTCTTTTCATGGCTTTGCTTTGTTCGTTATCACTAGCAGCTTCCCAAAATCTTCCATGTCACCTCCTATTGGAACTTCCTATAGAGTTGTATCATTTCTCCTCTGTCAGGTTTTGTGTGTTCAATGTGTGGCCTTCTCTCATTCCTTTCCGAGTTGGGCCCACTCTACGTTTTCTTTTTCTTGGTGTCCTCCACGTGGCTTCCCTTGGGAGCATTTTGTTGGGCGTCCCTCCTTTTTTTCAGGCTCTATGTGTTCGATGTGTGGCACTTTCCTCTGCACCCATTATTTGGGATTTTCCACTTGTGCATTGGTTCTCCTCTGCTACCACGTGTTCTTCTCTACTACTACGTGTTCTCTATTGTTGTTGCATGGCCCTATTTTCTCAAAGGACATGCTTGTTGGTGTGCTACTGGACAATATTTTTGTTCAGAGTTGGCCCGATGGAATCTAGATCATCGATGTTTTCTCAAAATCATCTTTCTCATAGGGGCTTTTAGGTGGTGGTTTGGCTTATTTAAGCAACCTCTTTCTCTTTGTAATGGTTGCTGTTAGATAGATTAAAATTTCCCGAGCACTAGGAATTAGCCTTTGTAATATTTTCTATTGAACTTGAACTTGCAGACTATGCTAATCAATTCAACCTCTATGTTTTCATGCATTGAATAGGATAACCATGATTTCATTTCTTGAAGTATCTAAATGTCTATTTCAAGCTTTTGTAATCTTCATGCAACTCAATAAAATTTAGATCATGTTATTACTCTTCTATGTTGGCCTGTGCTATATTGGTTATGTTATGCAAATGAATTACTGTTCTTATATTTTTTGTGTTCAAAAGCATCTATTTGATAAATAGCAATTTCTATTCAATCCTTTTCTTTCAGCATTGTGCTTAGTTAATTCTCTTATGATTTGGTGCATCACCTTAGTTTAGGTTTGATTATTTCATGCTATCCTTCTTACCCTTTACCTCTCCCCCATAAAAATGAAGAGACGAATTCGATAAAACCCTGAAGATCACTTAGCTATGTGCACAGGTCCCCCATTAGCTAAGTTTCCCATAAGGCTATTGCGCTCGCAAATTTTTGCATCAAAAATATGTTTTGATAATGCCTATGTGATGATACTTTTATATTTATACAATGAATGCAAATTTATGGTTTATGAGATGCTTAGAATAACCAATCTATATTAATGATGAAATATAGTACATGTGAGATGATTAATGTTTCCTATATGATATGATATGATATGCATTATGCTAACAGTTTGTGGGTGTAGGGTGGATGCATTAGCGATGTTTTTGATTAACTATCATGGTAACATGTTAGCACAAAGAGAAGATAGAAGAAATAGGTGTAGACATGGAAAATGTACAAGTTTATTTTGGCACACCTGATCCCGATTACTAACAACATTTCCTCTTAAATCACATTCTCAACATTTCATCACATTCTATCCCTTAATTTAATAAATCACTATTTATTGGATTAAGTCTTCCTTTTCCAATGATTAAATTAATCATTTAATTTAATTAACCATTGCATCCCTGTTTAATTAAATAAATCATTTTATTTAATTAAAATCTCTAAAGTCCTCCTATTAAATTAAATAAATTAAACCTCATTTGATTTAATCTAACATATTCCTTCTTGATTAAATAAATCAAATCATTTATTTGATAAATCATTTTCTCTCAATTCCTAACTTAAATTAATTCATAAATCTAAGTCTAAATTGTCACATCATCTAATTCTTCATTAAGTTAATCAAAACACTGATTAAGTTAATCTCTATCCTTAAAATCCTCTAGAGAATTCAAGTGTCACAATAAATCAATTACTTTGATTTATTAATTTACCTATTTTCCCTCACAAAGCATCAAAAGGGAATATTCCCTCATTTGAATTCAAAAAGGCCAAGTGGACTTGGTCCTTCCAACAAGGCATTCAATGCCTCTTACATGTCCTTGACCTTGAGCCAAGTGACATTAACTTCACTTCTCTTCCCCCTTCAACAAGTCAACTCACCATTTCAAATTCAAAGTTATGCATTTATCATGCACATTGGCCAAAATGTGCTCATTCCTCATCCAATCACATGTGGACAAGTGGCACAATGCCATTGGATTATCCTTTGTCCCACATTGCTCAATCTTGCTCACTTCTTCCAAATTGAAGTCTATAAATTGGAGACTCTTCTTCTCAATCTTCATCCACAATTCACATGCAAAGTTACTCTCTCCAATTGAGAACTAATTTTGCTCATTTCATCCAAGCACTCACAACATTTTCATATTTGCACCAAAGTTATGCTCAAATCTCTTTGGAGATTTGACCATTTCTTCATGAATCTGCATTGTAACATAGGAATTGGGAAACGGCCAATTGCAACACTCCATTGGCACCAATTCCCCCATGGGATCATCAATCTATTGGCTACATTAGGATTTACTTTCATATTATTTAAGTTTGTTCTTCATTTCCTAATATTAGTTTAAATAGGTGGATTTCATGGGGAATCCTTCATATTTGCATGCATTTTGACCTAACACTAATAATTTTTGTCATCTTTGTGCAATTGCAGGTTTAGGGGTTCACATTTTGGCACTATAGGGAGGGCTATCTCAAAATTTATCATGTTTTTCTTACAAATTCCACGGTTTTTTCAAGTTTTTGCTCACATACAGGAAACTACACCACAGGTAGTTCATGTGGTCCTGTATTGCACCGTGGACTCAGATGCGATGCTGTATTACACTACACCCCTTGAAAACCATGGCACCATATAGCACCGCAATTGCTTCCCATGTTTAAAATTTGAAAACTTGCCAACTTTCATCGCTTGCAAACTCCACCGCGTGCCAAAGTCCAACACACCCGCAGTCTCCATTTCCATAGGGCACCGCATACAGTCGATCGTGCATCACTGTATGGCACTGCCTATTTTCTAAACAGCACTGCACCCGCTAAACAACACCACACCTGCTAAACTTTGCTGCAGGAAATAGTCTGTTTTTAAATTTGAACATGTTTTTTAATTTTTTGAGCATTAACTTTGTTTGTTGTATTATTGCTCTCTGGTTTTCTGTCATTTTGCAGGCTGGAGAAGAGGGAATCCAAGAAAGAAGTTCCTCATGATACCATGCTCACAAACCCAAAGTGTTCTTAGACACTAAAAGTGTTCTTCAACACTCCTTAAGAGAATTTGTTAAATATCTTTGGCCTTAGGAAAATTAAATTTACTTTGGGACTAAAAAGAACAAGCAATCTTTCCTTTTTCTATGACACCATGCTTATTTTCTACAAAGTGTTCTTAAACACTAAAGTTTTTTTTAACACTCTATAAAGGATTTGATAAGTTCTTTGATTTTAGGACACTAGTTTCTTTTGGGTTCTAAAATTTACAAATCAAATTTCCTTTCAAAAGTTGCCAAGGGGCTGAAAAGAACTTTAGGCAAACACACTAGATTTCATTTAAAAGGTAACAATTGAACAAGGAAAACTCACACTTCATTTGGTGCTTAAAAAGAAGTCATTATTGCTTTGAGGTTTAAAATGAACAAATTTTTTCCATGTTTTGTAATCATTTTTACAAGTTAATATCATTCAAAATGTGTATGCACTTCTCTTGCACTTCATTGTGATTTTGAGAATCAAAAACATTTTAGTGATATTAGGTTGTTAAAAAGATTGCCTCCACTTTTCAATTTGGGCACTTAAAATTGAACAAAACATGCGAGTGTGAGCATGAAATATTGCAGAGGTTTTCCCCTTTGTTTTTCAACAAAGGTTGTGTAAACGATTGGATATGTTATCTCACTTTTTTGTATCTTAGAGGGCCTACCTTGTGGGAAAAAGTAATCACCTAAGGGAATGACCCAACCAGGAACATGCTAAAGCCAAGCGACTTCCAACTGATATATAAGTGTGGATTCTTGAGGAAAGTTCAGGAATCACGAGGATTATTCTGACGAGATGGACAGGAATGGACTCTCGTCGATGTTGGATAATCCCCCATGAACGGAATGCCCGAATTAGAACCCTTTGTTTAGAAAAAGGCCAAAACCTTGTCTATCTTGTTGGTGCAAAAGGTCATGTCCTTTGAAGCCTCCCCATGTTATACATGCAGTCTTGTTGTGGAAATGGAAAGTATGCCATGGGAGATTCATGGGTACTAATGCTTGGTTGACCTGAATAAGTGAGTGTTGTGGAGGGGAACTAGTGTGGTCAAGCATTTAGCCATTGGCACAAGATATGCGCAGCTGGATTTATCCAAGTGGGAACCCAACAAGATATTGCCTCATCATCCTAGGAGTGTAAAAGTGCTTGAAGAAAAGAGCACATTGCTTGGTCATCAAAACTCTTGAAAACAAACATACACAAGACCTTCAAATTTCAAATACCTTGTGGGAATAAAATACCTCTTGACGAATTTGGACACTCTTGCTTTCCCTAGGAATTATATTCCTAGAGGTTTCTAAGTGCACAAATTCTACTATCATTTGTTTTCAACAAGGTTAAACATAAGGAACTTTTGCCCTATTTTCCTTGATTTCCACACAATGGACCTTGTGGGATGAGAAAGAAAGTGGGACACTAGATATATAGTTTGAAACTTAAGCAAGCAAGTGTCTTTGATAAAAAGAAACTCATTAAACCAAGATAAAAGACAATTTGAACTTCATGTGTGTTGTTTCCAATGATCTACCCCAAGATTAAAATCCCAAAGCCAAAGTTCAAAAAGCTTAGTCTAAAAGCTCATGAGGAGTGTCTTGAGAGACTTTTCAAATTCAGAGAAAGACTTGTATACAACTTTCACAGAAAAGCTTCAAAGAATAATCTTGCATTGTATGCATTTTATTGTCAACAAAATCCCGAACTTTTCGAAAGGTTTTCTTTTCTCCCATAGGAAGTATAGCGTGTTCTTCTACACCGAGATCTTGTAAGAAAGTGTTAGGTCTAGGATCAAGTCTAGGATCAAAGCATCATCCCCATCCATCTTTTCATCAAAATCAAATCTCATCCCATCATCAAACCTTTTGAGAACTCTAGAAAAATCACTTGTGCTAAATTTAGAGGGCTAAACCAACATCACCCTATCTTGGCTTAATGCACCTAGCCAAGATAGTCAACACTCTTGGATGAATTTACCTTTAGGATAACACAACTTCCTAAAGGTTTACTAGTTCATAAAACACATTGGATTAACACACTTAGCTAATTCATCCACTTGTGCAAGTTCCCCCAAGATAACACAACTTCCTAGGGAATACAACTTCACTACAATCCAGTTTGACTTAACGCAGCTAGTCAAATTATGACAATCAATCTAAAAGCCCTTACAAGTTTAGCATATACCTTCAAAAGTTCTCCAAAAGGTTCCATTCATTCACTTCATCCATTTATCCCATTATCATCATTCCCCTCTTTGATCTTTGGCTTTCCTAGTCTCTTCTCTTTTGAAACCGAAAGGTTAGGATCAAACGATCCCTATTTTTATGGTTCAAACTAGATCTCAATACAAGAAGAACATGGATAATATCAATGACATATCAACTTCTGTGGACATGAGCCGGTTAACCTCTGAAATAAACTTTGCAAGATCGAGCAATCCCCCAACTAACTCTCCTTTAACATCACAAAATCCTCAAGAGGAGAGCCATAAGGAGGACATCACAAATGAAGACATGGGGATGACACAATCCAAAATGATAAAAATGGTTCAAAACCCCGAGAACCATAAAATTGTTAGTGCCATGTTCAATTACTTAAACATATTAGCAGAAGGAGGGGTCTCATTCCCTTTTGACCTTGATGCAAGCACTAGTATGGACATGCCTCTTACAAATGCATCCCCAATGTCAAACATCAATCAAGAAATACCCCACATCACTCCAACCTCACCAATTGGAAACAAAGGAATTGCTATGTTTCGAGAGTTACAGTAGCATCGCCTAGTGACCAATAAAGAGGTAGCTATCACCATGACGCCAAATAATATTGTGCTAGAAAATCCATTGCACCCATACATCCTAGTCACATTTCATAATCCTGCTGGTTCATCTTCATTTCATGCCTCGCTAGCCTATCACTTAAACATACCCACTTCTTTACCACAAGAAGAAGGTGATTTATTTAGAACAACTAAAGTTGCTAATCCTTTTGCTTTCTAGGATAGCCTACCACAGCTACCTCCATTTCCATTTGTGACCACATCACCACTCGGAGTAAGGTTTCCTCCCCTAAATACCGATAGCTTCTTAGAACAGAGCAATGTGCACATCACCTCAAATACCATCTCTTTGTCCACAACATCACAACAACAAGTGGTGACCATCCAAGCCACTATGAAAAACACATTCGTTGGTCCTCAAGTATCCCAAAGCATGGCTTCACAAGGACCAAACATCTCCACCACCCCTCCAACAACCCAAATCTCAATCACTAGCACAATCCCTCCAACTATCACAATGGTTGGCATGATTCCTGTTACCAAAAGCCAACTTAGCAAATTCATTCATTACCTTAAATCAAACTCTTCAAAAGGCCAACCAACAAATAGTACTCAAGCAACAACAACAAGCTCAAGCCCAAGCATAAGCCCAAGCGCAAGCTCAAGCTCAAGTCCAAGCTCAAGCACAAGCCCAAGCGCAAGCGCAAGCTCAAGCGCAAGGACAAGCCCAAGTGAAAGCTCAAGCACAAGCCCAAGCCCAAGCCCAAGCGTAGGCTCAAGCCCAACAACAAGCACAAGCACAGTACCAAGCACAATTGCAAGCGATCCACCTGCAAGCCTACCAACAAGCCCTACAAGACTTTCAGGCATAGCAACAAGCTAAAAAACAAGCTTTGTTGGCACAATAGTAGCTCGACCAACAACAAGCTTTGTTGGCACAACAATAGCTAGACCGACAACAAGCTTTACTAGCTCAACAGTAGATTGATCAACAACAGGCTTCATGGGAACAACAATAGATGGACCAACGACAAGTGTTGTTTGAACAACAGCAGCAAGATAAAAAACAAGTGTTGTTGACGCAAATGTAGGCATACCATCAAGCTTTGAATGCACAACCGAGCTTCTAGCAAACACCTACCAGTACTCTTTGCACCCATCAAACACCTCAAACACCTCACAACTCATTCATCCCACCTCCCGATCTGAACAAGGATGTCGCAACACAAATCAAACTACTCTCGCAACAAGTGCTGGACTTACAAGCAGGAAAAACCACAAGGACACCAAGGAATTTGTGCCCTTATTCATTAGATAGAAGTCTCACCATGTTACCATTCCCAAAGGGATTTAAGATCCCCAAATTTGACAAATACAATGGAATGGGCAACCCTGAAAACCACGTCAGGGAATTTCAGGTGCACTGCATGGAGGTCGCATATGATGAGACGTACCTAATGTGACTCTTCCCCTGAAGCCTGACTGGTCCAGCTATGGAATGGTTTTCTCACCTACCCACAGGCATTAAAACATTCGAGGAAATAGTGGAGGCTTTCCTTAAAAATTATGCTTTCAACATGGGTGCGGATGTTAGTTTGGAAGAACTGTCAGCACTTAAACAAGAAAAAGGAGAGGTATTCACATCATTCTTGCAAAGATGGCGATCCAAGGCCAATCAGAGCAAGTGGACCATGCCAAAAATATAACAAGTTTGCACCATCACAGCCAATCTAGATGAAAACTTGGCGTTCTACCTAAAAATGCAGTGCATCACATCATACGATCAATTAATTCCAAAGGTGCTCAACATCGAAAGAGCCCTTACTACGCGAGGAGGCACACCAACATTCACTCCACCCCAGGATAACTGCCCGTCTAACAACTACAATGATAAACCTCGAACATGGTCGAGGAATAAAAATATCACGAATGACGATGTGGTTGATGCTAAAGTTGTCATCAGTGCCCCTAAGCAGAATACCCAAAACCATTTTCAGCCGCAAAATCATAATCACAACAATGTGCAGACTAATGCGGTAGTAGCACAGCCACAACCATCTTCCACCAATCAAATCAATAATGTGGGAAATCAAGGAGGACCATCTCCCTGCAACAAGTAACCTCTGAAGCGGAAATTCACAGCTCTTGGTGAATCGATTGAGTTCATAATGAAAAAGCTGGTCAATTAGAATCTAATCAAAGTCTCTAACTCCGAGCAGTACACGGAACCCATGACCAAGTCGCTGTGGTATAACAAGAACCTCCTTTGTGACTTTCACAAAGTCAAAGGACACACCATGGCCAATTGCATGAGACTCAAAAACATCATCCAAGACCTCATTGAGGATAAGGTCATCAACATTGAGCAGCCGACCGGAAACCAAGACTTGAAAATATACACAAATCTGATGCCGAACCATAACCAAGGGAAAAAATAAGGAAATAATCAAGGGAATAATAAGGGCAAGCAAAAGTATGCTAGTGCTAATCTAGTATACAAGGAGATAGTTGGATGGGTTGATGAAATGGTCACCGTCATAAATATCAAGGGAGCCAACAATGACTGTGGAGTCACCACATGACGCAGAAAGGTTACCATGTTTAGGGCACCTACTAAGACCCCCATTTCCAATACAAAGGCCATCCCCTATGATTACAAGGTTATTGACCAGCTAAAAAGAACACCCACCCAAATCTCCATCATGGAACTATTAAAAATCTCCACCGCCAATAGGAAGATCCTTGATGAAGCACTAGTTGCATCTACCATCGCCGCCGCCCTCGACATAGAGCAATTTCAGGCTATGGCGGGTAACATCATTACCCCAATTACATTTTTGGACCAAGATTTCCCTCCACAGCCATCTCATAACCGCACACTCCACCTCCAAGTACTAATCCACAAAAAGAAAGTCAAAGGATTCCTAGTAGATGGTGGTGTAGGCCTTAATATTTATTCTCTAAAACTCATAAAGAAATTGGGATTCACCGAGGATTCCATCAATAGGAACAAAAGCATCACAATAAGGGCATATGGCAACCAAGAAAGAGTATCTCAGGGTACTATCAAAATCCCCATTCAAGTGGGGCTAGCTACCATGGAAACCACCTATCAGGTCTGTGACCTTGATCTACCATACAACATCCTCTTGGGACGCCCGTGGATCCATGGTATGAAGGCAATGGCCTCGACCTATCACCAGTGCATTAAGTTCTCACATTAGAATGAGGAGGTCACTATATATGGGGATCCTGTACCTTTCTCCTACTGCAAAAACTTAGAAGCCAAGTTTTATAAGATTCCCCAACTACTAAAAAATGATGAAGGCCCATCCACGTCATATGTTGACCCAGCTAATCTCGCCCCACTTCTGCGACAGAGACACCCACCATCCCTAACATATCCAATATTAAGAACATGATCCAAGACAATGGATGTGGTGATTACAGAATGAAGAGAAATGCATTTGTTGTAGGAGAGTTACCACAATCTCCTAGGTCTCATGGACAACCCCAGCCAGTTCAAACACCTACCCGCACTACTAGAGCAGAACCCTTTGGATTCCACCATTGGGGGGATCTCAGTCAGGAGATTGTGGATGAGGAGGACATCTCAAACACACTATACCAAGATCAAAGACCCACTCCCACCCTACCTATGGAGGAAACTAACAGAGGGTTATAAATGATGTTTGGTATGGGCTATAATAGGAATGAGAGCCTGGTAAGAAATAGTGATGGATGGTTGGAGCCCATCATTGTAGAAAGAAGAATGCGGAACCTTGGCCTAGTGTAAACTCCTCTGAGTATAAGTATACATGGCAGGGGTACTCCTAGAAGGGTAGTTAGGTCCTCTCCTCAGGTAACAAGAACCACTCTTGGACCACCTGTTTGCTTGGGTATCCCACTCAATAATTACACCTTTGATGTCAATAATGTTTGTCCTAGTAGTGACGATGATGATACCATAGCAGGTTACCCTAGGCTTTTCAAGGATTCCACCTTGTTAATGATAAGTTCCTCCAAAGCTGAGTCAAACGAACCAACCCATCGAATCACCTTAGTACAGCCCCAACTCATCGATCACGACCAACGGGGACCACCGATTCTAGACTTGTTCAAAAATGATGAGGCACTCTCAGAATTCATGGGACTAAGGGATACAGTTCTATGTGGGGACCATAAGGTAGGCTTCAGCATCATGTTGGACACATAGGCATACTATGGGGAGATGATTGAGTCCTCTAGTCGCAAAAGGAAAATATCGAGAATAAGCTCAAGGTTATTGAGTGAAAACCACACTATTGCACTCTCTAACCGTTAAATAGTAAAAATAAAGGACACATCCAATGGTGAAAACCTCTCTGAGGTGTTGGAGGATGAAGGATTCAATCTCCCCCCTACTGCTCTACATCAAGAGAAATCAATAGTATTGGCAGAACAGTGCAACCCGATCAACTTAGGAACAGAATCAGATCCGCAAATCACCTTCTACGTTGAGTCACTCTTAATAGAAGAACATGAACTGTTGGCAGCATTCTTAAAAGAAAGAAAGGTAAATTATACATGGACCTATGCTGACATGCCAGGTCTCGATCTTGAGGTGGTGGTTCATCATTTGGTTGTTTACCCTGGAGCAAAACCAGTCAGACAAAAGCTATGAAAGATGCACCCACAAATAGCCTTGCTCGTCAAAATTGAGCTACAAAAACTTCTGGATGTTGGCTTCATATGCTCGATCAACTATCCAGAATGGGTATCAAATCTTGTACCTGTCTCGAAACCGAAAGGGGGCATCCACATCTACACAGATTTCAGAGACCTAAACAAAGCATGTCCTAAGGATGATTTTCCACTACCCAACATTGACATGATAGTGGATATGATTACTGGACATGAGATTCTATGCTTAATGGATGGCTTCTCGGGGTACAATTAGATAATGATAGCAAAGGAAGACCAACATAAAATAGCCTTTACATGTCCTTGGGGCACCTACTGTTGGAATGTGATGCCGTTTGGGTTGAAAAATGCAGGAGCTACATATCAAAGAGCCATGACGCCAATCTTCCACGACATGATCCATAAAATAGTCAAAGATTATGTGGATGACATATTGGCTAAATCAAAGAAAAGGCAGGATCACATAGCAACTCTAAGTGCAATCTTTGATAGACTAGAACAATACAAGGTCAGACTCAACCCAAAGAAGTGTGTCTTTGGGGTACAATCGGGAAAGCTATTGGGATACATAGTTTCAATGAGAGGGATAGAGGAGGACCCTACAAAAGTAAAAGCAATCCTTGAAATGGAAGCACCAAGAATGTTAAAGCAACTCAGAGGATTACAAGGTAGACTCCAGTCCATCTGGTGATTCATAACACAGCTAGTAGATAAATAGATCGCCTATTCACACCTGCTTCACAAGGGAGTCACATTTAGATGGGACGAAAAATGTGAGCAAGCATTCAGTAAAATAAAAGAATATCTACTTATACCACCTATGTTGATGCCAACAATTGTTGGGAAGCCATTGATCCTTTACATCTCAGCAACAACAGCCACCCTTGGTGCCCTTTTAGCCCAACATGATGAAAAGGGAATCGAGCGGTCCATCTACTATATCAGTAGAACAATGGTGGGGCATGAGCTCAATTACACATCAATAGAAAAGGCTTGCCTGGCACTGGTATTTGCAGCCCAGAAATTTAGACACTACATGCTAGCTCATCAAATCAAACTGATTGCCAAGATAGACCCTCTGAAATATCTATTATCAAAAGCAATGCTCACAGGCAGAATGGCTAAATGGGTAATGATACTATCTGAGCATGACATTGAATATGTCGAGAGAAAGGAAATCAAAGGATAAGTTATTGTAGACCAGCTAGTAGAGGCTTCTCTCTACACAAATAACCCGCTTGTATTAGAATTTCCATATGAGTCCCTTTTCAACCTCGGTGTAGCTAACCACTGGAAACTGTACTTCGATGGCTCCCACACACAACATGGATCAGGAGCCGGTGTGTTCTTCATCACCCCACAAGGAGACTGTATACCTAGGTCTTATAGGTTGGCATTCCCCTATACCAACAATATTGCAGAATACGAGCCTTTAACCATAGGCCTCAAAATTGCAGCACAGTGGCGAATCATGGTATTAAAGGTCTATGGAGACTCGCAACTTATCATCAACCAAGTCAATGGTGAATACCAAACTAAGGATGATAAGCTCACACCATACAAAAGGGTGGTAGAAAGCCTCAAGGAATCATTCATCAACATCACCTTTGAGCAGATACCAAGGACAAACAACAGAGCAACAGATGCAATGGTAGCCATTGGATCCTTACTAGACATCCCTCGCAATGTCTCGAAACATGAATTCCTCATAGAACAGCTCCTCGTACCCACATTCGAGGTACCAGAGTCAAAATACACGTGTGCACTCATTGGTCCTGGTGATCCATGGTATCATGAAATATACGCCTACCTAAGGTTAGGAATCCTCCCAACTGACATCACCCCAAACCTAAAGCGCACTTTTGTCAAAAGGTCTTCACGATTCGTCATCCTAGGAGAGACCCTCTTCCGTAGAAGTGTCGATGGAACCTTGCTACGTTGTTTAAAACTTGAGGAGGCCACAACTGCTCTAACTGAGGTACACAATGGCATGTGTGGTTTGCACTCGAGTGGTATGACCTTGGTTAAGAAGTTGCTGAGAATCGAGTACTATTGGCTGATAATGGAGAGAGAGGCACATAACTTTTTCAGAAGATTTTTGTAGTGCCAACAACATGGAGACCTCATTTATGCACCAGCTCAAGAACTGCATCCCATTGTTACACCTTGGCCCTTTTCACAATGGGGGCTCGATCTCATTGGTAAAATCTCACCCACCTCATCCAATGGCCACAAGTTCATTATCACTGCCACTGAATATTTCACAAAGTGGGTTGAAGCAATTCCCATGACCTACATCATGGGAAAATAGATATCCAAGTTCATCCTCAACTACCTCATTTGTCGATACACTGTTCCTCAATCCATTATCTCTGATAATGGGACACCCTTCAGAAATCAGGATGTCCATGATCTGTGTGAAAAGTTCAAAATCCAACACCGCTTTTCCACCCCATACTATCCATAAGGCAATGGCTAGGTAGAAGCTATGAATAAAACCATTTTGAAAATCCTCAAGAAAATAGTCAATGGCTCTGGTCGTGACTGGCATCTATAGCTAGATCCTGCCTTATGGGCCTACCACACCAACATCTGCATGCCAATAGGTGCCACCCCATTCTCCCTGGTCTATAGATTAGAGGCCATCCTCCCCATCGAGATTGAGCTTCCGTCACTGAGGATATCTTTGCAAAACCTCATCACAGATGAGGAATATAGGGTCACAAGACTGAATGAGCTAGAGTTACTAGATGAATGATGAATGGATGCCCTAAATCATCTACAAGTGTACCAAAATCGCCTGAAACAAAGCTACAACAAGAAGATCAGGCAACGCACTTTCCAAGTTGGTGACCTTGTGCTGAAAAAGAACTAAAAGAACATACCAAACTTGGATACAAAAGGAAAGTTTGAGCCCAACTAGATGGGACCCTTCATCATCACCGCAAGTTACAAATCAGGGGCATATCATCTATCGACACCAGAAGGCGACCCTCTGCAGGAGCCCATGAATAGTTAGCACCTCAAAAATTTTTATGCCTAAAGAACTTGCAAGTTATGAAACCAGAAAATACAAAAACAATCCGAAAAAGTCCTGAAAAATGGTTACCTTGATGAAAACCTGGCAAAAAAGCATCTTGGCGACAACAGAAAAATCAAAAAATGCAAAAATCCTAAAAAATCAGAAAAAGGATTGAAAATAGTAAAGAGAAAAAAAATTCATCCTCTAGTGAAAACCACTTCAGTGGCGCTTTGGACAAGTACCTTGGTGAAAACCTGGCAAATAGGCACCAAGTGTAAATAAAGCACCCCCCATCTACTAGGATTTGCATGACTCACTCATTCCATCGTATCTCAATAAATCATCCATTCACCCATCCGATCGCATTCATACCATAGCCTAAGTTGGTGTCCATATCATATTCCACCATAGTACTACTTGGCATATTTCTAAGGTCAATTTGTCTTGCCTTTATTGAAGTAGTCTATCACATCACCCTGGGGGCATGTTCCAGTATCCGCATCAGATTGAATTCATGTATATTCTCATGATCTTCTTCAAATTCATCAAAAAAAACCAAAAACATCCAAATCATCAAAAATCCAAAAACATGTCTAAATATCAAAAAATCTTCAAAAAAAATTCATCATTGAATCTTGTCAATCTTTCACCTTGTCGAACTACATCATCTTTGAGCTTGAACGTAGGCAAGGTTGATATTTGATCATCCCCCAAGACAATTAGGGTCAATCCTTAGGCATCCGTCGCATTGGCAATCTATTTGCCCATCTAGTCTGCATCTTAAGTCAGTCCTTTAAGCAATAAAATGACAATCCGTTTGTCCATCTTATCATTGAGTCAAGTTTTTCATCAGTCAAACTACGTGGTCTCTGCGTGTATAATGTAGGCAAGGATAATCTATGGATCAGCTTGCAAGACCCCTAGGATAGGTCTTTAAGTTATTCTGCTCGTCATAAATCTTGAAAATACCAAAAATAGACTCAAAATATTCTGAAAATCCAAAATGGTGCATCCATTTCATCTCGCTTTCACCCATGATAATCTCACTCATAATAAAGTCAATCATCGCCTTCATCCTTTGGTGAGTTAGTCAGAAGCAAGTCTAGCAGGTTTAAAAGTGAACGCTCTAATCGTCAGAGTCTTGAAAGCATAAGTTAGTAAGCAAGCAAGTTGGTCAACTCGGAGTATCAATAGCTCATCACCCAATCAGTCTCACCAAAACCCTGATCACAACATGTCCTAGGATGAAGCTTTCTTGTGATGGACATAAGCATCAGGTACCCCATAGTAGTTAGTCTTGGCTAGCGGTACGAAGAACATTAGCTTGTCTATTTACTTTATCCTGGTCTTTTTTTTACTTATCTTATGTTGCACTCATTTCAAGGACCTCTCGATGATGCCTAAACAAAACAGGTTTAGAGAGAAAGAAATGGGGGCAATGATCATTATCTTTTTATCTACTGTGCTTGTTGGATATCCTTGTAAAATAACTTAGTCATATATTTTTTGTTCAGTTTGTGGAGATGACATTTTTGATATCTTGTTGACCACATAGGAAAGCTTGATTTTCTGTGTTTTGGTTCGAGATGTTTAGAAAGTCTAAACTGCATCCTGAATGAAGTATGTAGGTTAAGTGTGAACAAAAATACTCCTATCTGATTGTCGAGTCAAAGTCCATCACATTTGGTACAACACCATCCTGGTTCTTTATATCTTGATGCAGCATACCTATGTGTGTTATCAAACATAACACAATTGACCCTTTGAAAAATCCCAATTCCTAGCAATACAAATCACCATCTCCATCCTAATAATTCATTAATTTTGCGTTTCTTCTACCTCCTTTCCACACTAACATGGTATCATAATAGTAATCAAAACATCATCCATGCATACACCTTGCATCCACATGATCAACAGCATTAGAACACATTGCATCATATCATTATCTTAAGTTACAAAGAATAATATAAATTTGTTATTCTAAGCATCTTAAGACAACATTACATCATACATTATCATTTACGTCCATCCCATTTGCATCCATTACCATCATTAATATGCATTACATCATTAAAATCATGGAAAATATACAAAAAGAAATGCATCCGTCAAATACATCACATCACATAAGCATAAGAATAGAAACATCTCATAGCATCATACATTCAAATATTATACATCCACATATTATACATGTGCACCATACATATCATAAAAAGGTGAATCATCTCATATATATCATGAAAAAATACTGTTATGATATAAATTGGATCAGGTGTCCACTGAATACATATACAATAAGGCCAAAATACTGTAGCCCGTATATCAAAAATGAAGGAAACTGTCCCATGATCAAAAGAGGGGTGGGCCTTGTTGGTCGCTGCCCTCCCCATCATCTCTCTCACCATGGGCCTCTGACGCTTGCCTCCTTATCTATTGGGAAAATTCTGGCACACTACGGTCTGATGGTACTACCTATCGGTAATGATGTCGATAGTACTCGGCCTCTCTGATGGCCTCTCTGTAATCATGAATATTGACTGATCGGCCCTGGGATGAAGATGCTGCACTCTCTAACAGCCTCCACCGGCCTATCTCTTGATCCCTCTCGGATCATGCCTAGTCTCTCTCCATAGTCAAAGCTTGTACCTGCCCCTGTAGTTGCTAAATCAATGCATCTCTATGATCGGGCTATCTTGTTGGCTACCCTATTGGTTGTCCTGCTGGTTGCCCTATCGACTGCCCTGCTGGCTGCTGCTGAGGATCTACCCTTGGTTGACAATCCTATTCCTGTACTCAAATAGGTGACTGTTGTGCCTCATCCCTGGGAGGTGTCTGATGAGGAGGTGGCTGACCTTGTCCTCTACCCTGCCCTCTGCCAGCTGCTCGACCCGTGCATCTGCGTCATGGGATAGCTGTGCCTAGAATTGTCAATCTGAGTGGAGGTCTAAACCATGCCCTATAAGCTAGAGTGACCCCTACATCTGCCAGCCCCTGATCATATGGACATGGTTGGGCCACTAACTGCCTAAATGAGGACACCGCCTCGGTTGCCAGGATGGGCTGGCCCCATGCTATCTCTCTGGTCATGCATTCAAAGATGGCCACATACTAGTCATCAGGCTTGTCCTGTACCTCCTCGAACTGATGAGCAACCCTGTTTGGAAGATACCTCTCAACTATGGTATGCTCTTGCCCCTACATCAATCTATCCTTCCAGGCAAAGAAGAGCTACTAAACATCATCTCGCCATGGACCAACACCCAGCCATGGTCTCAAGATGAACTCTCTCATCTCATCAAGAAGTCACCGCCAATGTGGAATACCACCTGTGCTAGTAAAAGAAAAGTGCATCACTGCCCCATCGTACCACCAAACAAGGGGATCATCTATTTCTAGGAGAACTGGTGTGATATCCAAGCGAAGCACTAGGATCCTCTCCCATGCCTAGATGTGCAATAAGGTACCTCCAGCCCTGATGGACCTGTTGTCCAAATAAGCAATCTCATGAACATCCCTATAGAGGGACGCTAGTAATATCGGTCCCCAAGTGAAGCACTCCTTGCAATGAACCATCTGATCCCATGCTAGTCCCCATCCTCGACTGAAGTATTGGCCCTGCTAATCAAGTACTACAAGGCCTGAGATGATAACGGTAATAATCAATTTGTATGTATGCACGTGATTGCGGTATAGCTCTAATTCGATCTGACCGTCACAAAACCCAATCTCACCCAGCTCCATAACCCCATAACAAGCCTCTCTGCCAGCATCCGGATCATAGACGACTCGAGTTCTATGAATAGGCAATCAGAGGATGCGCCATACATCCTCAAGAGTGATCATGGCCTCGGCGGTAGGAAGATGGAAGGAGGAAGTCTCACTATGCCATCGCTCTGCTAGAGCCATAAGCATACCTAAGTGGGCCCAAACGGGAGGGATGTATGCAACATACCAGAGACCAATGGCACCAAGGTTTTCCTAGACCAACTCATGCATATCCCCTAGTCTGCTATGCACCAACCATCGGTACTCCCGCAAATAAAGTACACCAGGCTCCTCCTACACGGGGAAGGCCATCGCGTTAGAAAAGAAAAAAGTTTCAATGCATCTCACATTAATTTCACCCTAAACTAGCAAATGTGGCATTGTTTGTGGGTGCGGTGTAGTTTGGAAAGTTACAAACTGCACCACCGCGGTGGATTTTGCCATTTCGAAAGTTCCAAAGTGGCCCGTGCGGCACACTTTTCATATGCGGTCCGACTTAAGGCAAACCCTAAATTCCTAACTCCGTCGCACGGTGGACTTTTGGTTAACTAAACACTAAATTGCAAAGTGGCCCATGCAACGCACTTCACATATGCGGTACAATAAGGGACTGTGCAGTTGTGATAAGACACTTTCCGCAATGCCATATAGCATCGCGCAGTTTGTATAGGACCTTGACCCTATTTAATGCATGTAAAATGATAAATTTGAAAGTTGGATAAGGGTACATACCTACTTGTCCTGTGCCGACTGGCTACTGGTGCATCCGAACCCTCTCTGACACGTGCCTGAGAAGCTATCGTTGCGCCATTTCAACTAAGACTCAGAGCTCAAATGTGAAATTTTCCAAAGGTTAAGATTGTAAATGAATTAAAAATGACCCGTCGAGGTCTATTTAAGCTTAAAAATTAGGGATTTTTCACCTAATTTGACATTCCGATGGAGGTTTTGGTCCCCCGAATCCGTTTTCGTCCAACCGAGAGTCATTCTTCATCCCTTTTGGCATTTTAATGCATTTTTTTGGCATTTTGAGGCATTTCTGGCCTATCAGGCACCTTGTCATCTTTTTCGCTCCAAAAAATTCAAAATTTTCGTCCGATCTCTCGAGGGGGCAATATCCAACGATATCCTTCCACTGGGGCAACAGTGGGGCATCTGAAAAAAAATTCAAAAAAATCCTGGACTTTTGATCACAACAGTTTATTTTTTGAATGAATGCAACAAGTACATTGCTTCAAAGAGGGGCAAAATGTAGACATGGAAAATGTACGAGTTCGTTTTGGCACACCTAATCCCGATTACTAACAACGTTTCCTCTTAAATCACATTCTCAACATTTCATCACATTCTATCCCTTAATTTAATAAATCACTATTTATTGGATTAAGTCTTCCTTTTTCAATGATTAAATTAATCAATTAATTTAATTAACCATTGCATCCCTGTTTAATTAAATAAATCATTTTATTTTATTAAAATCTCTAAAGTCCTATTAAATTAAATAAATTAAACCTTATTTGATTTAATCTAACATATTCCTTCTTGATTAAATAAATCAAATCATTTATTTGATAAATCGTTTGCTCTCAATTCCTGACTTAAATTAATTCATTAATCTAAGTCTAAATTGTCACATCATCTAATTCTTCATTAAGTTAATCAAACAACTGATTAAGTTAATATTTGTCCTTAAAATCCTCTAGAGAATGCAAGTTTCACAATAAATCAATTACATTGATTTATTAGTTTACCTATTTTCCCTCACAATGCATCAAAAAGGAATATTTCCTCATTTGAATTCAAAAAAAACAAGTGGACTTGGTCCTTCCAACAAGGCATTTAATGCCTCTTACATGTCCTTGACCTTGAGCCAAGTGACATTAACTTCACTTCTCTTCCCCCTTCAACAAGTCAACTCACCATTTCAATTTCAAATTTATGCATTTATCATGGACATTGGCCAAAATGTGCTCATTCCTCATCCAATCACATGTGGACAAGTGGCACAATGCCATTGGATTATCCTTTGTCCCACATTGCTCAATCTTGCTCACTTCTTCCAAATTGAAGTCTATAAATTGGAGACTCTTCTCCTCAATATTCATCCACAATTCACATGCAAAGTTACTCTCTCCAATTGAGAACTAATTTTGCTCATTTCATCCAAGCACTCACCACATTTTCATATTTGCACCAAGGTTATGCTCAAATCTCTTTGGAGATTTGACCATTTCTTCATGAATCTACATTGTAACATACGAATTGGGAAAGGGCCAATTGCAACACTCCATTGGCACCAATTCCCCCATGGGATCATCAATCTATTGGCTACATTAGGATTTACTTTCATATTATTTAAGTTTGATCTTCATTTCCTAATATTAGTTTAAGTAGGTGGATTTCATGGGGAATCCTTCATATTTGCATGCATTTTTATCTAACACTAACAATGTTTGTCGTCTTTGTGCAATTGCAGGTTTAGGGGTTCACAATAGGATAATCAAAAGAGGATCCAAATAGCATACATTATTAATGATGATGATGATGATTTTCTTATCAAGAATTGGGTTTTTAAAACGCCCATTTACCTTATGTTTGATAATACACATAGGTATGATGCATCAAGGTATAAAGAACCAGGATGACATTGTACCTAGTGTGATGGAATTTGACTCAACAAACAGATAGGAGTACTCCTGTTCACACCTAGCATACAAAACCTTATCTAATATGTAGTTCAGATATTCCAAACATCTCAGACCAAAACATAGAAAGGCAAGCCTTCCTATGTGGTCAACAAGATACCTAAGACATCCTCCCTACACGCAAAAAAAGTACGCATGACCATGTTATATTACAAGAATATCCAATAAGCAAAATAGATAACAAGATAAAGATCAATGCCCCATTCATTTCTCCCTAAATCTATTTGTTTGGACATCATCTAGAGGGTATCGAAATGAGCGCAACAAGATAAATCAAAAGACAAAGATCAAGTAAACAAACAAGCTAATGTTCTTCATACCACTAGCCAATACTAAACTATAGTGCTGCCTAATTCTAATGTGCATTCTAGGAAGGATGCATCCTAGGACATGATGTTATCAGATGATTTTTAGATTTGATTGGATGATGAGATATTAATACCAAGAGTTAACCAACTTATTTACTTACTGACTTAGACTTGAGACTTTGTCAATTGGGTTTTGACTTTTGAACCCGCTAGACTTGTTTCTAACTGTTTCACCAAAGGTTGAGGTTGACGATGATTTATTATGAGTGATGTTTATTTCGGGTGAATGCGAGGTGAGATGGATGGATTTTTTCAAATATTTGGATGTTTTTGGTGTTTTTTTAATGTTTTGAGGTTGTTTTTGTGTTTTCAGGATGTTTTACAAATGTTTTAATTTTCGAAGTTTCCAATGTTTTAGGTGTTTTCTGAGATCTTAACCTAAAGACCTATCCTAGGAGTCTTGGGGGTTGATCAATAGATTAGCCTTGCCTACGTTATACATGCAGAGACCACATAGTTTGACTACCACAAACTCACTTATTGATGAATAAATGGATTGTCAGTTTATTATGACGAACTCCTAAAGGACTGACCTAAGTGTCTTGGGGGCCAAATCAAAGATTACCCTTGCCTACATTCAGGCTTAGAGATGACATAGTTCGACAAGATGACTCTATTGTTTTTGAATTTTTTGTATTTTTGACATGTTTTTGGATTTTAGATTTTAGGAATATTTCGAGGATATACATGAATCCGATCTGATGCAAGTAAAAGAACATGCCCCTAGTGTGGTGTGATAGACTAATTCGATAAAGGTAGGAAAAACTGACCTTAGGAATGTGCCAAGTAGTACTAGGGTGGAACATCATATGAAGACATGATCAAGCTATGATGTGGACGTGGATGAGTGATGGACGGGGATATGGAAGTGTAATGGATGAATGGCGGAAGGCGATGGGTAAGTGATGGAGAATAAGTTGTAGAGAGCTTTATTTACACAAGGTGCTTGTTTGCCAGATTTTCACCAAGGTACTTGCCTAAAGCGCCACCAAAGTGGTTTTTGCTAGAGGGAAATTTTTATCTTTATTGTTTTCAATCCTTTTTCTAATTTTTTTGGATTTTATATCTTTTGATTTTTTGGATTTTTTGGATTTTTTGGATCGATGGATGTTTGTTGTGGCGGCTCAGGATAATTTGGGACAAAGATCGCCGTGTGTGGTCTGCTCTTTCATAATGTGTTTTCAGGCAGTGGGATGGCCATTATATGGGGCCTGGTTTTCTTTTTTTAAGTTGTTGATTAAGTTTAAGAGATCTCTCAAGCACTGAGGATTAAGCTTTGTGTAATAGTTAATTTCAATTCAAAGACTTCGGACTGTGCCAAATAAATTCAGCCTTTCTATTTTCAATTGTTCACTAGAACTATTGACCTGTGCTATTGTCTTTATTTTTGTATGAATGCCCGTTCTTCAGTTTTTTGTAATCTTTCATAGCTAATATAAATATAGATCATGTTTCTTCAACTCTTCTATGTTAAAGCAAAGTTATGTTTGATTACATTATGCATATAGAAGGATGGTGTTGAATGACAAGCGCTTTTGAGAAAATTATCTTAATTAATAGCAATTTAATGGTTCAGGCCTTTGCATTATGCACTGTGCTCTAGTAAAGTTATTCAAAGAATTTGGCGCATCGCCTGTAGTGTAAATTTTACATTCTTGCAATCTCTCTTGCCTTTTACTTCACCCATTAAGTGAAGAGCCAGCTTTGGTAAAACCCTAGAGGTCACTTAGCTAGTGCATAACATCCACATTAGCTAAGTTTCCCATAAGACTATTGCTACATGCAAAATACTACGTCAACAGTTCTTTTTCTGGCACGCCCTGTTGGACTGTGAACTAGCACGTTCGCCTAATTTTTAGAAGTGTGTATTAGCCATCGGCCTGTTACCATGTCGCATATTGCAAGAGTCCCTGGCCAGCTTGTACCCCCTTTAGTTTTTGTGCACCCGAGAGGTCACTGAGGTATCCCTTCACCTACTCCGTCTCCTCCTTCTCCGACATTGCCTAATCCACCCGCACCTATGGCTACTATAAACTACGTAGCCTGGGACTCTGGCAGTCCATTAGTAGCACCTGTGCCTCCTGCAGTATGGGCCCCCCTTCCCTATTTCAGCTTTAAAAGCTATCCCTAAATATTCTGGGGATGAATCAAAAACACCCACAGAGCACCTGCAAGATGTAGTGAACGTATGTCTGGTACATGGCATATCAAATAAAAAGGTAGCCCTTAGATTATTGGTCACCTCTTTCTAAGGAAAGGTACTAAACTGGTACCGAACCATTGAAGCAGGCATCATAGCTACTTCGGAACAGCTCGGAACCCATTTTTACAAACATTTCTCCAATGCTGGCGACAAATCATCATTGTACCATCAACTTGCCAACATAAAGCGTGCTCCTCATGAAGCCTTGCCTGATTTCAATGCAAGGTTCCATTCAACCTGGCAGAGAGTGCCTGTTGGCAGCCGACCACCTCCGGATCTAGCTTTTAAGTTCTACCTGAAGTCGATAAATGTTGATATCTCCATGATGTTTATAGGCTTTGGGTGGAGAAACTCTTCTTGATGCTTATGCTCTAGTTGTTGCTACAGAAAATAATTTGATCGCTGTAGGAAAATTGGCACCAAGACCCATCATGCCATTGTTCCCTGAGTGCAATGCTCCATAAGCCAAAGTTCCTTCTACTAGTGCATCTGTGGCTCCCCCTAAATCTATGTACATCTATCCTATAATTGTTGCAAGCACGGCCCCAATGGGAGTTCCTATAGTAGCTTTGGTGCTGAACCCCATGGCTGTTGAGATGAATGAAATGAGAGAATAGATGCGGGCTATGACTAATGAATTGACTACTTTGAAGTGGTAGCAATACAGCTATCAAAAGTCGGCATACCAAAATTACCAAGGCGAGAAACCTCCATATCAATCAAACCAGTGGCAAGATAGGTCATGAGGGAATACTTCAGCTCAATCAAGCAACGAGGTGGTTCTGATAACCCTACCGATGCAGACTGTTCATCTTAGTTCGAATAAGGAGCTGACGGCGGGATAAAACAATTTAGCCGAAGATGCTAACTCATGGTGTTTTCCTTGCAATGACGCAGACATGCCACGAAACTGTCCATGGGGAAATTTGCAACAACAAATCGTAGATCAACGTAGCCAAGGCTGCACATCCATTTCTGGCAACTCACCATATGCTTCTCAACAAATGGACAATGCGGTCCTTGCCACACAAATGTAGGGGATGTCTATCCAGCAAGAGTCAAAGATTGTCTTGGACCAGGCTCTCTTTTCATGGATGGAAGGAGAAGAGTCAATGTTTCTGAATGACATCCCTATTAATAAAGTACCCTAAGTGCAATCTGATTATAATACGCGTTCTAAGCGTAGATGTACTAGAGAGTTTACAGCATCACCTACCAAGGTTTCGTCACAACCAATGCCCAGCCCAGTGGTAGGCCTATTGAAAACCCCACCACAGTAAAAAATAGATGTTCTTAGCCCTTTGAATCCACTTCCTCCCAAGACAAAGGCTCCGCCGATCACTTCTACTGTTACCAAACTGTCGGATATACCGACTGTGAAACTTGTAACGGCCGCCAGACCTAAAAACCAGGTAATCGCTACTCACCAGCCGAAAGCACAATTCAATGTGGTGGAACAACTGAAAAAGTCATCTGCCAATGCTTCTTTATGGGACATCCTAGCCATTCCAGAGTAGAAGGTACTGCTACAAAAGGCACTGTCAGTTGAAGAATATTCTAAGGTGTTTGCTCTACCCAATAGAAAGGATGCATCTAGGTCCGACCTGGATAAAGTGCTAATGATTCAACCAGAGGAGAAGCTCAAGTCCGAAAGGGAAATTAATCCTAAACCTAGTCCTTTTTTTCTAACACTGATTATTGGTGACAAGTTGTTGCATAACTGCATGATCGACTCTGGTGCTAGCACCATTGTCATGCCAAAGCAAGTAGCTGATGCTTTGGGTCTAAAATATGAGCCTCTGAATAAAGGAGTCATGCAGCTTGATGGAAATAAGGTGGATACTGTTGGAATAATTAAGGGATTACCTATGAATTTGTTTTCCTGCCCTAGTATCATTGTAAATCAGGATACCATACTCATCGATATCCCTACCCTGTTCAGAATCTGTTTGTCTTGAGAGTTCACTGCAAATGTAGGAGGATATCTAGCTTTAGACTGGTCCCATTTGATTCTAAGGACCAAGAATGGGGTTAAGATGAAACTATTATCGGAGACCTTACATCCTGAGCACGTTACTGATGAGGCTTTGCTAAATTTTGAAGAAGCAGCACACACTTCAATCTCTCAAGAGGAAAGGTATAATGTCAAATTTCTTGAAGAAGAGGAGGCTACTAGCTCTCGGATAGTGGATGAAGAAAATTTTTTGAAACAATTTATTGATACAGATCCTTTTGGGAATTACCACTCAACTAGCCTCAGAACCTATGTTATTCATGAAGAAGGGCAGATCATGCCTAAAGTTACTAAAGGACCCGAGGGTGAAGAATCTCCAAAAATATGGACGTTATATTTTGATGGAGCCAGATGTAAAATACGAGCTGGAGCTGGGATTTGTTTGGTATCTCCATCTGACAAAAAGACATTGAGGTCTTACGGTTTACAGTTTGCCTGTTCAAAAAATGAAGCCAAATATGAAGGTCTCATCCATGGTTTAAACTTTGCAGAGCAAATGGGTGGCAAGCAGATAAGTTTTTTCGGAGATTTTGAGCTGGTGGTTACCCAAATCTGTAGAACTTCAGCCGCAAAGAATATCCACATGCAATCTTTTCGACATAGGGTCTAGGATCTGATCAACAACTTTGAAGCATTCAATATTCAGGATATTTCGAGGGAAATGAACTCCGAAGTTGATAGGATGGCAACTATTGGGGCTCAATTCAAACCCGCCACTGAGTTATTTAGAAATAAACATGCAGTGAAAGTAATTATAAGACCCATCGTCCTAGATAATAATTAAGATTGGTAGGTATTTGATAGCGATGCTCATATTGCATCATTCCTCTAGTCATCTGGAGAATTTTTTGATCAGTTGCATTTGAAGATCGTCGAAGCTTATAGAGATCAAATCATCCAGTTGAAATCCAACAAGCTCTCGAGGGGGCTAGTCACTCTGGAAAGCGTGTTCAATTCCGATGATGCAATAAGAGATAAAAGGAAACTCATGGTAGCCAAAGGCAATTATACCAATTTGCATATCAGAGAAGATAAGAAGCTCAAAGTTGGGAAAGAAGTGTTGCAAAAGAATAAAGACAGACTAAAACACTTCTGTGAAGAATACCCAGGAGTGGTAGCTTGGTCATATGATGATCTTAAAGGATACGATCCAAGGATCATCAAGCATACAATTGAATTAATAGAAGGAGCAAAACTAGTTCGCCAAAAATAGAGACCTATGAACCCAAAGATAGAATCTCTTATGTCACAGGAGCTGAACAAGCTGATTGCATCCCAGATAGTGTTTTTGATCAAACATAGCACTTGGGTGTCAAACCTAGTGCCAGTCCGGAAGAAAAATGGAGATATACGCCTATGCGTAGACTTCCGAGATTTAAATAGAGCATATTTAAAGGATCATTACCCCCTACCTTCAATGGAAGTAATTCTTCAGACTGTAGCCAGTTCTGAAATGTTTTCAATGCTGGATGGTTTTTTAGGCTATAACCAAATTCGGGTGAAAGAAGAAGACCAATATAAGACAACGTTCACCACGAAGTGGGGAACGTATCCTTATACCAAAATTCCTTTTGGGCTCTCAAACGCTGGAGACAAATTTTAGCGAGCTATGGACATCGCTTTTAAAGATTTGATCCAAAAGATTATACTCATCTATCTGGATGACCTAACAGTTTTCTAAAAATTTGTTGACAATCATTTTGATCATCTGGAGCTTGTTTTCCAGAAATGCCAGGAATTCAGAATCTCCCTGAATTTGAAGAAGTGCATGTTTGGAGTTCCCCAAGGGAAACTATTGGGATATTTCATCTCTAAGGAGGGCATTGCTATTGATCCAGAATGAGTCGATGCAATCCGAGAGCTTCCATTGCTTGTCAACAAAAAAGGTGTGCAGTCTTTTCTGGGAAAGTTTAATTTTATTAGCCGATTTATTACAAATTTCACAGGCATTGTTCGTCCAATTACTTTAATGCTTAAGAGGGACCAATTTTTCAAATGGATGATGGAAGCTAGAAGAGCTTTCGAACTTGTAAAAGAGGCCATTTCTTCCAACCCTATGTTGGTTAACCCAGACCTGTCTAAGGATTTTATTATGTATGTCTTTGGTGGTGGAAATAGTATTGTCACAGTGCTTATGCAAAAGGATGATAAAGATGCAAGGGAGT